>CM063509.1:40669089-40701589 GCA_032207245.1 Pardosa pseudoannulata
TGGGATTCGAACCCACGAACTCTGGTACCCAAGGTCAGCACCCTAACCAATCGGCCATCGTTCGGCATGGAAGCCAGAAAGTGAAATGATTTAACATTAAAACTAAATATGGAATATTTAATCGTTATAACAGGTTACCAAATATGAGTCAACGCAATGCTGCAGAGCAGTTAAACATTTCTTATATTCTGAGTTGCATTGAAAGTGTTGAAACACCGCTCCGATGATTTTTAAAAACATCATGATTACGAACGATTTATCAATAAGCTTCTTAGAAAAAATTGTAGACCATCAGCAATTGATCAATTATTTTTATTATGTATACAATTCTTATATCTTAAAGGATAATATACAGTACATAAATATAAGTTGAGTTTTTTCATTTTATTTTGAAATGTAGTACGTGTGAATTAAAGGGGGGGATTTATCTAATTTTGTATATCGTTTATTTTTATCAAAATCACGGTGTCCCAAACTGATTACATTAAGCGGAGCTTACTGTATATGCTAATAAGTACACATTACTTAAGTTGTTTTTATGATGTTCCAAATTAAATTTTCTTCTTAAGAGATAGTTTCGATTGGCATTGAACATTAGTTCGATTTCGGTTTGGATTTGGAGTGCTATGGTCTACTTTTTGCAATACGAGGGCTAATGAGACCGAGACCTACTGCTTAAAGCCGATTCCGAACGGCTACGAACATCCATGCCATAGTGAGATTCGAACCCATGAACTCCAGTATCGAAGGCCAACACCCTAACCATTCGGCCATCTTTCGGCGAACATTAGTTCGACTGAGTCTATATTAGGGATGCAACCGTTATCCGGCCAACATACTGCATCTGGTACATGCGGTCACTATACCGGAAAAAAAGGCAGTATCCGGATGTTACAATTATGCGGAAGTACATCGTGCCAAAAATTATACACCGAGAAATAAGATAAATATAACAAAAAAAAAAAATCAAAATATTAAACAATATAGTATATGAAACAATAACTATAAGTATTTTGGAGCATTATGTAAAAAATAAGCTTTACGGAAAAAAATTACGTTTAATTATACATTTCATTACAAAAAAATCATAAAATATTTTTTTTTTTCGTCTCAACTGCAAAATTGTGTTCTTGCATCTGAGAAGACAAAAGACAAAACTTATTTTTTTGGAGGATAGAAGAATAAAGATAATTTGTTAAAAAAAGTGGGAATATGTTCTTGGTATTTTTCCTAAACAAACATAATAACCATTAAAGAAGGAAGGTAAAGGACTATTAAAAATGCTTTTTTTCAGATTTGATTTTTCTCATTAAATCATGTCGAATTGAGATATTGAGTACTGACACTTAAAGAGAAAAGTTTAAAATAAATGATAGTACAAATAGTTGACTAATTAAAAAATTTTAAAAGGTGAGAAAATACTACAATTTAGTTGCAAAAATAAAGTACATAGAGCTGATTTAACTAAAATAAATTTTAAAAAAAAGTGAAAAACATATTGACATCCGGCCGGATATCTGGCTAAAACTTTGGCCAGATATTCGGTATCCGCTGAAATTGACATCCGTTGCTTTACTAGTCTATATTATTCTGTAGAGCAGATGTGATTTGCAGTTCCCGAGCTGTGACATCACCCTGCCAAGACATTGTGACTTCGCTACACCCCATTGGCTTTGTTAAAGGCCAGGCCAAGGTGACTTTCTGTCTGGCTTTCTGACATTATACTACAAAGGGTTTTCGCTTCGACTACGCCTTGAGATGTCCGAGGTGATTGGAATGTCGGACGCCAACACCGAAATGTCAGACTGGGAGGCGCCAAACAAGGACCAATCACACCAGGACGGCTATGCGGAATAAAAGCCAATGGGAAGAGGCCAAAGGTGACGTCAGGCGGGGAGAGTTTTTCGCCGGAGACAGTCCCCAGGAGAGAACGGACGGAGGATTCGACTTGTGGTGGTTGGTTTCTTAGAGAGCTTTTCTCCAGTTTTCTGTGGGACTCAAGGAGACCCAGTTGTACCCCTGTACAACGGTATCTGTCGGCACCTGTCCGCAGATTGTTTTTTTAGGTCCGCCTTGAACCTGGTACTTTTAAGTCCGCACCAGCTCACCTGAGCCATGTGATTTCCAATTGAAAAATTTGTACATAACTCCATTTTAATCAAGAATAAATGTTCTTATTGTTCTAAGCTGTAGGTCGTGTCATAAACACTTCGACATCACACGCTACCCGAGGATCCCGTGAAGTTACAACATAGTTAATATTCATTAAAACAGTAGCAAGGGTTAATGAAATAACCGGTAGAAGATTTCCTTGTCGAACAGAGCGAGATCATTTCGATTTTAACCTTCCATCGCGCTGCTCCAGTTTGTTTGAACCTCATAAACACTTATAATCTATCGATACGCATAGAAATGAACTTTTCCTCTTTGCTCAATATGCCTATTCAAAATACTTGACAAAATGAACGAAATTTGGTTTATTTACATTTTAAGGAACGTAGATCATCAATGCCCACATTACACTGTTCAAAATCTCTCTTGCAGTCCAATTCAGTGACAATTTTCTTTAAATCTTTGAGCTCTTTATTTATTTGGAAGCGTTATAAGCATATTTAACAGTAACTTTAATCGCATGACGATCTACACTCGTCATGCGATTAAAGTTACTGTTAAATATGATAATTAATTTAGTTTAAAATTTCTAGTGTACTGAATTTGGCAACACTTTTATCACTTGTGAAAATCACAAGTCACTATTGCTTAGAATTTCTTGGTACAAGTCATTGCCAAATTAATGAGTCAGGAATAAAAGAAAATCTACTAAGAAATGCCGTGTGTGTTACAAGAATCAAATTAAAAGTGAGACTACTTGGCGGTGTAAACAATTAAGAATTCCTTTGCACTTTGTTTTGAAAAGTACCACTAGCTTGAAGACTTATCTGTATACCTTATTAAGGTTTTGCTTTGATATTTTCTTAATTTTACTGTTTCTGATATTATTTAACACTATGTAAAAAATCGATTTTAAATAAGAATATGTAAGAATTGTAAAATGAAACAAGTTTTTTAAATAAAAATTAAATGGTTATTTCATGCACAGTTTTTCATTATTAAATCATACCGGAAGGAGTTAATTGATGAAAATTCTATCCTAAATTGAAAAAAAAATCAAAATATTTTTGTCAGATATCATTTTTTTTTCCCTTGAAGAGAATTAGCGCTTGACGTCAAGTGCAGCAAAAACTGCAGCTCAACTTCCTCGTTGGCAAAACAATTGAATTTCCTACGGATTGTGCTTGTTATTGGGGTTTTAATTTTGTCAATTTTCTGAAAATGGTAACAAGCTGTTGTACGTATGACTGTACTAAGCGTTTCAAAAAAGGTGAAGATATTGGATTTTATTGCTTTCCTAAAGATCCTACATTGCGAATGCTTTGGAAATAAAGTTTTGAAAAAAAAAACTGAACTCCAAGTTCTTCGGGAATTTGCGGCAAACATTTTCAGAATGGTATTAAAACGTTAACCTTACTGTAATGTAATAGATTATATAAAATTATTATGCTCTAAGGATTTTTTTATTATTACTAAGTTTTTTTTCATATTTCTAATGTATTTTCTATGTTTTTGTGAGAAGTACTGTACTTATAAATGTAATTATTTTTTGTCTACTTCTGCGTCAGCCTCTTAACTCTGTATAGTTCTACTCGAGTATATGTATTTCTCCTATTAAGTTATCGTTAATGAGTTTTAAATATTTTTAATTATAACTCCCTTAACCCCTTCCGGTATGATTTAATAATGAAAAACTGTGCATGAAATAACCATTTAATTTTTATTTAAAAAACTTGTTTCATTTTACAATTCTTACATATTCTTAATTAAAATCCACTTTTTACATAGTGTTAAGTAATATCAGAAACAGTAAAATTAAGAAAATATCAAAGCAAAACATTAATAAGGTATACAGATAATAGTCTTCAAGCTAGTGGTACTTTTCAAAACAAAGTGCAAAGGAATTCTTAATTGTTTACACCGCCAAGTAGTCTCACTTTTAATTTGATTCTTGTAACACACATGGCATTTCTTAGTAGGTTTTCTTTTATTCTGACTCATTAATTTGGCAATGACTTGTACCAAGAAATTCTAAGTAAACAATATTGTTACGAATTTCGCAAGTTGGCATGTATTTTTGCCGTATACTGTGTATTATAATGGGTAAATCATGTATTTGGCGAGATATTGGCGACTAATTTTTGGCGCCAAATTTGGCGACTTGGTGACTTTCTTGGTGACCGTTTGTATCTAGTACTTTCTAGAATATTCCAGTTTCTCCCGAGGATATAAATACCGGGGGCCGATCCTGATCGAGGTTCAGTTAGCTGAGAAATTTGTAGAGGTAAAGACCTACGTTGTTTGGCGCTAAGAGTTATCGCCTGTGCTAGCCAGTTCTCGCGGTGTTGGCTGCTGCATTCGTGTTTTCCCTGCATTACGAATAAAGTGCTGTTATTTTTGCTGTCTTAATTCAAAGTCTACTCAATCCACGAACGCTACGGTTCCTAAATTGGTAACAATATACAATAGTGACTTGTGATTTTCACAAGTGATAAAAGTGTTGCCAAATTCAGTACACTAGAAATTTTAAACTAAATTAATTATCATATTTAACAGTAAATTTAATCGCATGACGAGTGTAGCTCGTCATTGTGCGGTATGGAATGAAAAACTAATGACGAGCTAGACTTGTCATTTTACCGAAAGGGGTTAATTCTTTACTCCCATTTTTAAACCTGACATACATGTATAGTGTTACAAAACTTTTAAATAGTGTTGTTGTTGTCTTATGCCACTGGATCAAATCAAGCACGAATGGACCATAGGCCTCTCGTATTAAGCCAAAGGGGTGTACATTTCGTTTTAACGTGTACCTCAAGGGTAAAAGTACGACTTCTTGCTCAAGAGAGTCCTCGTAATTTAGAAGCAGAAGACCTATAGGCTTGGCCTGCCACCCCCAGAGGTATGGATTGAGAACTTGGACGACATTGTGACCACGAACCTATTTTACTTGCCCCAGTCACCTTTAACGAACTCGGCCTTCTCGGGCTCCGATTCCACAATCGTCCAGTTACGAGAGAGTTGCCTTTGTCGACTGAGCTACCGCGGCTCACTTGTAAATCTTCCTAGTTTTGTTTTTAGGCTTTTAGCAAATATATGTTTGCTTCTGTATATAGCCCCATAATCATATTCTAGAGAAGAGGCTCTTAACCTTTTCTGGACACCACCCCTTTTATAAGAAAAAAAAGTCCCATCTTTCAAAATAACACATATAACGCACTAAATAGTTAGTGTTAACACATATCTACTTCGTGCAGCAGATGAATTTCGGACGATTACGTTACACCGAGTCACGAAGTGTGTGCGTGTGTCACTATTACTTTTTATTACATAAAACATTTTCTGGAATTCTTATTTTTTAGAAGGTAATCCTAAACATTATTCTTTTCCTAATCATAGTTCCTTGTTCCCTATTGACCTTTGGTTTGGTTTGGTTTGGAGCGCTACGGTCTACTTTTTGCAACACGAGGGCTAATGAGACCGGGACCTACTGCTTAAAGCCGATTCCGAACGGCTACGAACATCCATGCCATAATGGGACTCGAACCCATGAACTCCGGTTCCGAAGGCCAGCACCCTAACCATTCGGCCATCGTTCGGCCTATTGGCCTTTGGAATAAAACCTTCACTGAAATATATGAAATCTAACATGCACTTAACACCTCTAAAATTTCAAGATGATTCGTCAAGAAATTTTCGACCTATTCTACAAAGTGCCTAAAATTGAGAGTACCCGGTCATTTTTGGCAACACCGTGTAATAAGTGAACAACGGATCAACAGTTATGAGCAAAGTTAGGGCTATAAGAAAGAAGTTTTAAAAGGATTAGGGAGAAATAATTCCGGAAGGAATCATTACCTTAAATGCATGCGCGCGTCGCCCGTTCCGGTAGCGCCTCCTCGTCTCGCGTTCGAAATGTGAATACTGCGTGGAACGGTGGCCGTGGTAGTGTAGTGTGCGCTCTTCGAATTCGTCCTCTGCTTCCCGCTTGCTGATACCTGGAAAAAAATCAACGATTAAATATTGATATACATACTTATCATACACAGAGCTGAACGGGGTAAAAACAAATTGCAAAATTGCTGATACAAAAGGAGGAAAAAAAGCATGGCAATACATTTTTTTTCCTGTTTTCCCATATTTTTGCCCAATATTGTTGTGTGTGTATATACATACACACATACAACCAAACATTTCATCGAAAGAGAATACGATAAAGGACACTATTACCATTATCATTCATGGCGCGGCAACCTAGGGTGAAAAGGTCTTCTGAACCAGTCGATTCCAGGCACCCCTGCTTGAAGCAAGACTCCGCCAGTTCTTGGTCTTCAGACAGTCCTCTTCGACTGTGTCCACCCATCGAAAATGGGTACCCCTCTCTTCTTGTATTGTTTGGTCTGCCAAAAAGATTTCTTTGCTAGGTTGTTGTTCGTACGAATAACATTCCCTGCATAACTAAGGTGTCTTATCTTTGTTAGATGAATGTCTGTGAAATGAATAAAATGCCCTGCCTAATTAAGGGGTCTTATCTTTGTGGAATCAACCACATCTTTAGGACTTGAATAACATGCCTTGCCCAGTTGAGGTGGCTTATCTTTGTGGAGGAAACAACATCTGCCTTCTTAACCCCTTCGCGACCAACGTCTCGTATACGCGACGCATCGATTTCACTCTTATCAGTCCAGCTTCACCTCCACGTGATGATATACGGTTGATATTGCGAGACCAGTATCGAGAATGAGTAATAGAAGATCTGAACATTTTATTTTAACTTTTAAATGCTATATTTAATTATAAGATGGCGTAAACTGCAACTGTTTTCACAACGGTCGACTCGTACAGCATTTACGTGCTGTCCTCAAGGGGTTAAACAATCTGTACAATTCAATATTGCACCTTTTACGCCAGATACCATTTTCATGGATTCTTCCAAAAACACTTCATAACATTTTTCGTTCGAAAGCACCCAAAATCTTTTCTTCCTTCTTAGCTCTAGTCTCCTTCCAAGATGACTGCTGAAGCATAGGTTACGACAGGATGAATAAAGTAGTAACTTTGTCCTTCTGGATAAAAAGTCATATCTGAGTAAATGTCTTATTCCTGAGTAATTGCCTTATTAGCAACAATTATTTGTTTCTATATTTCAGGAAGTATATCATTGTTTTTGTTGAACATTTATCTTAAATAAATAAATTATGTGATTACTTCAAACTTACAATCGCCAACCGAGAGATGAGACAAAGTGCAGCTATTTGTAAAAGAAAGCATGTACTTAGTTAAGAAACGAGTCCATGGATGTATTTAGAAGGTATTAAAAGTGTATTGTGGGCCTACCATGTGATCTCTCAGGCATGAGTAACCAGGTATTCATCTTCCTACAGAAGACGGCAGTCTTTTGTCCGGCTATGTTCCGGATCTCCGTGGGAGTCAGGGCGGGCTTACGAGGATCCAGAGACCGCAATTTTGGCTTGCCTTCCACCGGACTCTGAAATAAATAACAATGGTTACATCATTTGCGTTCTCATATTGATACATTTCTTTTATCAATCCATAATAGGAGTTCAAAACCGACAAGATTTGGCCTATGCAAATTTTTTCAAATGATATGCGACGATTCATATATTAATCTTACTCTCAGAATCAGAAAACATAACTTAATTACGAAACACATAGATATCTGAAAACAAGAATTTCTAAGCCTGAACACAAATTGAATGAAACGGTATCTGTCTCTGAAAATTATAACATATATTCTACTAAGTATGAGCTTCAGCCTTGGCAACCCAAAAGACTACGAGAAACACGTTGGAATTGCGTTTTATCCCAGCAGTCCGCATTCCATATATGTGTGTTTGCAGAGACAGCTTGACTGAAGAACAAGGTGCCCCCGCCAACTTGGCGATAAAGCTCTGAGCATGGTAGTCTAACATTTTCTCCTCATCTTGCCGTGTCGAAACAATCTGTATCTATATTTTAATTTTTATTATATTTGTATCCAGCTCTTCTTGTGGGACCCATTTCTTATATATTAAATGTGCGTAATGCTTAAAAATATTAAATATAATGAACCATTAAAGGTTCACTAGGCCAAGTTTTTAATAATTTGGAGTTGTTGGGTTTGTGAACTGTTAAGGGATTAATTTCTCATAAATGTAAATGTATGCTTTTACAGTGGTTTTTGTTAATTAATAAAATGTGTATTATTTTATTACAATGGCGCAACTTACACCAATTAAAGTCGCCCAAATAGCCAAGGATACAATGTTGTTCGGATGAAATACCTTTGTATTTTAGTAAGCATCGCCAATAATTTAGCCAAGTTTGCCAAGGGGCACCCTATTCTTTAGTAGTACCGGGGGGACTTTATGAAGCTTTCTCATTCATATACCTCTGATTTGGATGTGGGTGTGGGTAGTCTAAGTATCATGAATGATGGTCGGAGACCCTTTCAAGACCAGGGAAGTGGCACTCGCCAAGAAAACGTTAGCATCTTCAACTATGAAAAAATTAAGAAAACATTCCTCGAGTTTACGCCCAGTTAGAACTGAAAAGTGTATAAGACAGTGTGTTCTGCTGGATACCAGATCAAATACAGTGGACTCGGGTTAATGTGATCACGGTTAATGTTATCAAATTCTTATTGTTATCGAAACCACTTGTTCCCGATTTTCTCCATTCATTTGTATGTTAAAATTATCGCTTTATCTGATCATTTCATCGGTTAATGTTATCAGTTTTCGAACCTCATTTTAACTGGCATAGGAATATTCCCAATATATTCAGAAGGAACCCAATCTTTACTTTCCCTTCGCTGCTGTTTTAACTTAACGAAAATTCTCCCTCTTCCACCTAGGGAAATGGAGAATGATCAAAAGAGTAGGGGAACACGTTCCTGGAATTTTTCAGAAATACTCAAACCCTCCTGGTGGTCAATGGTTGTCAGATAAGCAGAAGGTAAAACATTCTTATAGGAACTGAGAAGGAGTGTCTTCACAATTTATGCCTTGCTGGCTTACATGCAGTTTTTTGATATGGAAGCCGGAAAGCGAAATGATTTAACATTAAAACTAAATATCGAAATTTTAACCCTCTAAGCGATCGCACGTACAATTCCACTAAACCAATGATGTCTTCAAAACGTACAATTTTTGACCTCCAAAAACGCTCCAAAAATGGATGTATTGTACATTTTTGCCAGTGCTCTCCCCAATGGAATTTTGAAGTAGAAGGGTAAGTTCGATTGTTTAGGAAATGCACTCCTCTTTGACTGACATTTATTGAGAGATCCACCCCCACCCCTGAGGTGCAAAGACGCTGATAGCTTTTGAAGGCTTTGTAAATTTCTATTTTAAAGTATTTCGTTTGCGGTAACACATGTATCTCTAATTGCACCACTTGAATTTCTTGTATGACTTTCGTAAAAATATATAAACAAGTCTCTCAAAGAATATTTTTATTTGTACTTTTAGAATCCATTATTTCTTATGGGATGATCTTCGAGACTTGATGAGGTTTATGTGTATTAAAAATTAACAATATATAATATCTATTTATATATATATATTTATAACCGGAAGTAAAGGGACAAAACGAGGATGTGTTCCCGTCTTCCATTCTAGTCGACAAAGGGGGAAGAAAAAATCATAGAACGCTTTGGCCACTGACACAGTAAACTTTAGAGTATTTTTATTACTTTTTTTCCTCGATGTGTTCCACTCGGAGGGTTAAATAGTTATGACAGGTTACCAAAAATGAGTCAGCTCAATGCTGCAGCGCAGTTAAGCATTACTCAGCTTCTGAATTGCATTGAAAGTGTTGAAACGTGGAGTACAACACCGCTCCGATGACTTTAAAAAATATTATAATTAAGAATGATTTATCAATGATCTTCTTAGAATAAAATTGTAGACAATCAACAATTGATCAATTTTTTTAATTATGTATATAATTCTTATGTTTTAAAGGATAATATACAGTACATAAATATAAGGTGTGTGTTTTCATTTCGTTTTGAAATTTAGCACGTGTGAATTAAAGGAGGGGGAGGGTAAATTTATCTAATTTTGTATATCGTTTATTGTTATCAATCGGTTTTTGTTATCCAAATCATGGTGTCCCAAACTGATCACATTAAGCGGAGTACACTGTATTAACCCTTTGACAGTTTCATTTTTTCCAGAATTCGGTCGAAAAAAATGTCACATTTTTTTGTTCATTTTACATTTTTAAGTAAAGATATGTTATTAAAATTAACATTTCTAATATTTTTAAGCATTTATTACAACTTTTTTTTTCTTTCTATGAAAGCATCATAGAACTGAAGTTTACCTTTAATCTCATCGATATCTAAGTTAATTTTTGGAATTCCAGTGAAAGCAAATCTAGGAGGCGGATCCGAAGGATTATCATAATTAATTTTAAAAAATTGTCTTGCTTGACTGATTCTATCTGTACTATCAGAGTCACTACTATCCAAGTCATCTAGTAAACTTTCGCTACTATCATTTACAGATAATTCAGTTTCTGATTCCGAGTCACAGTTCAAATCACAAGAAATTAACTCCATACGCTCTGAATTATCCATTATTTAAAAGTAAAAATATATTATTCAACTCTTACATCAATAAAATTTTCAGGCGGTTAGTAAAATATAACCAGAAAGCTATGCACTGAAAGATAACAATTCGTCTTCTGATACAAATCGTGCAAAAAAAAAACCCGAGCTTTTGAACCAATCAGAGTAGAAAATACAACTATCATTTACTGGATCTATACGAATAATTTGTTACTAAAATTGGAAAAAATACGGCCGAAACAGTGCTAGCGAAATTGAAATCAGATTGCCCGTAAGCCGTACGGACAAATCAGTAAAGGCCCTAAAGCTATGCCCGTACGGCGTACGGGCAAAACAGGGAAGGGGTTAATATTTACTCAAGATGAGTATCAGTCGTGTGACAAAGTCCTCTAGTATACCGTGCAAGTCATCAAGCATAGACGTAATATTTATAGCCTCGATGACAAATGTTAATCGGGCCAACTATCTGGTGACTACTAGTACTCTTCACGAAGACGTTAGAATGTTGGCAAAAGTCAAAAACTGTTTTTTTTTTAATTTTTGTCAATTTTTAGCAAAAAAAATATGTATTTATTTTAATTTTCACATTTCTCAATGTTTTACAACCTAATACTGTTAAAAAGAAAAATTTCCATAAAACCTTTTTTGAAAAATTTTGCTCCGAACGTGGTCCGAACCTTAAGCGCAAACACTCCAGAAGTAGAACCAGTTTCCCCATAGGTTAACATGGAAAAATATGAATCCAATAGGGACTTTGCTCAACCATTTTATAGTATCGGCAGTCTTACCTTGACGTCTTGCAGAGCGTTAATCTCTTCGGACAGCGTCTCATGCGTCAGCCTTCCCAGAAAACATTCCCTGTTGGTCAGATCTTTATAGGCAATCGTTCTCTGAAAAGACAAAACAAAACAAAATAATAATAACAATAATAAACGACTGTGAAAGAGATCCCTGAACAAGCAGACTACTAGGATTTACGAGAAGAAACTTAAAAATTTCGAATTGTATTTCGATTTATTTTGAATCAGCGAGATGGTGTCCGAATGCTACAATGTATATGCGGCTTACAACATATAATCGGGAAGCGGAGATATCTATAACTCCATCTCAGGTTCTGTATTAATTGAAAAAAAGAATGACTAATATTTTATATTGAAATAAAATAATTTTCAATTATCTATTTACATATCATTTCTACATATATTACTCATTGGCTATAATTTCTTAAACATGGTTACATAGGAGGCAACACATTCATAAGCACATGATTCGGTTTCTTTTCATTAATAAGAGTTGTTGTGACTTAGCAACAATTGTCCAGGCGCGGACACGATGAGTAATAGGTCTCGAGGTCTTATTGCCACTGGGACGCCCTTCATAATCAGCAAGCCGGACGTCAGACATGAATCTTCTCCAGAACACCGTTCTCTAGCTTGAAAATCATTTTTCTCCAACAGGAAGCTCCGACTGTCACTCTTACTCTTTCCCCGTTCTCGGGCCAGGATAATTCCCTTTTTCTATCAGGAGGCTCCCACTGCCACTCTTTCTCCTGCCCCGTTCTTAAGTTAGAACAATCCTTTTTCTCTATTAGTAGGCTCCACTACCATTCTTCCTCCTACCTCGTTCTCCAGTTAGATCAATTCCCTTTCTCTATAAGGAGCTTCCAGTGCCACTGTGCCTCCTGTTCCGTTCTTAAGTTAGAACAATCCTTTTTTTCTATTAGGAGGCTCCCACCGCCATTCTTCCTCCTACCTCGTTCTCCAGCTAGATCAATTCCCTTTCTCTATTAGGAGCTTCCAGTGCCACTGTACCTCCTGTTCCGTTCTTAAGTTAGAACAATCCTTTTTCTCTATTAGAAAGCTTCCACCGCCATTTTTCCTTCTTACCCGTTCTCCAACTAGATCAATTCCCTTTCTCTATAAGGAGGCTCCCACTGCCACTCTTCTTTCTTCCCCGTTCTCCAACTAGGAAATCCTTTTTCTCTATTAGGAGGCTCTCACTGCCTCTCTTCCTCCTTCTCTGTTCTCAAGTTAGAATAATCCTTTATCTCTATTATGAGTCTCCCACCGCCACTCTTTCTCCTTCCCCGATCTCCAGCTAGAACAATTCCATTTCTCTATCAGGCGGCTCCCACTTCCACTCTTCCTCCTTCCCCGTCCTCCAGCTAGAACAATCTTTTTTCTCTATCAGGAAGTTTCTACTGTTATTTTTCCTCCTTCTCTCTCTTTTTCTCTTAACTTTCTTTTTCTTTTGTGTTGCCCAAAGGTACCTTAGATCCTTTTTCATTTGCGAATAGTAAGACTTTTGGAGTGAAACCCCTTTTCTTATTTGCTTACTATGAACATTCTGGATCCTCCTTTAAATATATCCAAGTAACTTATATTAATTTCCCCTGACAAATTTCTTAAGTTGCAGGTGACCACAGGTTCTGACGTGAGCCTCGCACACTGCACTTTAACGTGCCACCTATGAACTTGCCCTTTTGGGTTCATTAAAAAGGTGTCCCTCAGTGTCCGTCGATTCAACTTATCCTTCTGCCCTCTCGCATTTCATCTAAAGCCACCATCTATTACAGACACTTGTTTTACACATGTTGTACCCGAGTTAATTATTGTTTCATTTATCTTTCTGCAGGGATAATCGTCCCCGATTGACTTACTGCATCGACATTTCAGGTGTGGATTGGGCTAAGCGTTGATTGCAAAACTACAATGTTTGTAAAATAAATCTAATGTCTGTCCTCTTTTTAAGGGAAACAGATAACTAACGTTTTCATCGAATTTAGGTGTATCATTTAACATGCTTTTATAGAGCCGCGGTAGCTCAGTCAGCATGCGGGTTTGGGGCTCGAGCCGGGCTAAGATCTGCCTTGTTTGTTAACCCTCTGACTGCTCATCCCGCGATTTCCACGGGCATGTGTTTTCTTCCTTTATTAAGAAGCACATTCGGCCTTTTTACCGTTTAACCAGTCGAATAAAGTATATACAGTATTAGACATTTAATTTGGTAATAAATAGAATTATATGACTAGAACTATAGTTATATTAGATAATAGAATTATAGATAATACATTATAAATAGAAGTTAACTGCATTTCAATTCTCCAATATATATATATATATATATATATATATATATATATATATATATATATATATATGTATATATATATATATGTATATGTATATATATATATATATATATATATATATATATATATATATATATATGCATATATATGTATATACATATATGTATATAAATATATATATATATATATGTATGTATATATATGTATAATATATATATATATATGTATATATATGTATATATATGTATATATATATATATATATATATATATATATATATATATATATACATGTATATATGCATGTATATATATATATATATATATATATATATATATATATATATATATAGTGTGTGTATATATATATATATACAGATAGATATATATATATATATGTGTATATATATATATATACATATATATATATATATATATATATATATATATATATATATATATATATATATATATATACATACATATATACTTGAACTATGTAACAAAAAAATACGCAATTTTAAAGGAGATCTCGGTTTACAAATTGAGTAGTCAGAGGGTTAAGGGTGTCTGGGACATGAAATAGGTTCGTGGGTACAATATCCTCCAAGTTCTGGAAAGATACCTCTGGGGGGGAGGTTTATAGAACAAGCCTGGGGGTCTTCTGATTAGTCCCTGCTTCTAAATTATGAGGACCCTCTTTGAGAGGCAGCGCTCTTGATAAAAACGTAAAGGTGCATCCTTTGTGTTATGGTGGCTGTACATTGTCGTTGTTTCTTCAGACCCATTTTCAGCAATAACCAGGTTCGAGTTTAATCATTTTTAATGTTAAATATATCAGACTGTCACTTGTCTATATTACTAAATACAAGTACATTAATAAAGAACGTAAGACAAAGAAAAATGCTAATATATATATGCAATAAGACAGACTTCACGATGGGTGGTTGCAGTCATGGCCCATAAAAATGACACCGTTTTAGCTAAAGACCTTTATTAAGATAACGTTGGAGGACGAGTTCCCACTTCATCATAGGGACAGAACAAACTGAGGGGTCAGCTAGAATGAAGTTATACGTAAAAAAGGCCCTTAACGCCTGGTCAACATCTATGGTAAAATTTCTAGAAAAATCTGCCTCCGATAGCGTGCATCTCCTTTTTGTTTAGACATTTCCTAAATTGTCCACTGGGGCCATGTAGATTTGTAATTGGTCAGACTCCTTCTCTGAGGGCGTCAACTGTAGCCCTCGTGGTTAATTTAGGTGAGGGTTTAAAAAGGGGAATGCATAAGGACGCGGGAATTTTTAGCCCTTGACTTCAGATTTGAAAACCCCTGAGAATTTTCCTTACACACACATATGTATGTATATATATATATATATATATATATATATTATATTTTTATATATATATATATATATATATATATATATATATATATATACATATATATATATACATATATATATATATATATATATATATATATATATATATATATATATATATATATATATATATATATATATATATATATATATATATATATATATATATATATATATATATATATATATATATATATATATATATATATATATAAAAGAAGTACGTCACTTGCTCCATCTAAAAAAATACCAAAGTCCACGAACACACTACATTCTTTTCCTTCTTTCTAAACTCCTCCAGCAACCCTATACATATTTCGCCAAAATCATTTTGTCTCGTTGTGCTTCCATTATCATGTGCCGATGCGTCTCTCCCGGCGCTGTCAAGATCGACCAGGACTCCAGGCATGGTCATGAATCGCCTCCTTGGCGACCAACCACAATTCTTCAAATCTGGTGAATTTGAAGTGCATTCGTCTCCACAGACCACACCACACGCCTCCTGGAGTTGCGAAAAATTACTTGGGCATGCAACCCACAACGTGTGAATGCGGCAAGCAGATCAGTTTCACAAAACCTTTAAACAAAACGTAGCTGCACTCTCACACCTTGCCTTAATTCGAGTAGCCTATGACTTTGTCCTAAGATTGTCGAAGGAGCATAAGTAACAACAATAATATGCTACTATTAAATACAGAACACGGCTAAATTCGTTTCCACTGACCAGACTACACGCCTCCTGGAGTTGCGAAAAATACTTGGGCATGCAACCCACAACGTGTGAGTGCTGCGTGCAGATCAGTTTCACAAAACCTTTAAACAAAACGTAGCTGCACTCTCACACCTTGCCTTAATTCGAGTAGTCTATTGCTATGTCCTAAGATTGTCGGAGGAGCATAAGTAACAACAATAATATGCTACTATTAAATACAGAATACGGCTAGAGGGCTTAGTCTGTTCTTGCTTCCTATTCTTGGAAACTTTGAACCCGGCTTAAACAGCGCAAGCCATCGAGGTACACAAAAGAAATTCCCATTTGTGTTAAAATAAATGAAAGAGAAACTTTAGCAGGCGTGTTGAAATCTCCTACGTATAGCTGGAGTTCCATCGTTAGGATGGTCGTTTCGGAAGGCAATCGCACCCGCTCCGAATAAAGAATCGCTAATGAACCGCGAAGGACTTGCCAGTTGATGATTGTATCGTGCATTCACTATTCATCCGGTTCGGCCGTCACGGGTTCTTACGACTCGAAAACAGAATTCATATCCATAACACCTCGAAGAATATTTAAATTGCAGATTTTCACTAATTTAATTTTCATGCGGATTTCTTCCTCATTCATCCGATCTTCAACGGTTCCGTCCTATCACTATCATCATCATCGCAATTACTCTTTGTTTCCTTTCATCCGTTCGTTTCTTGCATCTTATACCGCCTCCGCCATTTTTGTCAGTAGAGAATACGCCCCGATCCACTTCTAATGCGATAAACCGATTCTTGTTCAGTGGCGGCTCGCAACATGAAATAGAGGGGATGCAGCAACTCTCAAAATCTACAAACACACCATAAATGTGTACTTGATAAAATTTAAAAAAAGAAGTAGAAAATTATAATTTTATTATTTTGGGATGTCACTCTTAGAGTGGAAGAGGGGGTTAGTGAAATTTTGCCAGTTTGTACCAGAGAGGGTTTACAATAAATGTGACAACACATAATTGGGTTAAAATAAAATGTTTAATATCAGCGGGTTAGTAGCCGAATTAAGATCTAGTATTAAATAATCCCCTATATAATAATAGCCTAAGTTATCTGTCTGTCTGTTCTCGAATTTATGAAGCGGTTGGACCATATTGTATTCTTTATGAGTTAGGGTTAGCAACGTTCGAAATCCACCCATTCCCCCCTTTTCTAGCATTTAATGCTATTATTTCAAGCCCTATTTTCCCCGGTTAAGAGCAGACATTTAAATTTATCAATTTGTAGTCATTACATAAGCGCTTACTGACTTTCGAATGTTTTAGATCACTTGTAATAAAAACTTGTTATGAACTCAAATTTTAATAAGTTTTAAAAATATTGTTATTGCTTACACTGAAAATATTTAGGGAAGGATCAAATCTCCCAGACCTTATAAATTTGGTTTTGCTATCCATGATTTTCCTAAACCACCGTGGCCGAACAATGACCCAATTGTTAGGGCGCTGATCTTCTGTACCGTAGTTCGTGGATTCGAATCCCGGATGGTCGTAGTCGTTGCGCATAGGCTTTAACCCTTTAAAGATCACCAAAATAAATTCATGGGAATTTAATGTAATTTGTTTATAAATGTTATCTATAAGCCGTCTATATGTAAAATATATAAATTTTCTTTACATTTCTTAGAAGGGTATGCCTCAGAGGATACCAATTTAGGGTTTGAGGAGGGGTTTAACTGATTAACCCTACCCTTGTACAGCTTGAACATTATGCCTTTTTAAAAGTTTAACTATACTGGAAGAACAATAAATGATAATCCTTAAACTGGTATAATAAATAAATAGCTTAACAACTTAAAAGTGTTGTTTGTATAGATACATTTATTTGAGGTCATAAGTAAGATAAATTGAATCTGACTTCTCAAGTACAGAAAGTTTAAATACATATTGTAAAATGCGCGCCGAGCGGTCCGCGAACGTTGGTATCTCCTATATCGTCGGTCAGTTGGGTATGACTGCATGGGTCTCGCAAATGGAGCAGAAAATGGGAGACGAAATGAATCAGCCGAAGGGAGAAGTGCAAAACTTAACAACGTTGATTTATTCAACAACAAAGAAAAACATTTAAAAGAAACTATCGATACAATCGTTGAGAGAGGAGCTCATTCGGGAGTCACCTACTCATTTGCCAATCCACTCGGGAATGTCCATCCCGTCTTTTTTTGTTTCAACAGGAAACCTCGGTTCCAGGGGAGAGCGACACCCCCCTCTTAACCTTCGCCCTTGAAGAAGTCGAGTCACACAAAAACAATTTCTTCCTTTGTCGGTCGATGACAAAACGGCAGATTTGACACTTCTAATAGTCCGTGTGTCAAAAGGACCATTACTGCCGTTTCCCAATTGTTCGGCGTTTTAAAATGGTCGGCGCCTTACAATGAACCAAAAGAATAAAAGTTCGCCCGACCACCGACAGAGACGGACGCGACTATTACACATATATTTCAATAGAAAAAGAAATAAATAAGTTAAACGTAGAATTATCATGAGAGACTTAGTTATATTTTTTTTACGAAAGACACCCAAGATATTTAAGTGGTGCAGTTAGAGATACACCTGTTACCACAAATGAACTTCGAATTAGAGATTTATAAATCCATGAAAAGCTGTCAGCGCTTTTGGGCCTGAAGTGGTAGGGCTGCATCCCTCAATAAATTAATCAAAGAGGGGTGCAGTTCTTAAACAATCGACTTGAACCTCCTACCGCAAAACTCCATGTGGCAAAACACTGGCAGAAAAGTATATTACATCTATTTTCAGGGCGTTTTTAGAGATCGAAAATTGTAAATGTCAACTGCTTTGAAGATATTATTGGTTTGGCGGAATTGTACGTGCAAACCGCTTAGAGGGTTAATAGCCCGTGTTCTTCAAACATTAGAGAAGAATGTTTTATGGTTATATTCTTTATTCGATTTGTTTTGCTGTGTTTAAACCAACAATTCCAAAACGAGTGCCGCGTTTGCGAGCCGTTTTGGGGCAATGTGTCTGTCTAACCATGCAAAAAAGGACCAAAAATGTCTTGTGCAACTGCAACTAGGTACATAAGAAAGTCGGAATCGTTCATCAAGAAGTGGGTAGCACGTTATAAAGGGGTACGAAATGTTGACGACCTACTGGAACAGGGTAAACTCCTCTCAACGTCAAAATCGAATCATAAAGTGATTTTTGCATACTCAATAATAATGGGGACTGATCAACATATTTGGTGAAATGCATTTCAGTTTAACCCTCTGAGTGGTACACACCGAGGAAAAAAAAGTCTCCAAAATTAAGCTAAAGTTTCCTTGTGTCAGTGACCAAAGTGTTCTATGATTTTTTACTTCACCCTTTGTGGACTAGATTGGAATTCGGGAAACCCACCCTCGTTACTGTCCCTTTACTTCCCGTTATAAATAGATATATAAATAGACATTATAGATTGTTAATTTTTAATACACGTAAAGCTCGTCAAGTCTCGAAGATCATCCCATAAGAAATAATGGGTTCTAAAAGTACAAATAAAAATATTCTTTCAGAGAATGATTTCTATCTTTCTTACGAAAGTCATTCAAGCTATTTAAGTGGTGCAATTAGAGATACATCTGTTACCGCAAACGAAATACTTCGAAATAGAGATTTACAAAGCCATGAAAAGCTGTCAGCGTCTTTGTGCCTCAGAGAATAGGTGTGCAGTTCCTAAACAATCGGCCTGACCCTCCTACCTCAAAACTTCATATCGGAAAACACTGGAAGAAATGTACATTACATCCTTTTCCGGAACGTTTTGGAGGTCGAACATTGTACGTGACAAACGCTTTGAAGACATCAACTGTTTGACGGAAATGTACGTGCGATCCGCTTAGAGGGTTAATATTAATACCAGGGATGGAAAAAAATCATGATTTAAAAAAAAATCAGATTTACTTGATTTAAATCAGATTTTTTTAGATTTAAATCAGATTTATTTGATTTTTTTCTGAATACTAATTTTAATTGTTGTTTTTATGTTTTTTGCAATATACATAGAATAGTTTGTTATAAGAAGTCACATCTTATCTATCTAGTATATTCTGCACACTGATTACCTAAACTTAAATGTATAAATTTTAAACTAAATACATTCTCTTATTTTGTCATTGGATAGTGCAAACTCAATAAGATGTCAATTATAAGAACAAATTAAATATTCTTTTAATGCAAACTATTTATTAAAAAAAAACAAATCACAATTATTTTAATATTTTTTAATATTATTTTAATATTTTAATATTTAATTGTTTCAATAAAAACACTAGCTTTGATGCTTTATACACTCCTCATTGGTTACGAAGGCTAGAATGAACGATACCAAAAGATAGAAGCTGTTTTTCCATTCCAGCAGACGAAGCCACGGCTATTGTTATTTGGTAGACAAACTGGATTTCAGTTCTCTTTACCTCCCATTACATAAAATGAATTCAACCAGTCATAATCAATCATTGTACTACCCATGCTACATATTTTCTGATAACAACCCCTAAATTCTTGGAAAGCACATGCTATCTATTGACACTTATTTACTTATTGGTATTACTGTGCTGACTGATTCTCAGTACTCCTGTCTTTGGAATATAGGTTTTAAAAGAAATGAAAAAAAAAATTTAAATCAATGATTTTTTTTAATCAACTGATTTAAATCATGATTTAAATCAACTGATTTAAATCATGCCAATCCTGATGTATACTACACTGTATAAATGTATTTTTAACTAATTCGTTTGTATTTTCAGAGAAATAGACGACACGCTCTTATGAACCAGACTGTTAGTTAATTCTTCTAGCTGTGAAGTCCAGCCTGTTCAAACCTTCCTCCGCAACTACAGTCATGAATTGAAAGTAATTCTCAATTTATCAACTTCTTGCGAAGTGTTTTTACTCTTTTTGTAGTCGAAAACGACCTTTCAACACTTGCACTGGACCGTACTAATGTACACAAATTTTAATAATTTAAAAATAGCTTGTAATGTATAAATTGAAAATATTTTTGGGAGAGTTCAGACTCCACCCTCCTTATAATAAATTTGTCCTTGATAGTAGTCATTATATAAGCACTTACTGACTTTCGAATGTTTTAGATCGCTTGTAATAAAAACTAGTTATGAACTCAAATTTTAATAAGTTTTAAAAATATTGCATTGCTTACATTGAAAATATTTAAAATTATTATTATTCCAAAACTCCCAGACCTCCTTATAAATTTGGTCTTGCTATCCATGATTTTCGTAAAACACCGTGGCCGAACGATGGCCGATTGGTTAGGGTGCTGGCCTTCGGTACCAGAGTTCGTGGGTTCGAATCCCGCTGACAGCATGAATGTTCGTAGCCTTTTGGAATCGGATTTAAGCAGTAGGTCCTGGTCTCATTAGCCCCCGTATTGCAAAAGAGTAGACCGTAGCACTCCAAAAAACCAAACCAAAAACCAAATCAAAAACCAAACCTAAACCACCGTGACCGAACAATGGCTCAATTGTTAGGGCGCTGATCTTCGATACCGTAGTTCGCGGATTCGAATCACAATCTGGCATGAATGGTCGTAGCCGTTCCGCATCGGCTTTAAGCAGTGGACCCCATTTTCATTATCCTGTGTTGCAAAAAAGGAGACCGTAGTGCTCCATAGAAAATCAAACCAGAACAACCACGTAAAATTTGATCAACATCGGCCCAGCCATTTTTAAAATGCACAGCGAACATAAATACACTCATATTGTACCGATGTACTTTCCCACGATGGTCAGCACGTGCATACACAGCTGTGGACTAAATTCCCAAGAAGAATTTAGGTGCAGCTGTTGACTTCGAGTTTTAGCGGGGACCCCTGCGGAGGAGTTATAGCTCATGGAATGGCACAGGTGTAACGGTCAATCTCAGGCAGGGATGCAGCCGTGAGATATGGGGGCAGGGGCAAAGCAATAATGTCAACTTTCATCAAAGGAGCCATTTTAATGAGCTCACCTGCACACCCGAAGGGGGTGCAGATGTGGTAAAAATTTCACCAACAAGTGATTGGGAAAGAGAAAAAAGGGGCGTTGAACCGAGGTATAAAGTGATGTAAAGAAAGTTGGGAAAGCAGTCGAGGTCGGGATTCAAGAGTTGCTGGACATCGAGAGCCCATTAGCAAGCCAGAGAGCTCGGGGCAGCAGACGGAAATGTTGCCCAATCCCTCTGCCCACATCTGAAACAAGTGACGAGTTTTACGTCCGCACCAACATGCATTCTGCCTAGAGCCCTGCCCGGAACACTGCTTCCCTTTTGAATGTCTGGAGGTAAACAGATTTAACATATTCATGATTGTTACTTAGTCCTCAGTTAATTAATTCAATATTTTGATTAAGGTATAACGTCTAAAAAAAGAAAATTGTAATGAATTATTGTACATTGATGAATATCGAGTAATGAATGTCATATATTAATCAAGAAAGAAATATCTGTGAATAGTGTACATAATAAATGTTTTAGTTAAAATATAAGGTATTATATTTTTTACTGTGTTTCCGATTTGAGAACTATCGCTGGTGTTTGTAAGTACATTACAACACATATACAAAGGATTTCATGAAGATAATTTAAAGGAATATACAATCATATTATACACGCTGCTCTATTAATTCGCTCCATTAAAACTTGTGTTAGTAGTCCACAATGTTTAAAAGATCACAGACCGCTGCACTAAACCAGTCGATCATCTCGAGTCCCTTGACCACTCTTTCAAACATTTATGTCAGCAGTGAGAATCGAAACCACCGGAACATGTTCGACCGTCGTCCGGCTGGAAGTAATCATACATACCGAAAATTCCCCCAAACACACTACTGGTCGAATTATTGGAAGCATCGATCCTATTTTCTGGCACTGGAACGAGGAAAACCAGTGAAGATTACGCTCAGACAAATTACTCAGTGTCACGACACTTTTTCGAATCGTAACATATCGTGTAGAATTACTTCCGGAATCTTTACAGCTACAGAGAATAATCCTCTACCGGATTTTATTCCATGACGTCAAGAAAAAACGGATCGCGGATACAGTTGTGGGGATACTTTCACCTTGTGATTCTCTATTGTTTGTGCGTCTTCAAAGCCGGCATTGGATAAGCAAATACAAAATATACACCCTCCCCCTAGAAATTCTTAAAAGCTCATTAAGAATTTTCCAAAAGCAAAGTAATCAGAAAAATGGCTGAATGATGGCAAATTTTGTTCGGCAGCGGAGTTCGTGGGTTCCAGTTCCTCTACTGGAATGGATGTTTGGAACACCCCTTGAACACTACTCTGCTGCGATCGTTCGCCAATGGTGCCTGGGGCGAGTGTAGGGCACTTTGACGGAGATCGGCCGAATGAGGTGGTCCAATACTTGCGATCTACCTACCATTTCTTGGGGAAGCCTGGAGGGAACGAATAGATGTTCGCAGAAGTTAGTAATCGGCTTTAGGCAGTAAGTCTTGGCCTCATAGTAGACCATAGTGATTCAAGTAAATTTCTAAAAGTCCAATATAATAAAATTTTACTACCAGGAAAGATATATTACAAAAGATACACCAGATATCAGCTACTTCTCAACATAATAACTAAAGGCAGATTTTTTATGGGTAGCTAGAGTTGTAAGCAGTGGAAAAAACCCGGTTTAATCCCGGGAAAAAACCGGGTTTTTTGGAAAGGGAATTTTGAAAATTTCCAAAACATGGGAATTTTGAAGTATTTTGTTTACTTTTTATCCTAATCGCACAAGACAATTTTTACATGTTTAGCATGAAAGTATGAGTATATTTTTCCTTTGAGAAATATCCAATATTTTTATTATTACATAAATATTAGGCAATAATCTGTAGTGTCACAAAACCCATAAATCATTATTTTTCTTCGATAATATATATATATATATATATATATATATATATATATATATATATATATATCTTTATAAATATATATATATATATATATATACATATATATATTGCTTGGGTGTGTAGGAATTAGACACAAAATGCAACAGTGTCATTTGATTACTCCTTTAAATGATATATGCATTACAAAATATAATAAACTGTTATTTTAAATTTAAAGATATTTATTTTTATATTGTAAAAGGAGGGGAAAAATTTAATATAAAGTAATTTACATAATAAATAATGATCCAAAATAATGTATATAATTATTATATTAGCAATTAAAATTGAAGCAACCAGTTATGCGTTTGATAAGACTAACAGGGTAATTACTTACATAAGTACTACTATAAAATCATTTAAATGTTCATTACTATTATTTCTTGAATATATATATATATATATATATATATATATATATATATATATATATATATATATATATATGCCTAAATTAAAAAAAAATCTCTTAGAAATAATATGCTAGTTCTTAAATAGCCACTGTTGAAAAAATAGATGTAAACATTGTTAAAATGATTTCTTCCCAAAGTTCCCAAAATTCCGGGTTTATTCCCCAAAATTCCCGGGTTTATTTCCACCTCTTCAAAATTCCGGGTTTTTTACATCTCTATGGGTAGCACATACTATTTTTTATTTTATGGGAAGTAAAGTTTTATATAAAACCGTCATATCATTGACAGATATGATGTAATAATTAAAAAATAACTACTTTTGTAAGTACTTTCTGGAGTATTTTTCTTTCAAAAATGAGTCATCTGGCTTGCTGAATGTCCAGCTTTTGTTGCCATAGAATGGACTACTCTTCGAATAAGAGTTTTATACACAATAATTTTAACTCTATTGATAATGACTCATGATTTTAGTTGGTTTCTAAAGCCACAATAACATCTGTTTGGCAGAATCAAGTGGAAATTAATTTCAATATTCAATTCATTCCGGTTGATGACAGTTGTTCCAAGATCAGTAACTTTTTCGAAGGTGTGACCATTCAAAACCAATGGTGCATTATCAGTATTTTACGTGGTCCCAATCATAAATTTTGTTTTCTTTTCGTCGATGAAACAATGACAATTAAAAATATTTATTTCCATTTTCCCCTTTTGTTAAGATTAGGCACATTTTTTCAGCCTCAGCCCAGATCTACCAACGTTTCTATAACACCCCGTCTTGGTCTACCAATAATATCAAGATCATCTGCATATGATTGTACTTGGATAGATTTGCAGTATAAAGTGTCTGATTTAATAAATTTGTCAATTAATTTAATTTGTAAAACATATAATTCTAATATTCTATGCACGGGCGTAATTTGGGAGAGGCAAGGGGGGTCAAATGCCCCTCCTAAAATGTTAGAGGAGGGGAAAATTTACTGCTTTGCCCCTCCAATTTTTGAGGTTTTATTCATGTTTTATAGTTTTTATTCACTTCTGCCCTTTCAGTTGAAACGCCGAAATTACGTCCCTAGTTCTATGCTAAATGGTTGCCGTTATGTTGTAACAGAGCCCTGTTTAAATACTGCAGGGATATTCAATATTTTACGTTATGGAAGATCCTTTGAGCTAATCGCTTTCTTGAAGAAGCCTGTTGATCAAAAAAGCTGAAAAAAAATAGTATATCAAAGTTTTATCCTACTAAAATTCACAAAATGATTATTGTATCTTTATTTTATCACAGCACACATTTCTTAATAAGCTAAGCATATTGATAATAATGATAGACTTGCAGTTCAAGTGACATTATCTTTGAATTTATTATTTTTCATAGTGCAATGGTATGTTATTTTAAGCATAACATTTCGCAGTTGGTTTCTAAAGCCAAAGTAGCATGTGTTTGCCAGAATCAAGTGGAAATTAATTTCAGTATTCAATTCGTTCCTGTTGATGACAGTTGTTCCAAGATTAGTAACTTTTTCGAGGGTGTGACCATTCAAAACCAATGGTGCATTATCAGTATTTTACGTGGTCCCAATCATAAATTCACCCCGTCTTGGTCTACCAATAATATCAAGATCATCTGCATATGATAGTACTTGGATAGATTTGCAGTATAAAGTGTCTGATTTACTAATTTTGTTATTTAATTCGTAATCCATACAATCCTACCCAGATAGCTAATTTAGTTTGCAGCAAACTTGCAACAAGTTCATCATGACAAGTCTGCAAGCTTAAAACAAGACTGCAGCAAGTCTAAGAATTTTCACTTGCTTCAAGATTGTTATGACAAGGTTTCCACAGTTTTTCTGCGAAATAGCATTGCAATATGTTTTGTATAACTTGAAGGAGTTTTCCTGCAAGTTTGTCGAGTCAAATTTGTTATGACAGGATGTTATCCAGAAAAACTCAAACTTACTGCAAGTATACAATGTATCTGGTGAATGCTCTATGATAAATGGTTGCCGTTATATTGTACCAGAACCCCGATTAGGTACTGAAGTTATATTCAACATTTTGCATTCTGGAAGATCCTTTGAACGGGACTACTTAAGAATTGGGTTCCTCTTGGCAAATTTGGCGAAAATATTGGCGATATTTCCTAAAACACAAAAGTAATTCATCCAAACATTGTCTTTCTTGCTTTTTCTGACTACTTTAATTAATGAACAGTGCGCCATCGTAACAGAATTATATACTCTTACTGAATTAAAGAAAACGACGTGAAAAAAGGACATTTATATCTATGGGCGATAAATCCCTTAACAGTTTACAAACACAACAGCTCCAAATTATTAAAAATCAGCCATAGTGAACCATTAATGTTTTATTATATATAATTTTCTTAAGCATTGCGCACTTTTAATATATAAGAAAAGAGTTACACAAGGAGAGTTGGATGCAAATATGATATAAATTGTAATATACAGGGTATCTGCCAAAATAAAATTTTTCAAATCCATGACTTTTCGTGACTTTCCCTGATTTAGCAGATCATTTTCCATGACTTTAAAAAGCTTTCGTTAAAGTATAAATGAATAAAACTTCTGATGTACATACAAATAAAATATATGCTTTTAGAGAAATTACAGGAATTTTATCATAAAAAACACCATAAACTTACTTTATAAGTGTTAATAAACTCACATACATAAAAATAAATTGTTGTATCTACATACCTAAGTTTAATCATATAGCAATTTTTCAATCAAAATGTTTCCAATTTGAATTCAGGGTGCTTTGGTATTATCTAGGTGACCATGAATAATAGCCAAATATAACCCTAAAATGTTTATATACAATATCCCTAGAGATAAACTTATATTTTGTGCAAAAATCTTAAAAAATAATTATTATTATATTAATAACATTTTAATCTACAATTTAAGAAAAAAAAACAGAATAATATACATTTACCCACCCATTAAACTTTCTTGCTTTGAGTTTCTTTGGTGAACAAATTTTACTTGGCAATAGGGTCAATAGGATAATACATAAATACCAAACTCAGTAACTTCAGCCAAATGGCAAGTAAAAATAGAATTAAACAATTCAATGCATTTTTTTTAATCGGTAGTTTAGCGGATCCATGACTTTCCATGACTTTTACTCATTTTACTTGAAAAATCAAGACTTTCCATGACAAAATCGATTGTCTAAATCCATGATTTTCCATGACTTTCCAGCTACTCGGAAACTATGAATATAGATACAGATTGTTTGGACACGGTGAGATCAGGAGAAAGTATTTGGCGACCATACTTAAACCATTATCGCCAAGTTGGCGGGGGGGATTCAGTTCTTTAGTCAAGCCCCTTTGAACTAATTGCTTTTTTGAAGAAACCCCTTGATCAAAAAGCTGAAAAAATAGGATAGCAAAGTTTTATTGTACTAAAACTCACAAAATGATTATTGCTTCTTTATTTTATCACAGCACAAATTTCTTAATAATCTAACGATATTAATAATAATGACAGATTTGCAGTTAAAGTGTCATTATTTTTGCATTTCTGATTATTTTTCCTACTGCAGTGGTACATTATTTTAAGCATAACAATTCACAGAATGATTTTTTTCTTCGGTTTTCGTGTAATAAGTGAGCGATAGGGTTAATGAAGCGAAACCGAGCGTGTTGGAGGTGCACATTGATTTGTCGGACTGACGACCCACGCCCAATAAATAGAGGCAACAATAAAAACCAAATAGCCACTTTAGGAGCCATTTAGAGTGCGCGGGGGGTCGCCCTAACGAATGATTACGATTCGGGCTCCGAGTCATTATTTGTTATATTTCGCCTCTTAATATACCTCCGACCGTAGAAGAAACGAAACGAGACCCGGCAGGTTCCGTGGAACCGCGCCCCTTGTGCGAGGCTCCGATTAAGGATTCGAATCACACGTCCCCGTAATTGCCCGCCGCTTTTTCGTTTTGTTCGCCAGGGAATCAATTGATGGCAGCACGACGGCCAATTCAGCCTGAGATGCTCGGCGTTTTTTTTCTTTCTGGTATTTTTTTTTTCAAACGAAATTCTTTTTGATGCCCGACAGAAAAGAAAAGATTGGTGGAAGTTGAAGCAATACTCCATAACAGATAAAAAGGGTTCAGAAACTTGAATGCGACTTGATGGCTAAATGCGAGCAATTTGGTAAACTTCTGCAGCAGGAATTACATTCTGGTGTCAATTGAGGAGGTTAGGTAACGGCATTATTTCGATTATTCTAACTCAGTGATTCCCAAACTTTTTTGCCCACAAGCCTCTTCTCATAGCAAACTTCTTTCCAGTGCTGTAACTAGACAGTGGCAAAGGTGGCATTTGCCACAGGCGCATCAGCCATAGGGGCGCTGCACTATGATGAAAATGGAATCCGAAAGAGGACATTTTCATCTGAGTAGAAATAACAAAAATTTGAAAAAAAAAATTTATTATAAATAACGATTTTACTTATAGATTTCAAAGTGTTTAGAAATTAATTTTTTATGAATTTTCTTAATTTTTAAAATTCTTCTATAGACTAAACTTGTTATAGATTCTTATAAAACGTTTACTAAACACTCCTAAAATGCCTTAATATGTAAATCCGGGTATTCGTTTTAAATTTTGAATTTATTAAAGTTATTAAAACTAAATTTAAATTTAGAAATTCGTCAATATTTTATGAAAATTAATGAACAAATGAAAAATATTTCCCTCATATACACTATTCCATTTATCAATAAAATAATACCCCCAGAGTGTTGAAAAATATTTTAAGTACTAATAAGGTAAAAATAGAAGGAAAAATTTAAAATTAATGTACTAGGATCATTTTAAGACTTAACAAAATATTTTAGGACTTCCTTCTGAATACATAACATAGAAAAAAACATGTTTGTATATTTTCTCATATTTGGCGGCAGACCAGTTTTTACCCCGGGCGCCAAAGGTCCTAGTTACGGCCATGGACATAGTTTGCCATGGACTCTTAAATGAATGTTTTTTTACCAATACAGCTGGCAGTACAGACATATATCTTTATTTGAAATCGGTTCTTAAATCTGTTACTCATTTAGTACCAGCAGGAAATCACGACTAACTTAAGGAATGCTACAGACGCGAGTAATATTGCCCCTGCTGGATCCTCGTCATTTAGAAGCAAGGAATAATCAGAATACACCCCACACTTGGCTCACCACATCCAGAGGTATCTTTTGGGAACTTGGTGGACTTATATGATCCACACCCACATCCAACTCAACGGTTTATAGATGCGAAATCCTAAGTGGGTGGGGAAAACTTTCGACATTATGCATTTTAGAATTATGCACTGAATTATTGACTTAAAATTTAAAAACTTTTTTTATTATTATCACTATTTTTATATAATATTTTCAATCATTTCAAAATTCAATTTGTATAAAAGAGTAGTTTGAATTTAATATGTTATAGATTTCCTTTACCTTTTTAATGGGATTGCGATTATTATCTATTATTTTACAGTATTCGATCTGTGTTTCGTTTTCGTATTTTTAATAAACATAGGAACAAGATTACATCCTCCTTGCATGCATCTCACACATGTTCGATGGATTTAAATCAGGGGTGTATGCTGGCCAATCCATTCGAGTGATATCCTCACTTTCCAGTAGCTCTTTTAATAAACACAGGAACAAAATTACATTTTACTTGCATGTAATGCTGAGGGTTACCTACCATTCTGCATTTAGAATTTGGTGATTCTACTTTTCTTTGTATTTAAAATATGTAGTATCCTTGTTCAAACAGCTACTTATTTGTCAATAACTTAAAGAAGCAAATGCCTTCGCAAAGATAATAGTAATAAAAGTTGTTAGATTTGGCTGGGAAGGTTACGATATGCTTTTTATTTGTTGTTGTTGCATAAGAAGCTAGGGAAACACGAATTTACTAATTAAAGCAGATTCTGAACGGCTATGAACACCCATGAACTCCTAGATCGAACACCAGCGTCTTTCCCATTCGGCAATCATTCGTCAGATAGATGTTATAACAGAATGTATTCTTTATTTTCTGATAAGAATACTTCTTTTACTTGTACAAGGAAGTGAAAATGGCTTTTTAACCTTTTTCTTCACCTGTACATCACATATGATGTACACATCTAATGCTTTATAAGCTTGTTTATCATAGGTTATACACAATGATATAGAATATATAAAATCTTGTATATAAAATATAGCTCACTCTGTATCACATGAGATTTATACACTTGTATATCTCGTTTGATACACAATTATTTAAAATATAAAAACTATAAAAGTTTGTACATAAAATATAGCTCACTGTGTATCGCATGAGATTTATACGCTTGTATATCATATGTGATACACAATGATATAATATATATAAAAGCTTGTACATAAAATATAGTTCACTTGTATCACATGAGAGTTATACACTTGTATATCACATTTGATACACAATTATATAAATATAAAAACTATAAAAGTTTAATTATAAAATATAGTTCATTATGTATCATATGTAATGATTTATAAACTTTTATTTCATAAGTGATACACAATAATATAAAAAAATATAAAAGCTTACATATAAATAAATACACATCAAACATAGTTAATTGTGTATCACATGATATTTATACACTTGCATATCACATGTGATACACAATGATATAAAATATATAAAAGCTTGTATATAAAATATAGCTCACTGTGTATAACATGATATTTATACGCTCCTATATCACATGTGATACACAATTGCATTAAATATAAAACACATAAAAGTTTGTATATAAATATAGTTCATTATGTATTATATGTAATGCTTTATAAACTTGCATTTCCGATGTGATACACAATAATATAAAAAATATAAATGCTTGTACATATAAAACATACTTCATAGTGTATCACATAAGATTTATACGTTTGTATATCACATGTGATACAAAATTATATAAAATATAAAAGCTTGTATATAAAATATATAAAAACAAATATACAAAATATAGTTCATTGTGTATCACATGCGATATACAAGCATATAAAGCATTAGATATGCACATCATATGTGATTTACAATACAGGTAAAGGCTTAGATTAAATTGCCAATTTCACCACGTTCCACACGTTTATGTTCAGATATCTCCGAGTAATAAAATTACCTAGTGAAAAATAAAATTTATCCTGCTCGGCATTCCACGTCGGATATAAACGCGTTCTTTGAAAGACACATCTATTAAAAAAAATCCCATAAAAGTGGCGGAGTAATGCAATCCTCTCTCGACTTAAAAGAGTGTCGACAAAGTAAAAAGAGTCTCCCTTTTTTTCAGCGGAAAAAAAAAAACAGCTGGAAGCTCGCAATCCCTTTGGAAAATGTGTGCCATTAAAAGCAACCTTTCCCTATCTCGTCATTACCATCCTTTCTTCAGTATTTATTGCGCCCGTGGGAGCCCCTGCAATGAGTGACAAGACTTCCGACTCCAAATGAGATGCGGGGCCGACGCCCCCGAAAAACAGCGCGTTAGGAGACACGTTTCAAGTGAAAGAAGGCACACGGGCGGCACCTAACGGTTTGTATCGGAAAGAAGGTCGAAATAGACGAAGCAAATGGAGATAATTCGAAAAATGGATATTTCGGAAAAAGTTGAATAGGTTTGAAACGTTACGGCTTTGTAAAACGAGGGTTAAATATAATCAATATATATTGTGCGTTAGATAAAAGCTAATCATAGGAATATCTAATTTTAAATCATAAAATATAAAATTTATAATTGATTTTAATTAGAGTTGGTCATTTTGCCGGCAAAATGGTATTTTTGCCAGGACAGTGGCAAAATCTGGAAAAAACCTGGTAAAAACTAGCAAAAATGGCAAAATCTAGAAAAATTGGCTGGATTTTAAAAATGTACAGAATAATTAATAATTAATAAATTACAAAATAATAAATGATTTTGTACATAATACAATTGAGACTTAAATGAGAATATTAATTAGATATTTCATTAGTATTAATTTGACAATTTCAACAATTTAAAATAATTTCATTGATGTTAGCAATGAAAATACAATATTCTATTTCCTTAAATAAATTTATATAATGGAGGAATGGATAAAAAATGTTTTCTTTATTTATCAATTTAATATAGTAATGTCTTTAATTGTAATGTGTATACATACATAAATAAGATATATATTATATAAGTACTAAAAACGTTTAAACCTACAGTTTTTAGGGAAAATAA
>CM063509.1:40706589-40729089 GCA_032207245.1 Pardosa pseudoannulata
CCTTTCATCCCTCTACCCCTCTAGTCAAACTGAGGATCAATCATGCTTGAGAACTAAACTCTGGTTATTCCGCGTAAGGTTGACCCCCTAACCGGAACATATGCTTCGCACCCCAGGCCCCTTGGTCTCGGAAACGGAGATTTTCACAGTAGGCCCTGCCCCCTAGGGAGTTTAGTTCTTCCTGGTAGTCACGAGCTTACCTCTGTAGTGTTTGCTTCTTAACGGGTTGGACCACATTAAACTCCGAACCATGACGGGCCTCTCGTAAGTCAGCAGCCGCTTGGTAGCCGTTAGGGAAATTGGTCATCAAAAAGTTGCTGCCGTATGGCCTTAGAGGCTGGTTCGGCGTAAAAACACACTTAACGAAGATATACCCCCCTCCTCCTGAGGGATGTAGCTACTGAAAATGTATTTACAACTCGTATTGTCCTTGTATTCCGATGCTTTCGTCATCCTATACCTACATGATACTCTCTCTCATTTCTGAATTTCATGTCTCTCAGATAATATCTCTTGGAGTCATGGCAAAAAACCCACCTGTTGCTTAAGTTTTGCACACTAGTATACATTGGAGAGATGGCCTACAGTAGAAGCAAATCGGAGAAGGCGCACTCGAGGGTCAAAACCCGAACGATCCCCCGCTGTTTTGCAAGGAAACCTACTTGCAGCAGTCACAGTTTCTGTGATCAACATCTGCTGCTGTTATTGGCTAGGTCTCAGCTTAGTAACGTCATCGCGAGTGAACTACAAATCTCCATTTGCTCAAAAGAATGATACAAACTCGGTCAAACTAATGATCGACGCCATTTGAAGCTATCTATTTAACAGAAAATTTAATCTAGAACATAATACAAAATCACCCTCAACATTATGTGCGTATTAGCATATACCTCAAGTATATAATCTGCAAGGAATTTTTAAAAATCCTCACCTGAAATCTACACAATTGATGATTTAAAAAAACAAAATCCAATCCCAACTTAAAAGAGGAATGATGAAAGTGCATCTGAGCAGAAGCCTTTAAAGTAGTTTTTCCTTCAAATCTCTTGTAGATCACTTCTTTCGCTTGAGTGCTTACGTTATCTCTACGGAGCCTTCCCTTATTTCTGTGTCTATATTCTTTAAGCACAGGTCGTCAATCAGAGTTACAAGGACCATGAAACTTTGACAGGGGTTTCCGCAAGCGATCACATCATTTGCTTAGTCAAAGACGCAAAATCTTAACTTTAAAAAAAAAATCAAATTTTAAAAGCAGTTTGCTTGTAAAAGTAAAATATAAATAAATATTTTATGAGTAAAATATTTATTTGTACTTATTCCTACCTATATATACGAAAAATCTCTCTTTGTACGCTCCGATAAAAACAATACTGGGATGCATATTGGATGCTGTTGATGAATTTAAGTTTCGTATTTTAACAATTGTCCCAGACGTAAAAATACTTTGCAATAAAAAAAATCTCAATCAAGACATTAAAAGAATTTTCTCTTTATTAATTTGTTATATTATAAAAAATTGTTATTTTGTTTATTATTCATAGAATATGGGGCACAACGTCTCTCGTGTCCTCGGCCACGAGTTTTAAGCCGTACGTGTCTTCTGATTAGTGCTAAATGAGAGACAACCTCAGGGGTATACCTTCTTTAGGTATATACGGGTGTCACGAGCCGGGGATCACCCGAGTCATCTTTCTCTAGTGTCTTCTCTGGTAGACCAGAACTTTGCTCTGTAGCACTTGTATCTTACCGGAGTTGACCAAATTAATGCTCGAACTATGACGGACCTGGCGTAGGTCAGCTGCAGCTCTATAGCTGTAGTGGTGATTGGTCATCTGTTCTGCTGTATGTCTTCGGATGGGTCGGCGAAGGAATTATCTTACCCTATTCATAGAATAAATTTTATGTTTGGTTTGGAGCACTACGGTCTGCCGAGGGCTAATGAGATCGGGAGCTACTGCTTAAAATCGATTCCGAAAAAATGATGAAAATCCCATGTATGTACTTGTTGTAATGTACTTACAACCATAACACCAGTGTTCGGTTACAAGGGGAAACACAGTAAGAATATAATACTTTATATTGAGATTCATAAATTTATTCTGTACATTCTTTTACACATTGCCTCTAGGTTATCATATATCGTAATCATCAATTATTTATGTCTTATATTTATACCATAATTATTATAATTCTCTTTATAATTCGTAATTATTCAATTACAAGGTTAAATCATTAATAGAGGCCTAAGTGACTGTAAATATTATTTTATCGTGACCTCCATTAAAGGCACATTGAGGGGAGCAGGCAGGGGCTTTCCTCACACGATGTGTCGGTCCTTCAGTGGGTCCAAAGGATCAGGCAGAGCTTTCCTCATGTAGTGTCGGCCCGGGCGCACGGGACGAGTTGGTGATGGTGAGCGAGGCTTCGGATTCTATGTCATACTTCTCTCAACTCCCCACTTCAACTTCTCTCCTTAACTTCATTTCCAAAATTCCTCACCTCGGTTTTAACTCCCCTTTTTCTTCCTTTCCAATTGATTGTTTCGGGAAATTTTCCCACATCTGCACCCCCTCGGGAGTGCAGGTGGGCTCATTAAAGTAGCACCTTTTGTGCAAGCTGACATTTTTAGCCCCTGCTCCCATAACTCATGGTTACATCTCTGAGCGAGCTAGACCGTTACGCTGCCATTTCGTGATCTATACCTTCTCTGCAGGGGTCCCTAAACTAGACAGGCACAATTGGAGTCCTAAATTCCTTTAGGAAATTTCTCCCACGGCTGTGCATGCACGTGCAGATCACCGTGGGAAAGTACCTCGGAACAGTACTGTAATTAAAAAAGGCATGAAATAGGGAAAATACACAATTTAAAATTGCTTAAAAGTGCAAAAGTGGTAAATCTCTTAACCCATTTGCATCATACTAAAAAACGAAAAAAAATATGTTCCTTGTAGGAAAAAAATCTTGTTATTGCTTTAAAACGAGAGTGTTTAAAATACCTGTATCTAAAGCAATTATTGCTCTTGTTAGAAATTCCAAACTCATTGTCGTGTCTCATTGCGTGAAAAATTGGTCGCGTATACATTTGTGTGATAATAAGCACGATAATTCTGAATATTTATGCGTTTATGATGCAAATGGGTTAAATAAAAACATTAATCTTTTATTTTCTTCCGGATGTACTAAACTTTCTTTAAGGGTTGAACAAAGTGTAAAAGGTTGAATACCCCCGTCCTAGATGAAGACCTATTAATTCTTAAAACAAATGACTAGAGGTCCCAAGCAAAGGTAAGTCTGCAGAAGATTTTTGAAAAGGTCGAGGGCTGCCAAGCCACCGAGGAAGGAAGGACAAGTGTGTTTGTTACAAGTAACTTTGGCACATAAACTAGGTTCGTGGTCATAATATCATCCAAGTTCTCAAATGATACCTATGGGATGCCAGGCCAAGACAACGGGTCTTCTACTTGGTCCCTGCTTCAAAATTACGAGGACCCACTTGAATAAAGTCATTCTTTCACCCTAGCAGTGCTCATTTAAAAGGAAAAAAAGAATGAAAGGTGCACCCCTTTTGCCTTAAAAGAGTAGCGTATGACTCAAATCGTTCTTGGTTTGTTTAAGTAGTAACAGAAGCAACGAAAACATTGCACCGATGTACTTCCCCACGATGGTCAGCACGTGCATGCACAGCTGTGGAATAAATTTCCAAGAAGAATTTAGGTACAGCTGTTGACTTCGAGTTTTAGTGGACACCCCTCCGGAGGAGTTATAGATCGCGGAGTGGCACAAGTGTAACGGTCAATACCAGACAGAGATGTAGCCGTGAGATATGGGGGCAGGGGCTAAGCAATAATGTCAAATTTCACCAAAGAGGCCATTTTAATGAGCCCACCTGCACTCCCGAAGGGCGTGTAGATGTGGGAAAATTTCACCAACAAGTTATTGGAGAGATGTTGAACCGAGATATAAAGTGGTGGAAAGAAAGTTGGGAAAGCAATGGAGGTCGGGATTCAAGAGTTTCTGGATATCGAGAGCCCGTGAGCAAGCCAGAGAGCCCGGGGCAGCAGACGGAAATGAGCCCACCTGCACACCCGAAGGGAGTGCAGATGTGGGAAAATTTCACCAACAAGTGATTGACAAAGAAAAAAAGGGGTGTTGAACCGATTTGAACATTTTGAAAGAAAGTGCGAAAAAGGAGTCGATATTGGGATTCAAGAGCTCCTGGACATCAAAACCCCGTGAGCAAGCCAGATAGCCCGGGTCAGGAATATATTCCTGAACCCGCAAGCCCGCACCGATGTCCAGCAAAATAACGGTTGCTACTCCAGTACCGAAGTCCTGTACGCCCACACCGATGTCCAACCTGTTGACAGCCCCAGCCTGGACCCCTGTAATTACTGGAGGTAAACTTAATAATATTCATAATTATTACCTTGAGTCTCATAATTTTTTAATAATAACGGATAAAAAAGGAAATTCTAATGAATTGTTGTACATTGATGAATGTCGAGTAATGAATATCATATATTAATCAAGAAATAATATCTGTAAATAATTAGTGTACATAATAAATGTTTTAGTTCAAATATAAGGTATTATATTTTTACTGTGTTTCCCCTTTGAAAACATACACTGGTGTTAGTGTAATAAGTACATTACAACAAATATCTAAAGAGAGTTTTTTTTTACCTGAGGGAATATTCAAACTCATCTCATAAAGCGACAAGTATCTAAACTAATATACAGGTTATGAATGGCTTAATATGTATTATGGAAGTATATATTTTTAAAATCCCTAAACCCATTCCTTAATTTTGACCATCACTCTCAGAAACATATTTCAAACCCTATTATTAGTGCGCGTGCCCTTTAACGAGCAAGGAATTTTCCCGTACCAAACGTGTCGCTCCATAATGAGGAGCCGGCACGACAACACCGAGAGAGTCCGCGCAATCGAATGCAATCGGAACCCGCAAGTCGACACATCTCTCGTCGCAGGGAGAGAGGGGTTCTTTGAAAAGGCGTAACCCTCCGCTAACAAAGGCGTGGTCACGCTCGCTGTCTGTCAGACAGCTTCATCCTCCTCGGATTCCACCAGAAGGCTGTCACGGCCGATTAACAAAAATAAGAGACACAGAAAAAAACCCTGATGACGTGATGATGGCTCGGAGGGTCTCGGATGGCGGATACATGTGAAGTCCAGTGGCGTGCGGTCCATATCTGCAGGGTGTGCACTGCACACCCTAGCAAAATTATGAGAGACAATAATTTTCTGCACCTATGTCTACCTATCTTTATATGGTATAAAAAAAATATTATTTATAATATATTCAAATATCATGTTGATTTGCTTGCTTGTATTCTCGCAGTGCGTGCGGTGTTAGGTGCTGCACCACGTAGCGCGTTCAAAAGCAAACAAATGTAAGAAATTTTTATGTATACGCACTAATAGAAAATCACGCTTTATATGTATGAACTACTGGAGAAGCACAGCATACTATAGCTCTGAGGCAAGTGCAGCTATTTTTCCTGCACTTGGCATTCAGAATCATCCGAAGGTACGGTTTATTAAGCGTTGTATTAGAGCGGGGACTTACGTGCTGAAGCGCTTTTGGTTTTTTAACTGATTAACTGGCTATATGATTTTGCAGACGGTTAATGTTTAAATTTATATATTGCAAGATTTTGTAAAAGAAGTATTTCATCAATATAAAGTGAAATGTTTTAGTGCAGTAAATTAATTTCGGTGGTTTATTCTATTTATTGAAATATTTAGCTGAAAAACAATGTTGTTTTGTTTTAAAGAAATGAATTTTAAGAGAACAGTCCAAATTTTACCATTCATTGTAAAATAGATAGATAGATAAAATATAAAATAGATATAGATATAAAATAGTAATAATAGATAATAATAGATATAAAATAATCAGATATAAAATAATAAATATAGATAAATAATAGATATAAAATAGATAGATAGAATTGTAGATAGCATATAAGTTATATCTGTAACACCATATCTCTGATTTTGTTTTTAAAAATTGTGAAGATGTTTTTCGTAGAATATATAATTTCCAAATGTTAAAAACAATTAATAAATATAATTTAATCCACTGACCGAACGAGAAACAGTTCGTTCTATTGCACCAGCGTGCAGTGAAATCCTCTACACGTGGACTAGACTTTCGGTTTGTCGGCACCAATAAGCATCCTGAGGAGGCACCGCAGCGGCGGGCGCCACGTGGTGCTACATTTGCTGAAAATATAAGTTTTTCGTAGAACTATAAGCTTTTCGTTATTTTATTAGTAATACGGATAGACGTGTGGATTTTATGTATAAATGAATAATAAACATTAAAGAAGTGTTTAATGTACATTTTTATGGTTTTATTATTATTGTTGTTGTTGCTCTCTGCACACCCTGCATAAACACCTACTGCACGCCACTGGTGAAGACAATGTAAAAATCGCAAGGGCTGCTCTGACTGTACACGTGAACACACCAATGAGAAACGTACAGATAGATCTATCTACAATTTGAATTTAAAATAAATTTATTGATTATTGTCAATTTTCAAAATGTTTCCCCCCACATTTTTAGCACTCTAATACGTCGCTTACGTATCATATAGTAGGTCACTATAGCAACGGTGGCCAAATAGTGACTTGCGAGCAGCATGCGATTCTTCAAGAAGTTTCTTAAAACTCAACCAATCCCCTATATAATCCTCTAAGTTATCTGTCCGTCTGTCCGCGAATTTATGAAGCGGTTGAACTTGGAATAGATAAAGGCACCCACATTGGATTCTTGATGAGGTAGAGTTAACAAAATTCAGAGCGAGTAAAGTTTATCTTCTATCGATCCTATTCTGAAATCAATTGATATAAATATGCTTCATATCACAAAAATACCGTCGTCTTTATAGCGTTCGAAATTCATTCCTTACCCCCTTTTTGACCGTTTATTGCCATTATTTCAAGCCCTATTTTCCCCGGTTATGAGCAGGCGATTAAATTTACCAATTTATCACGTAATAAATAGGTAAAAATAACATTTTTTTCTAGCATTAAGGCTTCATTCATTTAACCATCTCATTTAATCTTTTCTTATTTTAAATTATTTCAATATTGTCCGCTTTATTTTCATACGTTTTATCAGTGAGCTTAGATGTAACGTAAATATATTTTCCTAGCATTATAATTCTCTTTTAATCATTTCATAACTTTTATTAATAATCTCGCTAGTTTTTAGCTTTTTCATGTCGGATTAAACAATGAATTGTGGACATCTACCAGGTCTGCAAGTCTTTCTCAACACTGGTCTTCCTTATCCTGACTTGAAAAATTACATCAAAGTTTTATACGATAAATGGCAGATCTCCTATAACATCCTTCAAATAACTGCGGGAAATTAAAACCAAGATAATTAAATGGCCTCAACTCCTTCTACGAGACATGACGTAATACTCACTCGTTTACGAGTGGGTCATTGCAGGCAAATATCTCTTGCTAGGTGAAGCTCCTGCACAGTGTGCGTATTGCAAGACTCCTTACACAGTCGCACATATTTTAACATCCTGTTTGTTGTAAATCAATGTATATAAATTTTTTGGTAACATTCAATTTAATTTAATCATTAAAACCACATCCAAATTTGTTCCCCTTTCTACGTCGTACTGGGCTTTATACCGAATATGATTTTTGATTGTTATTCAATTTTCTAATTTTCAATTTTTTCTTAATTTTTTTAATTATTTCTACTTAATATCTTAATTCTTCACCAATTTCCAATTCTTGTTAATTTTTTTTATTACTCATTTTTTTGTGTATGTGTTGAAATATATTTTAATTGTTACTTTAATCCGTTTTAGATTACATTTTTTTTTAAATCTAAATTTCATCTTTTGTTTTTTGCCGCATCTTGTTTGGCGCAGTTTGTCCAAGAGGATTTAGCGCCATAAAACTTCAATAACCAACCAACCATTTAATCTTTCTTATTTTAAATTATGTAAACATCGTAATAATTTATGAAGAAGAATTTATGGACCTGGAATGGATAGAGGCATCCATATTGGATTATTGATGAATTAGCGTTAGCAAAGTTCAAAGCGAGTAAAGTTTATCTTTTAACGATCCTATTCTAAAATAAATTGGTATAAATATGTTTCATACTACAAAAATACCGTCTTCTTTAAAACGTTCGAAATTCACCTCTTCCCCCCCCTTTTCGAGCTTTTAATGCCATTATTTCAAGCCCTATTTTCCCCAGTTAAGAGTAGGAGATTAAATTTATCACATAATAAATAGGTAAAAAAACGTTCTTTTCTAGCATTATGGTGTCATACCTTTAACCATCTCATTTAATCATTTCTTATTTTAAATTATTTAAATATCGTCTGCATTATTTTCATACGTTTTATCACTGAACTGAGATATTACGTAAATAATTTTCTTTTAAATTTGGTTTAAATAATAGATTAGGTACATATGTGATTATTTTAAATTTAATCACCGATTATTTTTGTTGCAATGAAAATTTTATCACAGGTATGAACAAAAAATTCTATTTACCTCCAGGGTGTAGCGGAAATGATAGTTTCATTCTTTTACTTCCATTAATTACTGTGGAAAAAAAAGTGGGAAGAATTTAACGATAATTTCGACGTAGCTAAGAAAACTTTCAATTATCTTTCTAAATGAATTCAACGTGATTCTAAACTGCATTCACAGTATCGGGAGACTTTAGAGGAGTGTGAAGAAAAATAAATTATTGAGCTTGTACCATATAATTCTCAGCCAAAAAACAAAATATTTTATCGTCTGCCTTATAGGGTACTTTACAATTCTGGAAAATTAAAAATTTTACTGATGCCGTCATATGTCGAGCTATATGCTAGTCTAAAAGAATTAAAGAAAAATTCAATTTTTAATCATCAAACTGATTATAAACATTAGTTTCTGCATTAGAAATTTATTTATCTCATCATCTCTAAAATATTTTTAATTGACGTCTATTTAAAAAATAATTATTTTTCATGTTTATCCAATTTATTTTATTTCGATGTTTATTCAATAAGTGCACAGTTTTTAACCAAATTATACAAGAATTACAGATGTTTCCACAAACCATAGCAGTAATATTCCAATAAAATTTCAAATGAATATAATAAATATTTGGTGGAATAGGAGCTATTAATCAAAATGACTGTTTTTAGTGCATGCACGAAAGATGCATTTTACGTACTGTGACAATTTCATAGTCAACTCCATAGGGAAATTACACTAAAAACTCACTTAACTATCTTTAAAATTGACCAAACTGTCGGTGGTTTATTGAGAAACCTTTTAATAAGTTCAACAAAATAAGAGAACGCACGAGGTATGCAAAATAGCCACATAAAGTGCCCATATCTTACCAAGAGTTAATATAGTCTGTTCTATAAGAGCGAGTCATCTATTTCTCTGAAAATACAAACGAATTAGTTAAAAATACATTTGTACCGTGTAGTATACATATTAAACTGAAATGCATTTCACCTAATAATTTGTCCAGTCCCCATTATTATCGATTATGCAAGAATCACTTTATCCCTTTCAGACCTAATTTTTTTTATTTTCGCTAATCGATCTGAAAAGAAATGCCTGCAACTAGGCTATTGTAAATATATCTAAGGAAAAAAAATAAATAAATCCATTACATAAATAAATAAATAAATCCATAAATCCATAAATAAATAAATACATTATATTAAAATAAATAAATAATAATGAGAAATTAATACTTAAATTTATTTTTATATTATATGTGTACAATTGTGTACACCAGGACTGAAAGGGTTAAGATTCGATTTTGAAGTTGAATTGCGTTTACCCCGTTCCGGTAGGTCGTCTACATTTTGTGCCTCTTTATAACGTGCTACCCACTTCTGGACGAACGACTCCGACTTTCCAATGTACCGGGCTCCAGCTGCACAAGACATTTTTGGTCCTTTTGGATGGTTAGACAGAAACACTGCCCCAAAACGGCTCGCACACGCGGAATTCATTTTGGAATTGTTGATTTAAACGCAAAACAAATCGAATAAAGAATATAACCATAAAACATTCTTCTCTAATGTTTGAAGAACACGTGCAAAAAAGCCGGTATGCGTGCTATCTATTGACGAAGTTATAAGCGACATGCTGTTATGGAACAGACTGTACATTGATTTAAAATTTTATGGACTATTACTGTTATTGTTTGTCCAAATAAGCTGCAAGTTTGGAAAACTTTGATTAAAAATTGCACACGCATTGAGCAAACATCGCGCAGAGTAATATACATTTATTAAATCAGACATCTATATCAGAGCAATTACATGTCCCATTTCACACGAAAAAACAGGCAACAATTGCGTATACTAATGTTCATATTTGAGTGAAAGTTGCACATCTTTCGGCACTAATTCTTTGGTACAAGGAGAGCCAATTTTTGCTTTTTTTTCATAATGTTTTGTTAGTCCTTTAAAGGCATCGTTGAATAATTGAGGAAGTGTATTCATTACTCGCTGTTAAAGTTTCCAAACAAGTCATCAAGTAGTAGGAAATAAAGACAAAAGTAGGAATTAGTCATATATTATTACGACCTGACTCTGTATCTATCTATCTATCTATCTATCTATCTATCTATATATATATATATATATTATATATATATATATATATATAGATTATTTACATACTACATATATATATATATACATTTATATACAATATATATATATATATTAAATAAATATATATAGATATTTTTATACATACATACAGATATATATATATATATATATAAATATATACATATATATATGTATATATATACATAAATAAATATATATATATATATATATATAATGTATATATACACATACATACATATATATATATTTATATATATATATAATATATATATATTATATATATAAAATATATATATATATATATATATATATATAATATATATATATATATATATATTTATATATATATATATATATATATATGTATATTTATACACATACATACATATATACATATATATATATTTATATATATATATATATATATATATATATATATATATATATATATATATATATATATATACATATATATATACATAAATATATATAAATATATAAATATATATATACATATACATACATATATATATATATATATATATATATATATTATATATATATATATTGTAACTTACTGGAAATAAAGTAGGCGAGGCCTTCAATGAAACAGGCTAGAATTTTAGGTATTCTTGACTACATATTTTATTCAATAGAATAAACTATGTACAGCTATGTACAAATTCAGTAGATGATAACATTCAGGGATCTCGCACAGAGATAATATGCACACACAAGGATGCGTGGGATTCCGGAACAGTATGGCTAGGGCTTTTCAATCACAAGAGTTGGAAACTAATTAGTGCTGGGACTAATTCTGACACGATCACTTCGTCTGTCGATTTGCACGGTTGGCTTTCACAGCAAGTTCGGAGGTTCCGAGTGCGTATCACGCTGGGATTCGTGAAGAAAACACAGGATGCAAGTCGATCCAAAAATAGAGTGCAAAGTCACTCTCGGCTGTCTACTTCTATGCAAGAAGTTAACTAACAATCAGCAGATAACGGGAAGGGAATTTCCAAGTCGAATGTCGACTATCTAGCAACAGAGACGCTGGCGGTCTCTAAAAAAAAACAAACTCCAGACACGGAGATACGAGCGGTTCTCGAGCGACCAGGCTCTAGCAGGTAGAAGCCTCGAGAGAAGAACAAAAAGCCTCCGTTCTACTCCTGTCCCTTCTTTATATCCCGCACTCGCTTCTTTTCTCGGTCCTTCGAGAAACTTCCCGAACCAGGGTGATGTAATCTTTGTGGTCACTCCCTAGCCTCCGATCAGCTGTACTGTTCCCAGATGTGGATTTCTCAGATCATCAACTTACCAACTTAATGGCCTTTTTGTAACCGCTAATAAGGTGCACTCATTATGTACACAGCAAAGTTCCATTCAACAGGTTACAATGCCCAGACGATAGGAGCCGAAACGAAAGCTTTCAATTAAGGTGCTTAGACCACCTGGTTCTATTAGAGGCTAATCGTGAGTCAGGACGAAAGGTCACCTTTGGTCTCTCGTTCTTTTTGGGGTCATGTAACGGATCGTTACAATTTATACATACATATATCACCGAACAGTCATTGCTTTATCATCACCATATTAATAACATGTAACCACCATCAGTTCTCAAAACATTAGACATGTTTGACTCCACAAGGTGCTAATAGGTAGTCTGATATAACTGGTACCAAGTGTTCACCAATTGGTAACTCAATAACTTTGTTTTCAAATTTTGCTGTGTACTTTCATAGCCTAACGACTGTTCTTTATCCTTCATAAATATAACTAAATTTGAAGAGGGTAAAAAAATACCCATTATATGTACAAATATTACATACGTACACACACACACCACATCACAAATATATATATATATATGTATGTATGTATATATACATGTATTTATGTAATGTATAAAAAGTATTGCTCTAATTTACATATCTGAAATTCTTTTTTTCCCCTGCTCACTTTTTAATACTTAATTTCCAAGCCGTCAAGTGTCAGATAAAGGAATGTCGAGCAACTTGAATTATTTTACCCGTCTCTAAAAGTAACGCTGGAATAGATGCTAACCTACTATCTACTGACCCCATTTTTTAGCTGCAATAACATGTATTGCTTCTGCACTATCTAAATTTCTGCCTGTATGGTTTTTGTGCTAGATTAAATGATTCCTTTTGCTTCCTAAAAATTGCTGGACAATTTTTAGTTTCATGGGAACAAAATCATGTGATTCTAGCTCTGGGGCCGACATCGCTGACAACGTGTATTATTCTTGCATAAGCAGTGCAGTTGCCTTGTAATGACGATCAGTTGACTGGTGAGTATTAAATAAAATTAAAATTACACAATTCTGCACTTGTCTTTCTGAGGGAGTCACGACTGCAACTTGAGTTGTAATTTTTCCCCAGCAATGTCAAAGAATAGAGGCTTATCCTCATTAATTTGTATATATATTTACTGTTTACACACATATGTATAGAAAGAGATGTGTGTCTGTGTATCCAAATGATTGCATTAGTGTCTGCTTACATAAACGGTGTGGTCGTTATCCCTTTTTTTTTGTCGTTTATAAATACCACTCGACCCAATATTAAAAATAAATAATTGCACCATAGCATGCTGTTGAAAACATACAATTTTGATACATAGTTATGTCTCGTTTAGCGTCGCTTTCCTGCCGACTCTAAATCACCGTCGACGTAAGCGGGCCCATTCCAAACAAGTGCTTCCGGTAAGACGCTCCATTTCTAAGGCGGGCCCCGGTAAAATCCAAACACGGTGACGGTGCGTCATTTCTTTGAGTGTCACGTACGACGCGGATTTCGCTACCGATTCTCACTCTTGAATTCATAGATTATGAACCCGCAAATAATTTAATTAAGTTACGCGAATCGTAAATCTGTGAACTTTCTTCCACTCTCATGTTTCTTTCACGAAAAAGTCGATGGCTTGAAATAAAAAAGACTTTAAGGATTTTTTTTTTACACTTATCATATGTTTTTTAATTATTATTGCAAATGCATGGAATTTTCAACATTTGTTCTCTATTTTTATTTAATTAGTTTTGATGAATTTACTTTGTTTCTAAAAAATAAGAACTTTTTGTATAAAGTAAAAAGTGAGTGCATGTTTCTAAGATTTTAAAAAAATTTTTTGATAAACTTATTCTTTTTTAATTAATTATCGCAAATGCTGGTAATTTGCAGCATTTGTTCTCTATTTTTATTTACTTAGTTTTGCTGAATTTACTTTTTCTAAAATATAAGAGCTTTGTGTATAGTGTAAAAAGTGACAGCACGTTTCAAAGATTTTAAAATCTTTTTGATACACATATATCTTTTTTAATTATTATCGCAGATGCATGGAATTTTCAGCATTTGTTCCTATTTTAAATTAATTATTTTTGCTGAATTTACTTTGTTTCTAAAATATAAGAGCTTTGTGTATATTGTAAATAGGTGAAACCATGTTTCAAAGATTTTAAAAATTTTTTTGATACGCTTGTCATATCCTTTTTAATTTTTATCGCAAATACATGGAATTTTTAGCATTTGATCTCTATTTTTATTTAATTAGTTTTGTTGAATTTACTTTGCTGAATTTTTTTTAATAAGAGCTTTGTGTATAAAGTAAAAAGTGAGAGCATGCTTCAAATATTTTAAAATTGTTTTGATACACTTATTATATCTTTTTTCATTACTATCGCAGATGCATGGAATTTTCAGCATTTGTTCTCCATTTTTATTTTATTAGTTTTGTTGAATTTACTTTGTTTTTAAAAAAATAAGATTTTTGTGCATAAAAGTAAAAAATGAGAGCATGTTTGAAAGATTTTAAAATTTTTTTGATACACTTATCATATCTTTTTTAATTGTTATCACAAATGCAGGGAATTTTCAGCATTTGATTTCTATTTTTATTTAATTAGTTTTGCTGAATTTACTTTCTTTCTAAAAAATAACAGCTTTGCGTATAAAGAAAAAGTGAGGGCAAGTTTCAAACATTAAAAAATTATGATACGCTTCTCATAGCTTTTTTAATTATTATCGCAGATGCATGGAATTTTCAGCATTTGATTTCTATTTTAAATTAATTAGTTTTGCTGAATTTACTTTCTTTCTAATATATAAGAGCTTTGTGTATAAAGTAAAAAGTGAGAGCATGTTTCAAAGATTTTAAATTTTTTTGATACACTTATTATATCTTTCTTAATTATTAATGCAAATACATGAATTTTCAGCATCCATTTTCTATTTTTATTTAATTAGTTTTGATGCATTTACTTTATTTCTAAAATATAAGAGCACTGTGTATAAAGTAAAAAATGAGAGCATATTTCAAAGATTTTATAAATATTTTGATACACTTATCATATGTTTTTTAATTATTATTGCAAATGCATGGAATTTTCATCATTTGTTTTCTATTTTTATTTAATTAGATTTGCAACATTTACTTAGTTTCTAATATATAAGAGCTTTGTGTATAAAGTAAAAAGTGAGAGCATGTTTCAAAGATTTTAAATTTTTTTGATACACTTATAGTATCTTTTTTAATTATTATTGAAAATGAATGGAATTTTCTGCATTTCTTCTCTATTTTTATTTAATTAGTTTTGCTGAATTTACCTTGCTGAATTTTTTAATAAGAGCTTTGTGTATAAAGTAAAAAATTAGAGCATGTTTATAAGATATAAAAAATTTTTGATACACTTATCATATCTTTTTTAATTATTATCGTAGATGCATGGAATTTTCAGCATTTGTTCTCTATTTTTATTTAATTACTTTTACTGAATTTACTTTCTTTCAAAAAAAAAAAAAAAAAAAAAAAAGAGCTTTGTGTATAAAGTAAAAAATGAGAGCATGTTTCAAAGATTTATAAAAAATTTTGGTACACTTATCATATCTTTTTTAATTATTATTGCAAATGCTGGTAATTTGCAGCATTTGTTCTCTATTTTTATTTACTTAGTTTTGCTGAATTTACTTTTTCAAAAAAATAAGAGCTTTTTGTATAAAGTAAAAAGTGAGAGTATGCTTCAAATATTTTAAAATTGTTTTGATACACTTATATCTTTTTTCATTATTATCGCAAATGCAAGGAATTGTCAGCATTTGTTCTCTATTTTTATTTAATTAGTTTTGCTGAATTTTGTTTCTAAAAAATAAGAGCTTTGTGCATAAAGTAAAAAATGAGAGCATGTTTCAGAGATTTTAAATTTTTTTATATACTTATCATATCTTTTTTAATTATTATCTCAAATGCCTGGAATTTTCAGCATTTATTCTCTATTTTTATTTAATTAGTTTTTCTGAATTTTGTTTTTAAAAAATAAGAGCTTTGTGCATAAAGTAAAAAATGAGAGCATGTTTCTAAAATTTTAAAATATTTTTAATACACTTACCATATCTTTTTTAATTATTATCGTAAATGATTGGAATTTTCAGCATTTGTTCTCTATTTTTATTTCATTAGTTTTGCTGAATTTACTTTGTTTCTAAAAAATAAGAGCTTTGTGTATAAAGTAAAAATTAAGAGCATGTTTCAAAGATTTAAAAATTTTTTTAATTGACTTTGTTTCTAAAAAATAAGAGCTTTATGAATAAAGTAAACAATGAGTGCATGTTTCTAAGATTTAAAAAATAATTTTGATACACTTATCATATCATTTTTAATTATTATCGCAAATGCCTGGAATTTTCAACATTTATTCTCTATTTTTATTTAATTAGTTTTGCTGAATTTTGTTTCTAAAAAATAAGAGCTTTGTGCATAAAGTAAAAAATATCCCAGTTCGCAGCCCTGCTTATAATACGAGCGTTCATATATAACGATTGCTCAATTAACCGTACAAAAACAATTAAAGTAATTTCTACCTCTTTGAACATGTCAACGGTCACAGTTAACACTTTCGCTGCCAACCCGCGTCATATTAGCATTTTCCTACATATCGAACACGCGTTGTCGCCGGATCATCAGTTAATGTGTTAAGAAAAAGAAACATGTCTTAAATAATTGGCTCTCCGTCGTATCCTAACGAGTCTTAAACAGCTGGGGGGAAAAAAAAGGAAAAGTTGTTGATTTGCATGTTTGACGGTGAACGACAAAACAAAAATTTAAAACTTGTTGCCATCCTGACGCATTAAAACGAGAAAAAAGAAAGCAAAGTCGGTTAAATTTCGGCCGTGGTTGTGAGCTACCAATCGGTCTGCTAATCGTGTTGTACTTAAGAAGCGTTTCATGCTCTTTGGATAAACAAGCAGATGACAAATGATAAATTACCGACGCCACAGTTTCTGAACAGAAGCGTTAGGTTTTGGCAACTCTCATTAATTACTAGTTGGGTTTAGAGGTCTCCGCGAATCGATAGCATCGAGCTATTTGACATCATTGTTGGCACTCCATGGTCCGCTTTGGACAGCCGCTTTCTATTTCGTGTGTGCGCGCCGTGCATGATAAAGACCTGTGCTAAAGTAAATATTATTATAAACGCTTCAAGGGTGATTTATGCATGAAGGATAGACATTTCTGCGACAGGAGAGATTATTCATCAGATCGTGTTTTTCAATGCGGAGCAGATGTCCGATACTGCTTTTCTACTTATACACGTGGGGGAATTATTAACTCCTTAATTGGTACGGTGTAGAATCTGCTAATACAGTGGACTCCGCTTAACCCCTGCCAGGTTCATTTTATTTCGGGATTATGGGTCTAAAAATGTCAAATTTTTATGCTTATTTTCATACATACATAGCTTTTTAAACATAATAGCATCATTCGCATACAAAATTCAATAAACATTAATGTAAAAAAATCGATTTAAATGCATGAGTAATTTACTTGCATAGTTGGCTTTCTTTAACACTAGATTGCCCAAGGCAGTCATTTTGACTGTTTTTTAATTTCAATTAGAAAAACAGTTATGAAATATAATGACACAATTTCTTAGAATTTGTTGACTTTTTCTATAACATATAAATGGGTTTATGAATAATTGTAGTTACTTCCGCCCTCCTTTATTTCCGTATATATATATGTGTTATACCTATATTGCCCAGAAGCAGTCAAAATGACAGCTTGGGAAATTTTAAATAATCAAAAGATTTTTATTTATTGAATTGAGTAAATTTCTTATATGACCTGTCCGGCTTTGTATTGAAATAACTTTTTTTTTTTCGATTACGGTAACATACCGATGCATGATAAATTGTCGATTTGGGCGTATACTTGATAAGTGTCAGTTGCTCAATAAGCTAAAGTAGTACTAGTAATTCGAATCTTTATAAAGTGTTGTTCTAACAAGTTGTTTATTTTATTTCTTTTGCGCCCTAACTTTATGAAAAAAATATCGAACAGAAATGAGTTATTGGAAAAGCTAACGAACATAAGTAAAGAGTGCTCCGATATAGAATCAAATGCAACAAATTCTGAAATTTCTTTCCAACGAATATAGAGTTGCAAGACAGAAAAATTTATCAGAACATGAAGACCCACAAAGATCAACTGCAACATCATCAAATGCAACCCATTCTCACAAACGCAAATTTTGTCAAGTACGACTTTGCCACAACAACAAAACAAATAATATATGTGAAAAATGTCAAAAGTATGTTTGAGGAAGATGTACACATAAAAAGATTTCCACTTTCATTTGCATAAAATGTACAAATAATAATGCATAAATTATTATTTTTTAAATTAAAGTAAATTTTTTTATTGTTAATATTTACTAATAACTTGTTGCTTAATTGTAAATAATATAAGAAATATTAAAAATTAATTTTAAACAAATTTCTTTACATATTTGTTATTTTTTCACAATGCAGTCATTTTGACTGTTTTGGGGCAATATAGGTATACAAGAAATCTCGGGCAATCTAGTGTTAAGTCAGAAATCATTAGACTTTGTAGTCAATTCACACTAACTATAAATATAAAGCTTAGAATACCTAGCTTTTATCTTGAATTAAGTTTTAGTCCTTTGCATTTGCATAAATGATTATGAAATTATTAATCAAAATTTGATCGTGTATGATACAATCGAAAACACCGTACTGCACAGAGTCCAACATCATAATCTAGTAGTCAGAAAAGTAAACAAAAGTATTCGAAACCATAAAAAGCACATATGAGATAATTCGGGAAAGACTGATTGCACAGTGTAAAATTTCACAGTGTGAAATTTTACACTGTGCAATCAGTCTTTCCCGAATTATTTCACATGTGCCTTTTATGGTTCTGTGCCTGTCTCACATGTACCATTTATGGTCTGTGAATTTAAGAAGGCAACAAGTTTATGCCCGAGCTACACTCGGGATGAGCCAGGATGGTACATTTCGCCTGCCCGAGTTCAGCTCGGGAAAAACCGGGAAGGGGTTAATGTGATCGCTGTTAATGTTATCAATCGCTTACTGTTATTGAAATCACTTGGACACGATTTCTTCTATTCATTTGTATGCTAAAATTTATCGCTTTATGGGATCCTTACATCGATTAATGTTATCAGTTTTTGAACCTCATTTTAACTGGCAAAAGAATATTCACAATCTATTCAGAAGGAACCAATTCTTTTCTTTCCTTTTGCTGTTGTTTGAATTTCAGAGAATTCTCCCTCTTCCATTTAGGGAAATGAGGAGTGATCAAAGGAGTATGAAATTACACGGTCCTGGAATTTTACAGAAATACGCACAACCTGCTGGCGGTCATTGGTTATCAGATAAGCAGTAGGCAACACATTCTTATCGGAACTGAGAAGAAGCGTATTCACATTTTATGCCTTGCTCGCTTACATGCAGTTTGGAATCCGGAAATCGAAATGATTTAACATTAAAACAAAATATCGAAATCTTAAATCGTTATGACAGGTTACCAAAAATGAGTCAACGCAATGCTGCAGAGCAGTTAAACATTTCTCAGCCTCCGAAATGCATTGAAAGTGTCGAAACGGGAGGTACAACACCGCTCCGATGACTTTTAAAAACATTATGATTACGAACATTTTATCAATGAGCTTTATAGAAAAAATTGTAGACAGTCAACAATTGTCCCGAACTGATCATTAAGCGGAGTTCACGGTAGTTCCTGCATCTGGTTTGCCCGTATGGCGTACGGGCAGGACCGTAGCTAGAAATTATATTCAGAAGACGACATTGTTTTTTGTGAAGAATACTTTAATACAGGGGTCGGCAACCTGTTTCTCCTTAAGGGCGCAATACTAAATTTGAAAATCACCGAGGGCTCATATTTTACAGATAATCAACAGGTATAAATAGGCATAAAAAACAGATTTTTTATAACTTTATTTTGTTGGTGTCATACATAATTATACATATAATTCAGTGTGAAACTTGGGTGTCCATATTTTCAGCTAATTTCTTATAATTGGGGATATATTTAGAGTTCCCGGTCCTTAAACAATTATCTAAATGGGAGTCATTAAGCTTTGTTCAGTATTTTGATTTTAAATATTTCATATTTGAGAACAAAGACTCTCAATTGTATGTTGTTGCACAATATGAATAAATTTTTAGATCGCATTTCCTAAAATAGGATACTTATTTTCATTACTTAGGTGGTTAGTTATTGAAGATTTTAAAGAAATGTTTTTTCTTCTAATTTCAGAGTTCATTGGATAGTTACTATCAAAATTGGTATGAACGGTCTTAAAATGTCGTTCAATATTACTTTTCTTGAGAATCGCAGCACTATTATTACACAACAAATAAATGCACTTCCCTTTGTAATCAACGAAACAATATAGATGTTCCCATTCATCGTTAAAATAATATGTTCTTTTTCTTTTACATTTATCCATGAAGGGTTTTGAAAGAAAAGAATTATTTCGGATTACTTGGTAGTTTTAAATGCACGGTCTACGCGTGGTCTATTCGAAATACGATCACACACTAACAAAAAATACGCAAATTAGATACGCTCAAGGGTAGCAAACTGCTAATCTATGTACAATCCTAAACTCAACTGACTACTTGCTGTATATAGCCGTTTGACAAGAGTAAGTAAATCACTCTGGCTATAATACAGTTACATTAGTCCAGCGAGGGCGCATTAAAATTCGATCGGGGGCGCCGCGTTGCCTACCCCTGCTTTAATACAACAACAGGTTTTCTTACGTATGTATACTCTGATGAGAATCATAATATAATGGGATTTTAAGATAGCAAAATAATTAAAAAATGATGTAATGAACAAATTTATAGCCCTCAATGAGTAATGTAGAAACCACACAATGAATTCAATTTATTTAATGACCATTAATTTAATATAATGGATCATATTTCTTTAAAAATTACGTGACATATTTTACTGGGCACAAATTGTTCGCATATACACCTAAGTAAGACAATTTATTATTACTATTATCTTTTATTAACTGTCGAATTTCTCTGCCCAAATGCTTTAAAATGATACGTATAGTGTTTTTGTCAAAAACATTTCTTGGGCAGGGAAAAAACTCCACCCAAAACATTCGCGTGTGCACAGCGTACGCGGTACAGTCTTCTGTCCCGGTAGACATTTTGAAAATTTCACTTTGGCCCCCGCTTAAAAGTATTTGCCCAACCCTGGCATAGAATTATCGGAGGCCGGGATTTGCTTCACCATTTTTCTTATCATATTAACCTTTTAACTGTCATGCCCGAGATAATCTCGGGCACAGCACTGGTGTTCGAAAATGTCACTCCAGAGTATTTATTACTCGGAGTAATTTTTTATTAATGCATCGTATTGTTAAACCCGAATATATATCATGTACTTCAAAATATAAATTTTTAACTACTAAGTATAATTTATTTTGTAGTAAACATTTGAGTTTTGTAATAAAAAAAATTTGACAAATTGTGTACCCCAATCATCAAAATAACTTGACAGTTAAAGGGTTAAAACGCCATATTGGGCACATGAGAATTGTTTTCCATCAAAAATTGTAATGTAAATAAAGATTCAGCAAAAGGGGAAGTCTTCACTCGTTTATATCTGGTGTCTTGTTCTTTGTGTTCTCTTAACAGGCCTGGTATAAAACACAGGTTGGCGACACCCATATAGTCCGCTAAAGTGACTTAAGAAGATCGTTCTGTTAAAAGCTTAAACCTAATTTCAGTAGCACTAAATAAAACGTCGGCAACGTTATTACATTACCATACGCGTAAGATGGAAAAATTGCTCACGCACAAATTACGAAGTCTCCACGACACGCAGGAGAAAAAAAGTGTCCGTCATCCATTCCGGTGTGGCCGCCTCGCTCCAATTATCAGACGGCGATCGATTTTATCGCCGAAATTAAGATGGCGCTCCGATAAGGGGGGTATCGCCGTTTCATAATCGATTCGTGTGTGCGTGATAAAGAGATTGATCCAGATTCGATAGCTCGCAAGACCTCAAAATAATAATAATAATAAAGTGATATGAAATATTATCTGACACCAGGTAAATAGGGAGAGTTATGTGAAAGGCGGCGCTTCTTTCATCGACATGCAACTGTGCGGAAAATTTTACCCGTTAATGCGCGAGTCTTTTTTCCGAAATATATATATATATATATATATATATATATATATATATATATATATATATATGTATATGTATATATATATATATATATATTACACATACAAATATATATATATATATATATATATATATACATATATATAAATACATACATACATAAACATGTATACAACATACACATACATATATATATATATATATATATATATATATATATATATTTATTTATTTATACATATACATATCCATACATACAACACCCACACATATGTATAAATAAATAAATATATATAATATCGATGTATCT
>CM063509.1:40736589-40744089 GCA_032207245.1 Pardosa pseudoannulata
TTGTTGCAATGAAAATTTTATCACCGGTATTAACAACAAATTCTATCTACCTCCAGGGTGTAGTGGAAATGATAGTTTCATTCATTTAATTTCATTAATTACCGGGGTAAACAAATTGGGAAGAACTTAACGATAATTTTTATGTAGCTAAGAAAACTTTGAATTATCTATCTAAATGAATCCAACGTGATTCTAAACTGCATTCACAGTATCGGGAGACTTTAGAGGAGTGTGAAGATAAACAAATTATTGAGCGTTTACATAATTCTCAGCCAAAAAGACAAACTGTGAGAGTGCAGCGATGTTTTACATAAGGTTTGCGAAACTGATTTGTTCGCCGCACTCACAAGTTGTGGGCTGCATGCCCAAGTATTTTTTCGCGACTCCAGGAAGCGTGTGGTGTGAAAACGATTGTACTTAAACTTCACCAAGTATTGGAGGTTTGTGATTGGTCTCCAGTAGGCGATTCAGGACCATTCTTGGAGTCCCGGTAATTCTGGACAGAGCCGGGAAACAGGACACAGCACTGTACACTTGTACACTTGTACACGGGACAATGGAACAACGAACGCATCAGCCCAGGATAATGGAAAAAGTCTAGGGTTGTTGGAGTAGTTTAGAAGGAAGTAAAAGAGTGAACTTTCGCAATTTTTTTCTTTCAGGTGTAGCACGTGGAGGGCTTCTTTTACTTTTTAATTTATATATATATATATATATATATATATATATATATATATATATATAAGCATATTTCCTTGTCTTTTGTTCAATATATGAATATTGTAATATAGATCAGTGGCATTTTACTATAATTAAAGACGATATAAAGCAAAATTGGGTTATTAATGGCTTTGAAATAACAACAGCAATGTACTACACCACAACACAAACCATTTTATTTATCTGCGTCATAGGGTACTTTACAATTGTGGAAAATTAAAAATTTTATTGATTTTGTCATATGACGGGCTATATACTAGTCCAAGGAAGTAAAAGTGTTACGGTAATATGTTTAAAAGGAATAACTGCAAACACGCATTATGGCTTACTACTAACAGTTCCCGTCAAACGTTTAATTCTCGAAACCCCATAATCACTCACGCTTTATGGCACGAACTTTCTATGAGCAAAGAAAAATGATGAGCCCATGTTGTCCACCGATGTCGCAACTGGGATCTCTGAGGCACACCCACCTCCGCAACGCCGATTCTCACGCTCTTCCTGTCTCACGTGTAAGTCAGGGGCGCGCACGGTTCTCGGAAAATACCCCTAGAAAGGCTCACACAAAGGTGTGCCTTAGAGAAACAACCATTTTCGATAACCAGTAGGCCCTGCCCTTTTCCACAGTTTGTTCAGGTGCTCAAAACGATATACCGCCATCTCAAGCCTTCACTCACACCTTCACTTGAAACGGGATTTTTTTGTTTTTACACTTGCTAGCATACCAATTATATTTAATAATAGCATATAGCCCGTCATATGACGGGATAAGTAAAATTTTGTTATTTTCCAGAATTGTAAAATACCCTATGAAGCAGGTAAAAAAAAAATGGTTTGTTTTTTTTTGGCTGAGAGTTATCTTGCAACAAAAAGTAATCGATGATTAAGTTTAAAATTATCACATATGTAACTGATCTATTATTTAAGCCAAATGTAAAAGAAAATTGATTACGTATTATTAATTAAAAATTTAATTACGAAAATTATATTCACATTGAATTCATTTAGAAAGATAATTCAGAGTTTTCTTAGATACTTCGAAATTGCCGTTAAGTTCTTCCTAATTTTTTTCACACAGTAATTAAAGGAAGTAATGAAATGAAACTATCATTTCTACTACATCCTTGAGTTAGATTTTCATTGCAACAAAAATAATCGAGGATTAAATTTAAAATTGTCACATATGTACCTAATCTATTATTTAACCCTAATAAAAAAGAAAATTATTTACGTAATATCTAAGTTCAGTGATAAAACGTATGAAAATATTGTAAACGATATTTAAATAATTTAAAATAGCAAATGATTAAAGGGAATATTTAAAGGAATGACGTCATAATGCTAGAAAAAATGTCATTCTTACCTATTTATTATGCGATAAATTAATAAATTTGATCACCAGCTCTTAACAGGGGAAAATAGGGTTTGAAATAATGACATTAAACGCTCGAAAAGGGGGGAAGGGGGATTTCGAACGTTTTAATGACGATAGTATTTTTCAATGTGATATAAAGTATATTTATACCAATTTATTGTAGAATCGAAATGACCTTTTAGGAGAAGATGAACTTTACTCGCTTTGAATTTTGCTAACATTAACTCCTCAAGAATCGAATATGGATGCCTCTTTCCATTTCAGGGCCAACCGCTTCATAAATTCGAGGACGATAGATAACTTAAGCTATTATTATATAAGGGATTTGGAAATATGGAGATATAGAAGCACTTTATTTTCATTTGGCTAGAGTCGGACTGGAATAAAAAAAAATGCAAATTTATATTCAAGATTAGTGTGAGCAAACTACGGCAAAAAATATAGATACATGAAGAAAAGAAGGATAATGTAAACACATCAGCGGAAGAACTGATCTTCAAGAGCCTTGACAGAAAAACTGCTTTACAAACTTCTGCTCAGATTCAATTTCTTCATTTTTCTTTTAAGTTAAGATTGGATTGAGGTCTTTGAATTATCAATTTTGTTGATTTCAGGTATGGATTTTTAAAAATTCCTTGTAGATTATAAGCTTGAGGTATATGTTAATATCTACACAAAGTTTAAGTTGTTTAGACAGGCAAGATCAGGAGAAAATGTTAGGCTACCATTCTCAGAGCTATATTGTCAAGTTGGCGGGGGTACCTTGTTCTTTAGTCAAACCCAGGAAGAGAATACTCAAGAATGACAATAATCATAAGATTTGTGTAAGCCAAATTCTTACCTGCTTAAAGTCATAGAGCGTGACAGACTTCGCCGGCGTTCTGGGATTCATGTTTATCACGTATTCTGTCTATGGAAATAAAAAATAAGCATTATTATACAATTATTTATAACTACTCTATAATATAGGTCAAGATATATTGCATTGCTAGCCGCTAAGCACCCATTCAATCTAGGTAATTAAGAATTTTTCCTCCAAAACACTTAAATACACTTAAAAATTTATTTAACTTTTAGATTCTATTGCTTCCTGAACTAAAATTCGAATATACGAGGTAGAGTCAATAAGTTCCAGGAATAGTGGCCTACATTCATGTAGGTGTTCGTTGAAGGGGAAATGTCTCTTTTGGAGGTTGGCAGAACTAATAAGGAAAACACAAAGCCATCTAGAATTTGTTTCCGGTACTGTTCGCGTTAGTTGCAAAACATTTCTGAAAAAGCGAATTTTTCATTTGTTGGATTTCGAAATGTCTATTAGAGCAAGGTACAAACATCAAATTGTACGTTTTGCTCGAGAAATACCTGAGGTGCTAAAGAAAGCTTGTGGAAACGATGCCATAAAAAAATGCTGTGTACGAGTGGCATAAACGTTTTCGTGAAGGTTGCACAAAGATCGAAGATGACATTCGGAATGGGCGCCCCTCCTCTTCCACCGCAGATGAGAATGTTGAGCGAGTTCGAAAAATTGTGCGGGCATAGACGAATAACCATTGGTGCTATTGCCTCTGAACTCAGAATATCAGAGGGGAGTGTTCACTGTATTCTTCATGATTCTCCATATTGTCAATAAAGAACTTTATCCGGAGATCCTTAAACGTCTACAAGATGAAATCCTGAAGATGAAAATACCTGAAAAATGGGTTTCTGTTTTACTGTGACGTTGCTCATGTCATATTATCATTTATTTGACCTACAAGTAAGTCTTAAGACACTACAGCTCGTGACCACCTTGGGAGTTCAAATGATTAGATAGGGTTAATCTTGTAAATACTGTATGACTATCCTGTTTAAACTGTGCACGTGCAAAATGAATGCTTCCCCTGAAAAATTCCCTGATTGCGTAATGGTTGATAACCACCCACAAGATCCCTGTTATCGATTTACTCAGCTTAGGTTCTTCTAGAACTCCTTCCTCGGTTTTAACAAAGAGGAATATATATATATATATATATATATATATATATATATATATATATATATCAGGGAGAGAGCGTGATGAGAAGAGGCATTCCTTGGAAGTATAAAAATGGGAGCACTGGGAGGTAAGACCATTGTCCTATTCGTTAATTTGACCTTTCCTATTTGTGCGTAATGGCCCTAAGGCATTAGCAATTATTATTCATGTGTACTTAACCCTATTGTTTAATAAATCTTGTTATTTTAATTACTGTGTATTCACTTTGCCATGAGCTACTAAAGAGTCTATTTAATTTAGTATATGGCATCGTGATATTACGATAATTCTCCACGACATCGTGCTCCTATTGTGAAGAAATACCTTGTCAGAAACAGAGTCAAGAATGATTCCTAGTCCCCGAACGACTCCCGCGACAGACGACCGACGCCCTCTACATTTTGTTTACTTTTTAGAGAGAGACTGAACTGCGAAAAAGAGAGAAGGGAGTACACTATGGATCAACGCTTGACGTACTTGTACGAGACTCCTTAGCAATTTCACTGCTTAAGAATCCTTGTTTATTTTTTTTAATTCTTTATGTGCTTCTTTAGTGTGTGTTGGTAAATAACTGTTTGTCCCTGTAAAGACTGAAGATAATTTCCATACCAACTTACACCAAAAAACCGAGACCCCCCGCTATCCAGATGACAAACAGTGTTACCACTTTGGAACACCATTCCTATTTTCCCGATCTAGCACTAGTAGATTTTTGCCTGTTTCCATGGCTGAAAATAAAATTGAAGGGTCAACTTTTTGTGGATTCAGATGAAATGATTGAAAATGTGATGAAGCAACTGATGGACCTCTCAAAAAATGGATTCCAGGAGTGTATTGGACAGTTTTACGAACGCTGGAACAAGTGTGTGCATGCAGGAGGGCAGTACTTTGAAGACCAATAAAGTAAAATTATCCTCCTATTTTTAAATAATTTGTAATTGACCTATTCCCGGAACTTTTTCACCCTATCTCGTATTACAACACAATTGCATGAAACAAATAACACATTTTAACTCGAAATACACACATTCCCAACATAACCAATTATAACAGTTGGCACTTATATAGAAAATAGCTTTCTACTTCAGATGATGGTGGTTCAGTGGACACAATTTTAGCATTTTTGAGCAAAACATTAACGGACTAAGGACTATACACAACGTATTATTAGGCCACCGCCTTCAAACAGGTAACAAAAACTTACAATCTCAAGTAAGCACACGGTTACAACCAGTGTTGCCAACCTTCAAAGTCAAAACTATGGATTCTAGGTCCTAAAATTATGGCATTGGCTTATAAATTATCGTACATTTTTGTAATAGTTAAAAATAGTGTTAATAGATGACGTTTATACGATATATTTTCTCGTTATACATTTCTCCCCTCCCCCCCCTTTTTCTTGGGGGGGGAATGGCAAAAAATATGTAAGTATTTTAATATGATTCATTAAATGTTTTTCTATCACCCCGTATTTTACTTTAAATGAAACACCAGACATATGATATTTTTCTTTACTGATCTAAGCATTTTCATACCATACATAAAAAGTTTCAATATAGATACTGATTCAGTTCTTAAACAATTTACAGCAAATTAATTGTTTAAAAAAACCATATAATTTACTTTTAATTTGGTAAAGAAAGTAGAAGGGTTAATTATAATGAAATCAAGAGATTTTTTAATTATTTTTATTTATTTATTTTTATGCATTTCACTGAAGCCTTGGACTATTTATAAATATATTTAGGTTATAGGATTAATATATTTCTGTACAATAAAAAGTTTAATTAGTTTTCTTTATTTTATTTGCCCTCAATAAAACTATTCAGGCATTTTATGTATTGACAGAAGAAAAAAAATTATATATATATATATATATATATATATATATATGTAATATATATATAATATATATATATATATATATATATATATATATATATATATATATATATATATTCTTTTTAATAATGTTATAATTCATTATTTACTGTGGTTTTCTTTTTAAATATGAAATATTCAGTAATAAAACCGATTATTTAATAATCGGTTTAATTACTAAAAATACCATATTTTAGTGAAAACTGCAATAGAACAAGTAAAATGCAAAATTTCTTCTAATTATCCATAATTATGTAATCATTAAAGAAGTATCTCCAGTATAATTGTGAATATTCAATAATTTTGCATCTAACAGTTTTGCGATAATTATCGTACATATACGATAATTATCGTATGGTTGGCAACACTGGTTACAACTCTTTTCTACCTCGGCGCTGGCGTCAGCGCCTTCTAGTGTCCGAAGCAATTATTCAACACCTTTTCCTACAGAAACTCCTCTAATAATTTCTCTATATAAGTACATTACAATTTTCGTATAGAAGGTTTTCAAACAATTTCTCTTTCATGCACCGTTTTAAAATTATTTTTTACTTTTTAGTGTGTTGTTTATCGCTTTTCTTGTTAAATAAAAGCTATTTAAAAAATACTTTTTATATTTATTTTATTTTTGACTATTTTAGTCTCAAATTCTGTAATCATTTTTTATTCTTAATTTCTTCAACTTATATTAAATTAATAATCAGAAATTTGAAATTTGTACAATATTTTTTTATTGAGTAAAGATTTTACATTTTCAAAAAGACAGACTGTGAGATGTTTAAATCAAAGTTAGTATAGCTCTACTAAGCAAATTTATCGCGAGGCAAAGTGGCCAATTTAGTACTATATATTTAAAATCTATACGGAAAATTAAAATAATACCAAAAAATGTTTAAATGTACAAAATAGCTTTTCACATAATTTCTCTTTCATGCGCTGTTCAAAAAAGAAAAAAAAAATTAGTGCATTATATATCGCTTATCTTGTTAAATAAAAGCGATTTTTTAATACTTTTTCAAAATTTATTTAGACTTTTTTAGGGTCAAATTTTGTAACCAATTATCGTTCATATTTTTTTTCAACTTATATTAAATCAATAGTCAGACATTTGAAATTTTCACATTATTTTTTTATTAAATATAGACTTTACTTTTTAAAAAAGAAAGACTGAGAAATTTTTGATTAGTAAATTTCTATTTATCTCAAAATATCCATTATCGCGTGGTAAATGAACACAAGTGACCGATTTAGTACTACTTAATTAAAAATTAATCGGAAAATCATAAATATACCAAAAAAAAAATGCTAAAATGCTCTTAAAATTATAAAAATACTTGAAAAATGTACAAGTGCTTAAAATATGTATACGTGTATTCTTTTCTGAATCAGATTTCATTATTTTAACAATTTAAAATTTAGTTTCAGTATTTAGTTATTCCGCTTGCAAATAGATGGCGGTACTAGTTTAAAATCTTTGCAATTGGGATTCCATGTACGCTGAACATATTTT
>CM063509.1:40756589-40761589 GCA_032207245.1 Pardosa pseudoannulata
ATATATATATACATTTATATATACATATATATAAACATATTTATATATATGTGTTTGTATAAATATATATATATATGAGTATATATAAATAAATATATATATTTATATATTAAGCAATTAGATTTTATTGTATCTAGCAGAAATGAAGGGACGTCTGAAAATGCGCAGCAGTCGTTGAAACTCTCTTTTACTCAGAGAAAGAGAGAGAGAAAATGTCAAGGAATAACACGGACTTAAAGAATTAAAAGGTCAGTGTTTAGCAAAGCGGCACGCAAGAGGTTTGATTGAGGAAGGAGCGGAGCAACATTTCCAATCGGAATCTTTAGATTTTCGTCCCACGCCAAGCAAGCGCCAATTATCGCCAACGCATGCAAATCGAAGGAAATTTCGCTCAGATCTATTTTTCACCCCCGCGCAACACAACAAAAGGCGATCTCCGTCTCAAGACACTAATGGAGAAATTGAAGAGTCGATTATAGCTTAAAAATGTTACCCGCGTGACTCACAAAGCTGTAGGAAACTGCGGGTCAAAGAGAGGGTCGTTCTAACCGCAAAACGATACAATGGTAAAATTTTTCTTTATTCATCCAATCGATGGAATACATTGTTCTCAGAAAAATTTTGGCTGTTAAAATTGACGGGTTGGTATTGAAAAGAATCTACACCCCCAAAAACATATTTTACAGGAAAAAATTATTAAATATTTTAGGAGTTACTTAACCCAGGTAGAACAAAAGTTTTGGATAACAGAGTTACAATAACGGCTTATATCAAATGGATAACCCCCACACACACTCAAAGTGATATCCCTAATTATCATTTTTTTGTTATTTAACAATGTTTGTTATTATTTCCTTGATAACCCTGAGTATCACTTTTTGATATTTAGAAAGGTTTCTTCCCCCGACATCCTTGAATATAACTTTTTGATATTTGAAAAGGTTTGTTCGTCCGATAACCTTGAATTCTACATTTTGATATTTAGAAGGGTTTGGTTCCCCGATATACTTAAGTATCCCTCTTTGATATTTAGAAATGTTTGGTCCCCCGATATCCTTGAATATGACTTTTTTGATATTTAGAAAGGTTTGTTCTCCTAATATCATTGAATTTCACTTTTTGATATTTAGAAAGGTTTGGTCCCCCGATATCCTTGGATATCAAGTTTTGATAGAAAAGTTGGGTTCCCCGATATCATTGAATTTCACTTTTTAATATTTAGAAAGACTTGGTCCCCCGTTATCCTTGAATATCACTTTTTGATTTTTAGACAGGTTTAGTGCCCCGATATCCTTCGATATCACCTTTTGATAGACAGGTTTGATCCTCCGATACCCTGATATCTTTGAATATCACTTTTTTATGTGTAGAAAGGTTTTGTCTCGCGATATCCTTAAATATCACTTTTTGATATTTAGAAAGGTTTGGTTCCCCGTTAACCTTTAATATCACTTTTTGATATTTAGAAATGTTTCGTCACCTGACATCCTTGAATATAAGTTTTTGATATTTAAAAAGGTTTGGTCGTCCGATGACCTTGAATTTCACATTTTGATATTTAGAAAGGTTTTGTCTCGCGATATCCTTAAATATCGCTTTCTGATATTTAGAAAGGTTTGGTCCCCCGATATTCTTGAATATCACTTTTTGATATTTAAAAAGGTTTGGTCGTCCGATAACCTTGAATTTCCCATTTTGATATTTAGAAAGGTTTGGTTCCCCGATATCTTTAAATATCCCTTTTTGATATTTAGAAAGGTTGATCCCCCAATGTCCTTAAATATCACTTTTTGATATTTAGAAAGGGTTTGGTCCCCCGATATTCTTCAATATCACTTTTTTATATTTAGAAAGGTTTAGTTCCCCGATATCCTACAATATCACTTTGTGATATTTAGAAGGTGATATTAGATTTGGGTTCCTGATATCCTTGTATATCACTTTTTGATGTTTAGGAAAGTTAGTCAATATTTTCCGTGGTTAATTCACCCAGTATCAATTTAGGCATGTGAACTCATTCATTCACTTCTTACAGTAAGGCGCTTTTTTTTGTTGTTTTTTAGAAGGTTTATATTAAAAATTTGTATTACCCGGTATTTTCCCACAGAACAAATTCTTTACTAATTCTAATTCTAAACAAATAACACTAAAACAAATTCTAAAGTAGTTCTTTACATTGTCATAGACTAGAAAATTCTCCTGGAATATATGCTTCTAAACTTTTAAAAAGAGTGGTACAAATATATTCAATTTTAAATTATTTGTGAAATTTTAGTCATAGTCTGCTTCGAACACAAATAGTGAACTGAACTAATCTAAATTTTTTAAAAAAAGGTTTGTGTTACTTTGAAGAATATTTCGCTTCATTCCGCATAAAATTTTGAAGATTACTTCAAAATGGAGTTGGGACGTCAATTCGTAAGATTGACGTCATTCTTAGAGGTAAAAGCAACATCACTGTAGAAATGTAGGATGGGGAACTGTACAGATTTGCAAGTTTCCGTGTCTACAAAGTGTTCCCCGTCGGTTTCGTTTACAGAACCTACACCATTCTGCCCTATATCCCCGTAGAGAGTAAATAAAGGGCTACTTAGAGACTCAAAAGACGGATATATATATACCCGACTCTCAAGTTCGTGTTTGCTTGGAGCATACGTCTTATATTCTGGTCATACTGCCGGTTATAATGACTCTGCCCACTTCGCAAACTTATTCAGCGGGTGCACTGGAGTCACCATTGCCCGAGACCTGTCTTTGTTGCTTGAGCACATAACGGGAAGGGGTGGAAGACAGGTCATTTTCTGTTTAGAATGTCACGAAGATGAGAATGGAACGATTTCACTTGAAATCTTTATCAGCAGGTATATCTCATTTTGATTGTTGTTTCGTTTGGGTTTTGGTGTCGGGTCCATTTAGAAGTTATATGACTTCTTGGCTGCCATTGCCTTGGGAGGTTGGACTTCAAAGATAGAGTTCTTGTAATTTGGAGGCAGAGAACAAGTAGAAGATCAGCAATTCTGACTTGCCACTCCAGTGGTATCGTTTGAACTTGGAGGATATTGCAAACACGAATCTATTTAAGGTCCCCTAGCCATTTTGGTTGATTGGTGGCTTATCCATCTAGAAGTCATGTGATTTCTCATGGAAAAAATGGTTCCCATTGCCAAGAAAGATTGGATTTCTAGGAGTGGGTACTCGAAATTTAGAATTAGGGACAAAGCAAAAGACCACCAAGTTTGGCTGGTGGTCAGAGGTATCTTTTAACTTGGAGGGCATTGCCACTATGAACCCATTTTACATGTCCCAGAAGTCGTTAAAGAACGCGACAGTGTTTGGAATTCTCGGGCGTCTAAACTATAGCATACCAAGAGTTGATCTCTTTACTGACTGAGCTGTCATACTAGTAAAGCTGAGATGTTAGTAAAATAAATGTGTTTTTTAGATCTTAAGTGGGATTTTAATTAGGGTATTTCCGCAGTGAAATTACTTTATGAAAAACTCTTAAAAATTTAGCATAATCTGCTTTTACACATAATATATGTTTTACTGACAAATGGTACCAGCATGCAGGACAAAAAGGATTTATTGATTTATTCAATACAAAGAGCCCTCTCACTTGAACAAAACTGCCTTTTTTTTATAAATTTACGTTTAATAGTATACTTTGTCTTCTTAAAAGAAATGGGAACATTCTATAAAACAGATAAGGAGATTAAATAAGATTGACTCAGTCAGACTAGTAAATAAATTTTTACACGTTTTAGGACTAAGAATGCCTCGTGCATCTAGTGAGATCTCAAAATTAAATATATTCGCAATAATATTTCTACACTAGCAGCCGAACGCTGGCCGATTGGTTAGGGCGCTGATCGTCGGTACCGGAGTTCGTGGGTTCGAATCCCACTATGGCATGGATGTTCGTAGCCGTTCAGAATCGGCTTTAAGCTGTAGGTCCCGGTCTCATTAGCCCGCGTGTGCAAAACAGTAGATCGTAGCGCTCCAAACCAAACCAAACCTACACTAGCATATAGGCCATCATATGACGGGATCAATAAAATGTTTAATTTTCTAGAATTGTAAAATACCCTATGAGGCAGGTAAAAAAATGGTTTGTTTTTTGGCTGCGAATTATCTGGTACAAGCTCAATAGTCTGTTTATCTTCATACTCCTCTAGGTTGGTTGGTTGGTTGGTTGGGAGCACTACAGTCTACTTTTTGCTACACGAGGGCTAATGAGACCGGGACCTACTGTTTAAAGCCGATTCCGAACGGCTACGAACATCCATGCCTCAGTGGGACTCGAACCCACGAACTCCGGTTCCGAAGGTCAGTGCCCTAACCATTCCGCCATCGTTCGGTTCCTCCCGATACTGTAAATGCAGTTTAAAATCACTTTGAATTCATTTAGAAAGATAATTCAAAGTTTTCTCACCTACGTCTAACTTATAATTAAGTTCTTCCTGATTCTTTTTTGCCACAGTAATTAATGGAAGGAAAGAAATGAAACTACCATTTTCACTACACCCTGGAGGTAGCTAGAATTTGCTGTTAGTACCGATGATAGAATTTTCATTGCAACAGAAAATAATCGATGATTAAATTTAAAATTATTCTATATGTACCTAATCTATTATTTAAGCCAAATATAAAAGAAAATTATTTACGTAATATCTAAATTCAGTGATAAAACGTATGAAAATAATGCAGACTATATTTAAATAATTTAAAATAAGAAATGATTCAATGAGATGGTTAAAGGAATGACGTCATAATGCTAGAAAAATGTTATTTTTAAGTATTTATTATGTGATAAATTTAACCGCCTGCTCTTAACCGGGGAAAATAGGGCTTGAAATAAAGGCATTAAATGCTCGAAAAGAGGGGAAGGGGTAGATTTCGAACGTTTAAAAGACGACAGTATTTCTCGCTGTGATATGAAGCATATTTATGCCAATTTATTTTTGAATCGGATCGACAATTTAACAGATGATAAACTTTAT
>CM063509.1:40771589-40774089 GCA_032207245.1 Pardosa pseudoannulata
TGAAAGTACGACTTATGCTCAAGTGGGTCCTTATAATTTTGAAGCTGGGTCCAAGCAGAAGACCCATAGAATGGGCTGGCCACCCCCCAGAAGTACTGATTGAGAACTCAGAGGACATTGTTACCACGAAAATATTTTACGTGCCCCAGTCTCCTTTAGCGAACACGGCGGATCTAAGGACGGCGCGGGGTCCACACCAGGTCGTTCCAATAGTTGGGGATGGAGCTTATTTATTTCGATCGCTTTCGTATCGTATGTCTGAAATACAGTCATTTAACAGTGAACGGGAATGACTTGTAATCGGGAACTTCAGCTTCAAAGATTTCTTTGAATCAATCAATGTACATTGAACTATTGGGGGCATTCAAACAGCCCCATCACTGATCACTAATCGCTGTATCACTGATCTAGCTCGCTCGTTGTTTGGGATTTTAACTCACTATTTGACATCGCTTTCCGAGTATCGCTGTTGAACTTCGGCAGACTTCGGAAAATTTTCCCCGTATCCACTCTTTGAACCAATTACATTCTTCGATGGTCAAAAGACCCGGAATGGATAGAGGCATCCATATTGGATTCTTGATTAGTTAGGGTTAGCAAAATTCAAAGCGAGTAAAATTTAAAACTAATAACTTTTAGTCAGCCTAATTGTAAAATTGAACATAAACTTGTAAAAGGAAAAATTAAAAATTTTACAGATCCCGTCGTAAGACGGGCTATACGCTAGTTTACAGATATATTAGGTTCTGCTTCCCAGTCACAGTTCGAATCGCAAGAAATTATGTGCATACGTTTTAAATTAGCCATATTTTTTTATAGTAAAAAGAGGCTGCATCGATATAGTTATTAAGGGATTAGGAAAATAGTATCAAAATGCTAAGCACTGAAAAATAAATTGCCTAATGATCCGTAATGTGTGAAAAATGAGCCAATCAGAAGAGAAAACACAGTAAAAAGAAAACTATCAGTTAGTTGATATCTATACAGCTAATTTGATATTAAAAATAAAAAATATTCGGGCAAATCAGTAGTGGATCGCACATAGTACCCGTAAGGCGTACAGGAAAAGAAACAGATGCAGTACAGACGCCGGACCTGTCCGCCATTTTTTTTTTTTTTAATATTTCCTTTGCCTACGGTTATTATTATTATACTAGCATATAGCCCGTCATATGACGGGATCAGTAAAATTTTTAATTTTCCAAAATTGTAAAGAACCCTCAGGCAGGCAAAAAAAAAAATGGTTTGTTTTTTTGGCTGAGAATTACCATTCAACGAAAATAATCGATTAAAATTATCACATATGTACTTAATCTATTATTTAAGTCAAATAAAAAAGAAAATTATTTATGTAATATCCAAGTTTAGTGATAAAACGTATGGAAATAATGCAGACGATATTTAAATAATTTAAAATAAGAAATGATTCAATGAGATGGTTAAAGGAATGAAGCCTTAATGCTAGAAAAAATTGTTATTTTTACCTATTTATTATGTGATAAATTGATAAATTTAATCGCTTGCTCTTAAAATGGGGCTTGATATAATGGCATTAAACGCTCGAAACGGGGACAGGGTGGATTTCGAACGTTTTAAAAAGGACAGTATTTTTCGCTGTGATACGAAGCTTATTCATATTAATTTACTTCAAAATCGGATCTATAGTTTAAGAAAAGATAAGCTTTACTCATTTTGAATTTTGCAAACCCTAATCCAATATGGATGCTCTAATCCATTGCAGGTCCAAAAGCTTCACAACTTCGAGGACAGACGGGCAGATAACTTAGTCTATTATTACATTACGAGAAGAAAGTTTAAGGATACACAACATGAAATGTTTATGTGGCCAGGGACATCCGTACAACAATACGTGAATTTAATAAAAAAAAAATAATAATAATTATAAAAAGTTGAAAAAATAGTAAAAATTTATTTTAAAAATAATAAAACAACTTTCGGAATAAGAAATTAAAAGAAAAAGCAGAAAATATTAAATTTATTAGACATTTAAAAAAATTGGCTGCATTGAGGATAGAACCGTCAACCCAAGAAATACGACGATCAACTGAGCGGACATTCTACCAAACGTACAACGTCTGCACGTTGCGAGCGAACTAATTAGAGTATATGAAGGTTCAAGTAGAAACAGTCCAGAAATTTAAATATTACTTTCAGCGTTTGCCATCCAATCAAGAATGAATTTCGTATAGAATAAGAGGAAGGATAAGACTTGAAATAATAGCATTAAACGCTCGAAAAGGGGGGATGGGTGGATTTCGAACTCTCTTTCAATTTTGCTAACCCTAACTCATGAAAAATCCAATATGGATGCCTGGATCCATTCCAGGTACAACGGCTTCAGAAATTCGCGGACAGACAACTTAGGCTATTATTATATAGGGGATGGTGTGCATATTCTTTCGATAAGATGGTTCAGTGGTATTTTCTTCTGGGTCTTGTGATTGTTCAACTCCTCTTCTTAGCCCACTCTCCTGTTTCT
>CM063509.1:40784089-40794089 GCA_032207245.1 Pardosa pseudoannulata
CACATACATATATATGTAAGTTTCCACAGATTTGTTGCCTATCAATGGCCGAATGAACACAGGGAATGTGTTATGGCAGAAGGGCGATGCGGGAGATAAGGCAATTGCGAAACACTCGCTACAACGAAGAGTACCGCATGTCAAGGCGGGCGAAATACGGGACGGAAATTTACAGCCAAGTGGAGCCTCTACAGTTGTCTTGAAGGAAATTGTACAAATAGACCGAATATCTATCCCTCTATTTGCATCTATCTATACCAGTGATTCATCTATATACTAATGATTTACAGCCAACTTGAGCCAGTGCAGTTGTCTAAAAGATAAACATACAAATGCACCAAATCTCTCTTTATATATCTCTATGCTAGTAATCCAACTCTATACGAGTGATATACAGACTACTTAAGCCTCTGCAGGTGTCTTCAAAATGCTCAAATGAACCGACACTTTCTTCCTCTATGTATATCTCTATACGTAAGATTCCCAACCTTTTTTAACTTCGGTTCTGGCGTTCCATAGGTTTGAATACCACTTCGGCATGGATATTCACAGCCGTCCGTAATATGCTTTGAGCAACCATAAGGGTTTGGACCGTGTTGGAAATATTTCCAGCCACTTTCTTTTTCACTGTAACCGAAAACCAACTTTGTGTTTGACTTTGCGAGCGATGCATGTATGAAAACGTTGTCTTGCTTTCCTGAAATGTTCTTGGCTGTGGTAAAATCCCCACGGAAGCTAAAATTGGAAAACTATTTATTACTACAAATGTAAATAATGTATATCATTTTAAAATTACTGTAATAAAGCTATCCCATATATGTGGGAATTTAGTGCAGCTCATTCTCGCAAGATCGCGCCCTCATCACTGAGTGGGGTAAGTAAGGAACGACAGTGGGACATTCGAGTCGTAGTGGAGGAGAGGAAGTGACCAGGTCGAGTGAAGGACCCGTGGCACTTGAGCTCCCTCAATTTATTAAACACCGATTAGGGTGTATTTTCTATGTTAAACACCGAGTAGGGTGTCTTGCCTATGCTAAGCTTCGAGTAGGAAGTCTTGCCTATACCGCGTCGTCACTGTGATTTAACTATTTGTCTTTACGCTTAAGTGTTATTTGTGTTGTTACATAATTAAATGTTGTTATTTTTAATTTAGTCTATCATCGAATTTGTCGAACGACACCCCTAGACACCAAACCCTACATATATAAGATTACTTGGAATTGAAATATTTTTTCTCTACTTGGTGCCGAAATAGTTCTCCCATTTCCTTACTTGGAATACTACTGGACTACTCGAATTACTTGATTTAATTGAATAATAATTAATACTTTTCTTCAGATCGTAACGATACAAACAAAACCAAAAATCATAGGTTTACATGCATACATAAATATGATATAAACGGATCAGCAAAGCTGAATGCAATTTCATTGTATCTTACAAAATATATTTGAAACCACATTGCTTAGACGTCGACGTATCTGGGTTCATGGAACTTAGGAGCTGGAATCTCTAAATCGACGATATTCAGATTGAAGTATGTGGCATCATTGAAACATAACTTCAGACTCATTCTAAGAATAAATAAGAGAGAACATGCCACACAGATTTAAGATAAATAATTGTCTCATAATTGTTGCTAAATATAAAGAAAATCAGGGATATCAGGGAATAATGACCAACATCGTTAAATATCAGATACGATATTCGGAGATATCGAGGAATATTGACCAACATCGCTATATATTAAAAAATAATATTCAGTAATGTTGAGGAATATACACCAACATCGCAAAATATTAAATACGATATTCGGGGATATCAAGGAATATTGACCACCATCGCTATATAGCAAAAAATAATATTCAAGAATATCGGAGAATATAAACTAACATCGTTAAATATCAAATACGATATTCGGGGTCCCGAGAAATATTAACGAACATCGCTGCAAATCAAAAAATGATATTCAGTAATGTCGGGGAATATAGACCAACATCGAAAAATATCAAATACGATATTCGGGGATATCGAGGAATATTAACCAACATCGCTATATATCGAAAAATGAAATTCACTAATATCGGGGAATATAGTCCAACATCGCTAAATATCAAATACAATATTAGGATTCTCGAGGAATATTGACCAACAAAACTATGTATAAAAAAGGATATTCAGTAATATCGGGGAATATGGACCAACATCGCTAAATATCAAATACGATATTCAGGGATATCGAGGAATATTGACCAACATCGCTATATATCGAAGAATGAAATTCAGTAATGTCGGGGAATATAGACCAACATCGCTAAATATCAAATACGATATTCGGGGATATCGAGGAATATTGACGAACATCGCTATATATCATAAAATGATATTCAGTATTTTCAGGGAATATAGACCAACATCGCTAAATATCAAATACGATATTCGGGGATATCGAGGAATATGGATCAACATCGCTATATATCAAAAATGATATTCAGTAATGTTAGGAAATATAGACCAACATCTCAAAATATCAAATACGATATTCGGGGATATCGGGAAATATTAACCAACATCGCTGTACATCAAAAAATGATATTCAGGAATGTAGGGGAATATATACCAACATCGCGAAATATCAAATACGATATTCGGGATATCGGGAAATATTCACAAACATCGCTAATTATAAACAAATGATATTCAGAGATGTGATTTAGGAGGTCCATTTGTGTTAGGCCGGCACTTTGTAATTTTGATATTAGTTGATATTTTTGTACTACCGGGGACTTAAATGTTCGCGTCAACAATTAGCGTGAGGCGCCTTGGATTGGTCGGGCAATCATCGTCATTTAGACAGATAAATATCCGTTTCACTATCCTATATTAAAAAGACGCAAGATCCCTAACAGCAAAACAAACTAATAATGAGCTTTTCGTGGTTTTAACAACCCGCGTCTCTACACAAGTGTCTGTTTCGCCTAAGTAGTGATTTAACATAACGCGTTAGGGAATATTACTTAATTTTCTTTTACTATTCCGTCTACGGGAAGCATCGAGTGAAAGAAGAGAAAAAAAAGCCACCTGTATTTATCGATTTAGAGTTCCTCGTCTTAGTGCTAAATTGCTACGGTGTTTTTTGTTGCGCGGCTACTGATTATTAGTATTAGGGGAATTGGCGCAGAGCAAAGTACACACAAAAGAGCCTCGAACAGGTTCTCTCATTTAAATTCTCGGGCGTCGATTATGTCCTTTTTTTGTTCTTCACGCTAATCACCTGTGGCCGGAGGACTGGGGAAAATTGCCACCTGAAATTACACATTTCGACACACACTGTAACTACAGATTTACACTCTCCGGCGAGACCGGCTGTATAAAAAGAATGCTTTTCAGAGATTCGCATAACTTTGAATACGTATGTTTTCTACTGAGTCTCAGTAGACAACGAATTTTTAGCTTCTTAAATTCCAAGTGCCTTCAATAATTATTCAAGGTAGCTGCGCCGGCTCTAAAATTTTTGCCACCTCCGACAAAGATATAAAATGACACCCGGACTCTTTTGCAAAATAGTGTGGAAAAAAAAAATCTATTTTTTATTTATCTCAAACATTTTCACAACACTCATTACTTATTCTTATTACCATAAATTGTATAAACGTAGCACTTCGTTTTTAACTCACTTGTTACATACTCTAGATAATAATTGCCTAAGTTATCTGTCCGTCTGTCCTCTAATTTAAGAAGCGGTTGGACCTGGAATGGATAGAGGCATCCATATTGGATTCTGGATGAGTTAGCGGTAGCAAAATTCAAAGCGAGTAAAGTTTATCTTCTATGATCCTATTCTAAAATAAATTGGTATAAATATGCTTCATATCACAAAAATATCGTCGTCTTTAAATCGTTCGAAATCCACCCCTTCCCCCCTTTTCTAGCATTTAATGCCATTATTTCAAGCCCTATTTTCCCGGGTTGAGAGCGAGTGATTAAGGGCAGGTGTTACCGAAGTCGTTTACCGGCTAACCGTGATTAATCTCTGTTTAGACGGTGAATTGCATTGGTTAGCGCCATGATTTAATCGTGGTTAGCCTTTAAACGACTTTGGTGAGACTGGCCCTAAATTTATAAACTTGTCACATAATAAATAGGTAAAAATGACATTTTTTTTAGCGTTAAGACGTCATTTTTTTAACAATGTCATTTAATCATACCTTATTTTAAATTATTTAAATATCATCTGCATTATTTTCATACGTTTTATCACTGAACTGAGATATTACGTAAATAATTTTTTTTCATATTTGGCTTAAATAATTGATTAGATACATATGTGATAATGTTAAATTTAATCATGGATTATTTTTGTTTCAATGAAAATTTTATCACAGGTATTAATAACAAATTCTGTCTACCTCCAGGGTGTACTGAAAATGATAGTTTCATTCCTTTACTTCCATTAATTACTGTGGTAAAAAGAAAATTGGGAAGAACTTAACTATAATTTCGACGTAAGAAAACTTTCAATTATCTTTCTAAATGAATCCCACATGATTATAAACTGCATTCACAGTATCAGGAGACTTTAGAGGAAAATGGAGATAAACAAATTATTGAGTGTGTACCAGATAATTCTCAGCCAAAAAAACAAACCACTTTTTTTTATCTGCCTTACAAGGTACTTTACAATTCTGGAAAATTAAAAGTTTTACTGATCCCGCCTTATGACGGGCTATATGCTAGTTTAACCCTTTCGCGGACCATTTATTTCTCATTCCACGTTTCCAAACTTTCAAAACAGAGCTGCTAATTTTATTCAATCGATCGAACAATTGATGACGGGAATCAGTCTTCCCGTCGTTTCAATAACAAGACCAATTTATTATAATGGGTTTTGAGCTTTCCACAGGTGTATTTTGTAAGATCCTGTAGGTGGGAAGTGATCTTCCCACAGCCCACGAAAGGGTAAACGTAATAATAGCATAAATAAGACAATGGAATCAACACTTTTCTTTTACCCTACAATTTTTGTTTTTTATAATCTCAATTATGTGTTTTAATAAAGAATTTTTAAATGGTTTATTTTACTCAATCCAGTAAAATTTGGATATTATAATAGTCTTTGTTTCATTCAATTCAGATTAAACTTATTGAAAATATCAGCACTGATTAAAAGTCAGAGAGTAAGTATGTCCAACGTTTTCGCTTTCTTCGGCCACACTGACAGAATTTCCATATTTTTCTAGTTATTTGGTCTCATTTTCCAGCTTTTTCCATTCTGTTCCTTTCCCGTATAAAGAGCCTTATCATGTATCTGACTATCATGTACAGTCATTGCAGCAGGTACCTTACGCTTTTAAATGACTACGTCGTGACTGCACTGAGGAAAGACATGCGTTACCTGCTGTCAACTTCACTCAAGTTGGTTCTCACCCCACAATGTACTTGAAGCCAAAGTGTGCTTATTGGAACAGTTGGCTACATGCAGGATCTACTGCATAGAGCTGTGTACTACCTGTAACCAGCCATTCACCTGAAGTCGGATGTAGGGTGTTGAACTGCTGGTTCGGTCTGACCGTCCGGCAACAATGCGTTACGCAGGGGCCAAGTCAGCATTCCACCCATAAAATGTAAAATAACCCCCCCCCCCAAAAAAAAAAGACAATCTAGACAAATAAGTACAAGCAATGTAGTTTCCTCCGGAATTGCGGGGGATACTTCGCAGGAGTCCTGCCCAGGTTAAAAGTCCGGTTGACACGGTGTACGACATGGAACTTTCTGACATGAGAGCAGGTGTTTGCGAGGGAAGCAATATCTGCACAGGGCAATTGTGATGACCATTCGTGAAGGGGTTCTTTGACCTTTGCAGTGTGGTTTTAGGTTAAAATCTTCATGGTCGCATGATGGCACCTTGATTAGTGGTGAGCCAGTCAACCAGGCTCCTGGACTTTGTTATCAGTACCGTGTTTTTGATTAGGTTTTCGGCCCAGAGTTCCCTGGATGTGTTAGAGAGTTTCTTAACTGCAAAGAGCCGATTCCGAATGGCTATGATATTTCAAGCCAACAAATTCATGCGTGATTCGAACCTGCAAATTCATGCACCGAAGAACAGTGCCCTTCCGTTCGGACATCATTCGGCAACAAGAAAGAGAAAATATCTACATGAAGGAATAAAATAATTATTGGAAACTGCAATTATCTTCACCAGAAGTTTGAAAGTCCTATAAAAAGCTTACTACGGAATATTCTTTAAGCTTCGAATCTTCTCGAAGACGTAAAAAAGCGTAAGTGTGCGAAACGTATCCGGTAAGTCTTTTGTGGGAGTTGCTGGATGGAAGCTGTCCCAAGTGTCCGTCGCTTCCATTTCCTCTACGTGGGTGGAGTGAAGTGTTTCCGCGGGCACGCGCGAGTCTCTCTTCTCTGCCTCAGAATCCAGAGAGATAAAAAGGGCGCGCGGGCGACCTCAACCGCCAAATCGAAATTCCGCCGAAGTTGCCAGGCTCCGGTTTCAAGGCGAGTTGAATTAAAAGGAAACAGATAATGGCCAGTGGCAGAGAAATTTAATAAAAAAAAAAACTGTTTTGCCCCCGACCATATGGCTTTCGGCCGCAGCCCGCGACTCACAGTCATGGCGTCGACCCCTGGGCACCTCAATTAAGAAAATTGTAAAAAGTCCAATTCACAGTACATTCCTGATTATCTGATTGAAGATTATCCTGCTTCCGTACTATCGGGCCTAGTGTTCTCTTATCGGAATTAAATCAGGAAGGCAAATTTAGAAGGTAGTGTCTGCTACGACCCTCTTACGTGTCGTGTGCAAAATACAAATTGAAAAAAAAGAGTATAAAATTATAAGATAAAAGAATAATATACATGTATAAAATAACAGAGCAGTGTTCTGCTAGTTGTCTGTTGTTTCGTCAATTTGTAACTGACTTCAGACGCTGTCGCTATTGATCATTATAACTGCATAGTGCGTACAGTATTCGTAAATTGTTCTTGGGGTATGCTTAAGGATTTTTAAGTGTACCACGGTTTGGGTTTCAAAATGGGTGATAAATGAAAAAGAGTTGTAATGAGTATGAAAAAGAAATTACGCGATATACAACGACTAGACTCTAATGTAACCGGAAAAAATATAGCTTTGAAGTTAGGAGAAGGTAAAAGTATAGAAGGACTGAAAAAAATAGCAGCAATTGCTTCTCTAATTCACTGATCCGCGGTCTCGTTTATATTCTACGTGGCTTGAGATAAATGGATTGTTTATTACTCAATATTAAAGGATAAAATGTATATTATAACAGTAACTTTTGGTAACCTTTTCTTCTGGTATTTGTGAGCAAAGAAATGAGTACAAAAACTTCGGCCTATCCAACTATTTTGCTATCTGGCGTGCACTTCTGTCACATTAGGCCGGATACTCGGGAGTGTTCTGCACAAGGTGTGACACACACAAAAATTTAAAAAAAAATATTATTCCAATAAATTAGTGTTGTTATTGTTGTTACTCATACCCCCTAGTGTTGAAATCTACACTAGGTCCAAACGACCCCGTTGCAAAAGAGCACCACAAACTTGCTCCTGCTCAACCAACAGCTCCTTTCAGGAGAATCCTAAACAATTAAGAAGGTAACCAGAAGTAGCCGGATGGGAACAGTAATAAGGAGGAAAAAATCTTTTTCGTAATCTAAAATGTCACACAATTTAAGCGTTCACTTCTGAATCTCGCCAAGATCTGTTGTAGAAACACAACAGATACAGCGACGGAATAATAGCAGCGTACCAGTTATGAACTGGTGGAAAGCGTCAAGTGGAAGGTAATTTCCTTTTATCGAGGGAGTGGATTTCCAGAGGAGTTAACTCTGCAGTGTTGATAATCGGAAGATCACAACCTTTTCTAGCAAGTGTATCTGCAATCTCATTATCTTACAAGCCAATGTTCGAAGCAGAACATACTGATTTCTTCAAGTCTAGTTAAGAGAGATGTATTAGAAAAACCTAGTCAAAGGTTTATCATATATTTTTGTCTAACTGTTTAGATATTGGATACTACTTTTACAGTCAGTCAAATATATAAATTAATGCACTTCCAGAATTTGCCCTGTGGGGTATTATCATCTTCAAAGTAATCTCCTGCAGCGTTCCCACACTTCTGCATTCGGTGTTGCCATTGCCGGTAATAATCAGGGATAAGGTCTCTAGATGACCCTTTCAGAAATTCTCTTTTCCCGTTTTTAGAGAATCTTTAACTTTGGTAAAATGGTTTCCGTAAATACAAGATTTAAGAGCAATTTTTCCTTGAAAATGGGGATAAAACGCAGATTCCCTCCTCCCTTAGGTTCAAGGAGCGCTATCTACAGGTACTCAAGGGGGAATTTAACAACTGTTACATCAAAATTAGTATTTTAGCTTGTATATTGGATAAATAAATACACATAGTCTTGTTCCAAGATGAAGTGGAGGACTTTGCATTACATATAAACTTGTTTTAATCAAGGGAACATCTGTACAGTATAATATTCTATATTTTCCAGCCAAAAGCTAGCCTCGTCTCAGGGAATATTGAGTGCGTCTTTCGCAAATGCCTCTTTTGGTCATGATGACCAGAAATGTTTGATTCCTTGAGTGACGACTTAAAGAGGTTTTATTGCCTATGTGTGTACATATAGGGTGTCCCAAAACAACAGCATAAATTCCATACAGCTTGATTTTTCGTTGGGAGTGCATAAAAACTGCCCAAAGAAACCTTCCTGTACGATCCATAGTTTACAGGAAAAATACAAAAAAGTAAGTATGACTTCACTGCCGGTGCAAGAAAAAAAACACTTTATCGTATATATCTACAACAGTATTTGCCTATGTTTCCAGACGGTAATGTTTAAAACGGTCGCCGCTCATATTGCGTCATGCATGCACGCGCGTCACGGAATGACGTTAAGCCACCGTTGAACTGGTATTTAAAAGGCTACATCTTGTAGTTACCGGTAGTCTTTGTATGGTGACCATGTATTCCGTTCGTGAATACTTCGACATGTATCTTGTGTACGGTCGATGTAATGGAAATGCCTTACGAACTGTTAGGGAGTATGCCCAGGCATATATTGCTGTTGATATGTTCAATAAAGTGTTTTTTCTTGCACCGGCACTGAAGTCATACTTTGTTTTTCGCATTTTTCTGGTAAACTATGGATCGTACAGGAACGCTTCTATGGACAGTTTTTATGTACTCTCAACTAGAAATCTAGCTGAGCAGAGTTTATGCGGTCGTTTTGGGACATCCTGTACATATATAAATGTGTGTATAACAAAACTAAATGACTCTACGACAAACCCTATGGTTTGATACAAAGTACTCCATCCCACGTATGCAAGCCTAAAAATATATGCATATATATACAAACAAATTACATCTGAGCTACTCAGAATTCGCTTAATAGGAGAAATCAAAAACAGTCCCGCATGACAAGTTAAAGTACTGTGACGTATCAACTTTTTAAAAATTCTCAAATTTCGGGAAAAGAAACCATAAATCATGCCTCCGCATTTCACCGTCATTGAACCGCAAGAATAGGGGTTGACATATACACAAAAAAAAGAACCAACAAGACGAGCTTAGGCGCAAACTTTAAACTGCCGGATATTTCGCAAAGTGCACTTAAAAAGAGCCATCAATGTATCCCGTTTTAAAGCGTTAAAAAGCTCTATTTCCAATCTCTAGAGCGTCGTGTTAAAGTCGGGCTTAATAACCCGGGCTCTCGCATATGTCAAACCAAATTTTTTTTCCCTTTCCCGTTCAGCCCCCTCATACGGACCAATCTTTTTTTTTTTTGTTTTGTCGCCAAATCTCGCTTCCTCTTGGCGACCTTATCCCATTACATCATCTCATCATTCAGAGGATTATGCCGATAGCTTGTAATACTTTTTTCCCTAATCCCGAGCCACTCCAAACGTCAAGTGCCTTAGAAGCATTCGGAACATCCGACTGACGAGAATGAAGCTGTAATTT
>CM063509.1:40799089-40809089 GCA_032207245.1 Pardosa pseudoannulata
TAGAGAGATGTGGGGATTCGAGTGACATAGAAGCTTTTTGGCTAGCAGACCTGCAGTTGTGGTCCCGAGGATGAATGAGCGCGCCGAGAATGTAATTCTTAATATGTGTATACGAGAATAAATTCTTCTTTCATCTCCACCTCGCTGTGTTCGATGTGCCATCCTCATACCTATGAAGAATCCTGCTCGGCGATAACTACCAAGTTGCTATTTTAGAGCTGTACGTATATACATTATATATATATATATATATATATATATATATATATATATATATATATATGTCAGGTTTAAAAAAGGGGAAGTTGGAAGTTACGTGAGTTATAAACGATTTTGAAAAGGAAACTCTTTTATAATAATAAAATAAATGAAAAAGACCCACGCTTGCGTATCTTTTTGCAGTAATCCGGTCAAGCGGAAAGATATTTGAAGCATTTGATAATTAAGCGAACTGATATGAGTTAAAGCGTGGACATGGAGCTGTCAACACCTCTCCATGCTTAGCTCCGCCATGAATTAATGAAAATGGCGCAAGTTTTGCTTTTAAATGAAACGATGATTTAATAAACTTAATATTATCAAGAAAGACTGTTTTCCATTTGCCTTAACACTGGACCATGTCATATATATAAATATCTATCTATCTCTAGGAAACGGCAGCTGACTTTGTACTTTAAACCTGTTAAGTATACGAAAGATTATATATTTGGCATATAAGCAAACTGATAGGAAATCACATGAGACTGTGGATCTCATCGATGGAGGACTTCGCATTCCAATTTAAAAATTAAGTAGTTTTTAAGGCCCTTGGACGAAAATTAAGTAGTTTTAAGGGCCCTTAAAAATGAAAGCTAAAATTAAGGAGTCCTTAAGGACTTTTAAGGACCGTGGGAACCCTGAAACCGATACAACCCTTGTAGTACATTTTTCTCATGAAAATTCAGTATGAACCCTGTAAAACTAAGGTTTAACATTTTCCAATACTTTGCCTACAAGAGAGGGAAACAAAAATACATTCTATTTATCGAAGCCCAAACATCTCGTAGAATTCCTCCGAGCTCGTGCATGACGGGGAGAAATTTCCGCGTTAACAGCATCCATCCTTTCTCATTAGTGTTATGAAAAGAAGGCAACACACCCTGACCACGCAAACAAAACTGGCAAGGAGCCAAAGACCATTCACCACGTCTTCAACACACTCCAAACATCCACTCGGACGCCATTATTCGAAAAAGGAAAAAAAATAAACGATTCAAATCATCAGATCGAGAGATAGTCTCTTATCTGAGAGAGAAAAGCCCATGCATCATACTCATTCTGTTCCGTTCTACTCGGAATTCGAATGCAGTAATACTTTGGACGTTCTGAGACTTCATAGCTCGGATTACGCGCGTATTAAAATGCAGGGGGGGATCCAAAATTATACAGAGCTTAAAATATTATAAAAATATTTCTTAAAAAATAAAACAATCAGGTTTTTTTATAACTTAAATCTAAATATGCATAGAAAATAATACATCATACTCATTCTGTTCCGTTCTACTTGGAATCCGAATGTAGTAGTACTTTGGACGTTCTAAAACTTCATAGCTCGGATTACGCGCGTATCAAGATGCAGGGGGGAGGGGAACGTCCAAACTTATACAGCGCTTAAAATATTATAAAAATCAAAATTTCTTAAAGAAATAATACAATCAAATTTTTTAATAATTTAAATTTAAATATGCATAGGAAATAATAATGTATGTACATCTAAATATATATGTATCTCTTAAATACGTATAGGAAATACTAATTAATCCTAACAGGCGGTAAACGTTAGCATAATTGCAGATTTCAACCACTATATGATCATAGTATTAATTCGACAATTTCATATAAGTTTAGTAAACTTTGCTTTTGGGTTATTGGTAGCGTAAAATTCGGTGCAATTGTAATATTACAAGTGTTTAAATTTTTGCAAGTGTTTTTAAAACTTATATTTTATTTCAATTTTACATTCTAAATATACGTTTTCAAATTTTACTTACATGATTCAATATGCATACATATATACAGTGTGTGTGTGTGAACATATATATATATATATATATATATATATATATATATATATATATATTGTGTATATATATATATATACATATATACACACACACACATATATATATATATATATATATATATATATATATATATATATATATATATATATATAAATATATATATATATATATATATATATATATATATATATATATATATATATATATATATATATATATATATGTACAGATTATATGTATACAGATATATAGATATATATATGTATACGAAGGTCGGGGCATAAGTCATGGCAACTATTTTTTTCTTGTAGGTATGTGAAAAGATCACAAACGTATATGTGTCATGTGGAAGTTCTGCAGGCATAGTGTGTATGCAGAACAACAGATGGCTCTGTGATAACTGGTAGCAGCACAGAGAGGGCTGTGTAACCAGTTAGTTGGTGAATGTCGTTCAAAATGGAAGTAACCCGTGTTGAGCAGTGCTCTTACATCATAAAAGCCGTTTTCAGACAGAGAAATGTGATGGAATGTCACAGTAGAAATCCTTGGGAATAATGCTCTACCATACCGTAGAGTAGCTCGTTGGGTAGGAGAGTTTCAGCAAGGATGTGTGTCAACCAGTGATGAACAACGTTGGATTCACGCATGGTGCGGCAAATGCTGAGGCTGACGGTATTCAGGGAATCCCACATCGTTGGCAGAGTGTGGTAACAGTAGCAGTGAACTACCTTGAGGGTCTTTAAGCCCAGGTTTGTCATGTCAACTTTACGTGTACTGTGATGTCTTTTTTTGTACTGTGAATGCCATATTGCCATGCATACTACCGTAATAAATTAGTGTGTTACGATATTTCAGTGCTATTTATTGTCCACGCATGTAGTTAACACCTTGTCCTTTAGTCTGTATTCACACTGTATACGTACATTTTCCAATCGAACTGGTATCTCCAAGAAAAAAAAAATAGTTAATACCTTGTCCTTCCGTCTGTATTCACACTGTATACGTACATTTTCCAACCGGACAGGTATCTCCAAGAAAAAAAAATAGTTAACACCTTGTCCTTTAGTCTGTATTCACACTGTATACGTACATTTTCCAATCGAACTGGTATCTCCAAGAAAAAAAAATAGTTGTTATGAATTTCGCCCCAACCCTCGTGTATATGTGTGTGTGTATCAATTGACATTCTTTGTAGTAGAAAGTAGTAAGATTCCAGGCGTTCTAGAGTTAACGGGTAAAACCAGAAAATCAAAGTTCTTGTCATCATTTTGGTAGTTCTTCCAGAACATCGCCGAGCGATGGCCGAGTGGTTAGGGTGCTGGCCCTCAGAACCGGAGTTCGTGGGTTCGAATCCCACTATGGCATGGATGTTGGTACCCGTTCGGAATGGGATTTAAGCAGTAGATCCCGGTCTCATTAGCCCTCGTGTTGCAAAAGGTAGACCGTAGTGCTCCAAAACCAAACCAAACCCAATCTTTCCAGAACATCAACAAAAATCGTCAGTCATCCGACTAAACCCCGATTCCTTAATTCATCGGTAAATATGGACAACAGTATCACCTATGTAAATTTTTTCCAAACACCTGGATGCCAGTCAGAAGTACCGTGCGATAACACCGGAATGCGGTACGCGTAGGAAGGATGGACCGATGAAACGTTCGAGATCCACCCACTTTTATCTGATAAAATTTCGAGAAATATGGACGTGGATAAGACGCGGTGCGGGCAATGAATAGAAACGGTCATTTCATCGCATAGTGCTATCCGTCTCGTAACCCTTTTGGCAGTCACGTTTCGATAAATCTGCGAACTAAAGGCGCCAAGTTTTGATACAAACAAAAAGGTCGTTACGGTTTTATTGCTTTGAAATGCATTAAAAGGACTGAAAATGGCGATTCTCAAAATGGAGCGAATGAATCAGGTATTACTGCCTGTTAAGTTATAGTACCCTTTCAGCGGGAGCGCCTTTAAAGTTTTTGCTCACATATCGTGTTTGTAACGACACGATTTTCCCATTAGATACAAATGCAAAATTATCCGTGAAAGAGGAAAGTCGAGAAAGCCACTGTACATATCAACCAGTTACCCTGCTGGGTAATATTCGTATTTTACAATATATAGTGGAACCCACTTAAGAAGGGAAAAATTAAAATTTCTTTATAAGTTTAACGATGATTTCTCCCGAGAAAGTGGTTTGAATCAGCTTTTCTTTTGCGACTGGTTAAAATATGAGTGATGAAAATACAAACAACGGCATCAATATTGCAAAGAACATTAGATTTTCCAGGGAGAATGGAGAGCTGGGTTAGAGACGGGAAAGAAAGGGCTACATGGAGAAATTATTAATTCTAACTTTAGTTTTGGGAAGTGTGGAAAGAATGCTAATCTGAAGGACTCTTACCCTTCATTTTTAGGTGCATTGAAAAATTAAGAACTAGAAAATTAGAACGTGAATAGGGATTTACAGATAATAAGTTTCTATATAATACACACACACACATATCTATAAATACATATAGATATATATACACGTATATATGTATATACATAATATCTATCTATCTATCTATCTATCTATCTATCTATCTATATATATATATATATCTATCTATATATATATTTATTTATATACATGTATATACATCTATATACATCTAGATATATCTATATCTATATATATATCTATATATATCTATATCTATATATATGTATATATGTATATATATGTATATATGTATATGTATATATATATATATATATATATATATGTATATATATATTTATATATATATGTATGTATATATATGTATATATATGTATATATATATCTATATATATGTATATATGTATATATATGTATATGTATATATATATATATATATATATATGTATATATATGTATATGTATATATATATATATATGCATATATATATATATATATATGTGTGTGTGTGTGTGTGTGTGTGTGTGTGTAATGATATTTTTATCCCTTTCGATTTCGATCCTGTTTTTCTTTTATAGCAATCCTAACGAATGTTCTCGAATATGCCCTAGTATATTCCTTATACATGTACATATATTATATCTATATATGTATGCAATATCAAACTTATTACACTTAAAATATTTCTCTAAAATTCTCCTTTTCGCATTCTCAGTCTTTCATATCTATTTTTCAACCACAAAATCTCAAAATTAAAAGGAGTGTCCGCAACTTAAATTCTTTCAATCCAGTCTCCGAAAGCAACACTGGCCATATTTTTTAGCTGTACCAGGAAAATTGTTTCACTACTCCAACAACTAAATTGCTGTCTGTGTGGTTTTCGAGTTGACTTAAATGATAAAAGTTTACCATTGAGTTCCAAGAGATACTGAATAAAATTCACGTGATTACTCGCTCACGGGTGAGAAAAATCGAAAGATGTATTTTTCTTGTAGCATTCGATGCACAGTTCTTTCCCTTGTGAAAACGGACAGTTTTTATACTCAATAAATATTAAGCTTCACAACATTGAAATTCGCTTTCTTTACTGGCTGTAGGAGAGCAAATTATTTAGGTGTTCTTATTGCCCAGTAAACCCGGGAAATTCAAATAAGAAGGGCTAACTTCCCGTGTAATCTGTGAAAAATAATTTCACTGGTTACATATTTATACATGTATACATACATATATATATATATATATATATATATATATATATATATATATATATATATATATATATATATATATATATATACATACATATATATATATATATATATATACATGTATAAATATGTAAATATATGTAAAATATACATATATATGTATACATATATATATACATATATATATATATATATGTATATATATATATATATATATATATATATATATATACCTACATATATATAAATATGTCTACACATTTATACAAATACAAATATATACATATATATAAATATATATACATATATACAAATGCATATACATATATGTAACAAGTCGAGATCCAGAGTTAAGACGAATGGAAAACAGTCTTCTTGATAATAATAAGTTTTATTAACTCATCGTCCTTAAGGAAAGCAACATGCGCCATTTTCATTGTTCGTGGCGGAGCTATGCGTGAAGGTGTTGACCGCTCCATGTCCATGCGCCAATTGATCTTATCTGTTTGCAATCTCATCAAATTCTTCCAAAACGCTTCCGCTGGACCGGATAATCCCAAAAGCTTACGCGAGCGTGGGTCTTTTTCATTTATTTAATTAATTATAAAAGAGTTATCTTTTTAAAATCGTTTTTAAACTCACATAATTTCAAACTACCCCTTTTTTATACCTGACATATATACATATATATACATATATATATATATATATATATATATATATAATATATATATATATATATATATATATATATATATATATATATATATATACATATATATTATATATATATATATATACATATATATACACATATATATATACATATATATACATATATACATATACATATATATATACATATACACATATATATATATACATATATATACATATATATTCATATACATATATATACATGTATATACATATACATATATACATATACATATATATATATACATATAACACACACACACATATATATATATATGTATGTATATACATATATATACATGGATATATATATTTATATATAAACACATATATGTGTTTGTGAAACGTACTTTTCCTGATTTCCCACTTAAGAGGTCTTAATCTATTAGTTTCTAGGAAACATTAAGCGGGTTGCACAGCCTTGAAATATGTGTGACTGTATGTTTGTCTTACAGTTATCATTACATACATTTAATGCTGACATTGTGATAAGGTTGGACAGCCCCTCGTCAGTCACCATGAAATATATATTTAAATTTACACTAACTTATCTAAATATAAGCGCTCCTCTCACGATCCTCTCGAGTGAAGAATGCCCGACACGCATAATCTGTGTAAAATTTTGGGATGCATTTATCTGACTCTGCTCTCAAGTGGCGAGGCAAGATTTTTGAAGGCAAAAAGGAAAATAAGTAAAAGAGTACTTTTCATTAATTTAAAGTTTTATTGGATAATGTTGTGTGTCAGGCCCGTCTAGACGACCACCGGCGACTATCTCCTTGAACGGTTCCTATTTAAAGACACCACTTCAAGCGGGCTCAAGTGAAAAATTCATAGGCTAACCATGAAAAAATTTACTCGCTTATTAACTTGTCTAGCATACGTTGTTTTCTACTAGCTGTTCGAGGTTAAAGCTTCCGTGTCTTGACGACTAGGCTTTGTAAACTCGGCTGACAGGTAAATTATCAAGTGTACCCTCGCAATGCTTGCTGGTAAATTAATTTATATTTAAACAGTTAATTTCGGATTCAAAAGGGGTATACCAAACATAAGAGGTTCTCCAAAAGATGTTGGAAACCTTTTTTCTATTAGAGGTCACATATAAATTAGGCAGTAATAAGAAAAGTATTCTAAGTTAATATACCTATAAATGGGACTTTTGTAAAATTATTAAGTCGTTTTCTACTTTAATCAATTTGTCGCATTATGTAGAAATAATATAAATATGAAAGAACTAAAATTAAATTATTCCAAGCAGTTGAAATTTTACAGTCCACGAGTTGAGCAGCATTTTCTTTTCATCCACTTCCTGGAGTCTGTCGTCTGCTTTTAACTTGTTTTCATACGCATTTTGGGTACTACTCTACTGTAGTTGAGGTATTTCATAGGTGATATCAGAGGCATAATGACGTCAGAAGTTGTTATTATGACACGGCATAGGTTAATCTCTTGTAATTTCTAGAAATAAGTGTAAAAGTGCACCAAATTTAAAAATCCCCATTGAACCTGTACTTATGTAAAACATTTATTTTTTGTATTTAAGCATGAATGATTTAGTTATATAAAAATAAAATTTTAAATAATAAAACCTATAGCAACGCGTTAGTTTAATTTAAACATTGACAATTAGGACATATAAAAATATTTATGGAACATGGCGACTTTCAATTTATTTAAAATAAAAATATCATGATGATAAAATATACAAATTATATCTACCAAATAATATAAGAGTAAAGGAACAGACTTGTCGATTAAACACTGTTCCTAGAAACATTACAGTTTTTGTAGAGTTTTATCAATTTATTGCATTATGTACTGATAATTAGGGATGCAACAGTTATCCGGCTGTAACATACTGCATCCGACATATCCGGTCACAGTACCAAAAAATTGGCAGTAGCCGGATATTACAATTATCCGGCAGTACATCCGGCTAAAAAATATACACCGAGAACTATATACCGAGATCCATATAACCAAAGAATGAGAAATGTTAAACAATAAACTTTATGAAACAATGCGTATAAGTATTTTGAAGCATGAAAAATATTAGGTTTATACTTTTAATTACATAAAATCACAATGAAATCGAAATGCTTACTGGTAAATTAATTTATTTTTAAACAGGTAACCTCGAATTGAAAAGGGGTATACCAAACAAATAAGGTTCTCCAAAAGATGTTGGAAACCTTTTAGTATTAAGAGGTCACATTTAAATTAGGCAGTAATAAGAGAAGTCTTATAAATTAATATACCTATAAATGGGACTTTTGTGAAATTATTAAGGCTTTGTCTAATTTATTCAATTTGTTGCATTTGTAGAAATAATAATAATAATAAAAACAGCAAGGGTAATCCACCTCTTCTCCCCTTTTCGAGGGTTTATGCCATTATTTCGAACCCTATTTTCCCCGGTTAAGAGCAGTCTATTAAATTTATCAATTTATCATATAAATAGGTAAAAATAATTTTTTTCTAGCATTATGACGTCATTCCTTTAACCATCTCATTTAATCATTTCTTATTTTAAATTATTCAAATATGGTCTGTATTATTTTCATACGTTTTATCACTGAACTTAGATATCCCATATATAATAATAGCCTAATTTATCTGTCCGTCTGTTCTCCAATTTATGAAGTGGTTGGACCTGGAATGGATAGAGGCATCCATTCAAAGCAAATAAAGTTTATCTTCTCATAAAATATCGATCCGATTCTAAAATAAATTTGTATAAATAGGCTTCATATCACAACTAAAAATACTGTCATGTGTAAAACGTTCGAAATCCAACCCTTCCCTCACTTTCGAGAGTTTAATGCCATTATTTCAAGCCCTATTTTCCCCGGTTAAGAGCGGCCGATTAAATTTATCCATTTATCACTTAATAAATAGGTAAAAATAACAATTTTTTTAGCATTTTGACGTCATTCCTTTAAACATCTCATTTAATTATTTCATATTTTAAACTATTTAAATATCGTCTACACTATTTTAATATCTTTTATCACTGAACTTAGATATTACGTAAATGATTTTCTTTTATATTTGGCTTAAATAATAGATTAGGTACATATGTGATAATTTTAAATTAAATCATCGATTATTTTTTGATGCAATGAAAATTTTATCACCGGTATTACCAATAATTTCTTTTCATATAAGTCAGGATTCTATGTCACGGACTAATAGATATCTAACTTTTAATTTATATATATTTGGAAATTAAGAAGTTTTTTCTTTTGTGTGTTTGTTTATTATACATAACCACACGGTTTGACTAAATGAATTCAATGTGATGCTAAACTGCATTCACAGGATCGGGAGACTCTAGAGGAGTATGACGATAAATAAATTATGGAGAGTGAACCAGATAATTCTCAGTCAAAAAAGAAACCATTTTTTACCTGCCTCATTAAAAAATTTACTAATCCCGTCATATGATGGGCTATATGCTAGTTACGTAAATAATTTTCTTTTAACTTAATAATAGATTAGGTATATATTTGATAATTTTAAATTTAATCATCGATTACTTTTTGTTGCAATGAAACTTTTATCGCCG
>CM063509.1:40814089-40821589 GCA_032207245.1 Pardosa pseudoannulata
AATAGCCTAAGGTGTCTGTCGGCAAATTTTTGAAGCGGTTGTACCTGGAATGGATTCCTCGGCTAAGGGCAGGCGATTAAATTTATCAATTTATTCACGTAATAAATAGGTAAAAATAACATTTTTTTCTAGCATTATGACGTCATTCCTTTAACCATCTCATATAATCATTTCTTGTTTTAAATTATTTAAATATCGCGTGCATTATTTTCATACGTTTTATAGCTGAACTTACATATTAAGCAAATAATTTTCTTTTATATTTGACTTAAATAATAGATTAAGTATATAAGTGATAATTTTAAATTCAATCATCGATTATTTTTTGTTGTAATGAAAATTTTATCATCTGTATTAACAATAAATTCTTTTCATATAAGTCGAGGACTACTAAATATCTAACTTTTAATTTATATATATTTGGAAATTAAGAAGTTTGTTTGTTTGTTATACATAACCACATGGTTTGACTAAATGAATTCCATCTGATTCTAAACTGCATTACAGGATCGGGAGACTCTAGAGGAGTATGACGATAAATAAACTATTGAGAGTGAACCAGATAATTCTCAGCCAAAAAACAAACCATTTTATTACCTGCCTCATTGGGTACTTAACAGTTCTGGAATATTAAAAATTTTACTGATCCCGTCATATGATGGGCTATATGCTTGTAATAAAGATAATTTACTAAAAAAAATTCTTCTTTAAAATTTCGATAGTTTAAAACATTGTGGAATCCTTGCAGGGCCGTTACGGAACTATAGGATTCCTTGGAAACACACTTAAGAAAACCTGCATTAGGCAATTGCCTACCTTGCCCACGTCCTAGGGCGTAATCTACGTCCTGTAAAAATAATCCCATGCACAATCAAAGGGACACTTTTATATGTATATAGAATAAAGGATTTGAATAAATAAATAGAAAATAGAATATAGATAAAGTATAGAATAAAAACTGAGAAATCCAAGAGAGCCATTACGGAACTACAGGGTTCCGGGGAAACACACTTAAAAAAACCTGCATTAGACAATGTAATACTAGACTCAAAACTCGAGTTGGTGTTACATGAGCCCCTGTTTTTTTTTTTTTTTTTTTTTTTTTTCTCCGGCGGCCGAAGACGGACACCGCGAGAGAAGGTGGGCAAACCCTGTTCCAGGGAGGTTCAACGGGAGGGGACGGGGGATGCCACCCCCGCCTGCGCCAGCTGCAGAAAAGGACATTTTTCCCGTGGAGGAGAAGGCTTGACCAAGAGGAGGGGGGATTCCACCCCGGCCCTCGCGAAGAGGAGTGGCGGGAGATGCCCGCTCGGGTCGAGGGAAAACGGACATTTTTTTTCTTCTGAAAGGAGCTAAGACCGAGAGAGGTGTTTCCGCTCGGCACTATTTGTTTTTTTCCTCGGTCTTATTTCAGCCATGTTTAGGCGTAGGATGTGGAATGTACATATGTCTTAGCAGAATTTGTAAATAAATATTTAGTCAGGATTTTATAGCTGCAGGGATTGTTTGTCGGCAACATAGGCTTTAATCGAACCCAAGATATCCAGACAAAATAGGTGAGCAGGTATAGAACGAGGCGTGCAGACTTCAGAAAGTGCAGCCGGGGAAGCGCGAGGCATTGACAGACAATTTTCCTACTTTGCCCATGTACTAAGGCGTAGTCTACGTCCTGTATAAAAATCACATGCACAATCAAACGGAGGCTATTTAATATATGTAAAATAAAGTATTTGTGGTCGCAATTAGTGTTGCGATGGCTATCAGGCCATCATACTGCATCCAGCATCTACGGAAAATTTAAAATAAATTATAGTACAAATAGTTGACTAATCAGAAAATATAAAAAGTAAGAAAAATACTACAATTTGGTTGAAAAAAAACGGGTATCGATTGGGAACTTGGTATTGTGACCACGAACATATTTAACGGGTCCCAGTCACCTTCAACTAACATGGCGGATCTTAGTCCGGCTCGAACCCCGAACCTGCAACCTTCCATTTACGAGAGTGTTACCTTTGCCGACTCAGATACCCCGGCTTTTACAGTGATTTAATATTGCTATACGTATTAGTGATTTAGGAACGGTATTTTCTAAGTCTTGGGGCAAAAAGAGCTGCTAAAGTCAAGTAAGAATGGAGAAAGGTCTAGTATGCTAGCATGAAAAGAAGTAATAATGATGATGAAATTTTGTCGCAATACACTAGCGGTTATGAAACGTATTATCTCACCAAACTCTTTTGGTACCACATACATAGCAACGGAAGCCTTAAATAATATAATACAGTAGGTTAATACTTAAGGCGAAATTAAGGACCTATAATTCAGCACTGACTAAACATAAACGTAAAGACAATACAAAGCAATAAACAAATTTAGATCATGGTTACAAACAGTGACGTAGAAACATAAAAGAATTATGAAATGATTCACTGATGAATGATTCATTTCTTCTTGTGCTGTACTGTTGAGTGTGATTGAAATGACTCATTGTCGCATCCCTATTTTAATCCCTATTGTTAGTAGTTCTATGCAAAGTATTAGGGAAAAATTAGAGAAACATTTACAAATTTTCTTTAAAATTTCGATAGTTTAAAAAATTGTGGAATCTTTGGAAGGCCGTTAAGGAACTATAGGGTTCCATGGAAACACATTTAACAAAACCTGCATTAGACAATTGCCTACCTTGCCCACGTCCTAGGGCGTAGTCTACCTTCTGTATAAAAATCACATGCACAATCAAACGGATGCTATTATATAGATATAGAATAAAGTATTTGAATAAAATATAGAATATAGATCAAGTATAGAATAAAAAATGAGGAATCCCTGGAGGGCCGTTACGGAACTATAAGGTTCCGTGGAAACACACTTTAGAAAACCTGCATTAGACAATTCAATACCTTGCCCACGTCCTAGGGCGTAGTCTACCTTCTGTATAAAAATCACATGCACAATCAAACGGACACTATTATATAGATATAGAATAAAGTATTTGAATAAAATATAGAATATAGATCAAGTATAGAATAAAAAATGAGGAATCCCTGGAGGGCCGTTACGGAACTATAAGGTTCCGTGAAACACACTTTAGAAAACCTGCATTAGACAATTGATTACCTTGCCCACGTCCTAGGGCGTAATCTACGTCCTGTATAAAAATCACATGCACAATCAAACGGATGCTATTATATAGATATAGAATAAAGTATTTGAATAAAATATAGAATATAGATCAAGTATAGAATAAAAAATGAGGAATCCCTGGAGGGCCGTTACGGAACTATAAGGTTCCGTGGAAACACACTTTAGAAAACCTGCATTAGACAATTCAATACCTTGCCCACGTCCTAGGGCGTAGTCTACGTCCTGTATAAAAATGGACACTGTTATATAGATATAGAATAAGGTATTTGAATAAAAAATAGAATATAGAATATAGATAAAGTATAGAATAAAAATTGAGGAGTCCATGGAGAGCCGTTACGGAACTAAAGGGTTTTGTGGAAGCACACTAAAGAAAACCTGCATCAGATATTTCAATACCTTGCCCACGTCCTAGGGCGTAGTCTACGTCCTGTATAAAAATGGACGCTATTATAGATATCTAGAATAAAGTAGTTGAATAAAAAATAGAATATAGAATATAGATAAAATATAAAATAAAAATTGAGGAATCCCTGGAGGGGCATTACGGAACTAAAGGGTTTTGTGGAAGCACACTAAAGAAAACCTGCATCAGATATTCAATACCTTGCCCACATTCTAGGGCGTAGTCAACGTCCTGTATAAAAGTGGAAGCTATTATATATATATATATATATATATATATATATATATATATATATATATATATATATATATATATATATATATAAAAGTATTTGAATAAAAAACAGAATATAGAATATAGAATACTGATAAAGTATAGGATAAAAATTGAGGAATTCCTGGAGGGGCATTACGGAACTAAAGGGTTTTATGGAAGCACAGTAAAGAAAACCTGCATCAGATATTTCAATACCTTGCCCACATTCTAGGGCGTAGTCAACGTCCTGTATAAAAATGGACGCTATTATATAAAGTATTTGAATAAAAAATAGAATATAGAATACAGAATATAAATACAGTAAAGGATAAAAATTGGGGAATCCCTGGAGGCCCGTTACGAAACTATAGGGTTCCGTGGAAACACACTTAAAAAACCCTGCATTAGACAATTGCTTAATTTGCCCGGTCCTAGGGCGTGGTCTACGTCCTGTATAAAAATCACATGCACAAATCATACAGACACTATTTTATATGTGTAAAGTATTTTCAATTTTCATTTAAAAAATATTTATTTTACAATTGGGCAGCCGACAATTTCCCCTTAATAGGTTACTATTCCGAAATCAGCATGAGGTGACCGAAACAAGACAAAAGAAGACAACGTCGGTGTCGATAACCGGCGCGCAAAAATAACCAAAAGAGAAGCGCTCTGTGTGTGTGTTTGTGAGGCACTCGACACGTGCTGTGGTCATGAATACCAAAGAGACATGATTCACAGGCAGTCTCGCATATGGCTCCAAAATTAGCCGCGTTCCTCCAAGACACACACAACAACAACAAAAAAAGGGCATTTTGCGCGAGTGATTCAGGGCCGCGAGAGAACTACTTCCGAGTGTCGCCGAGTGACCACACACGACGCCGCGCCCAATTATGGACAAGGTGGTGCGTGGCAGGGCGTTGTCGGTATCCTAACGCTTATTTACGGCCGAATCGTAAATAAAATACCTCTTTTTCGCGTGCTTAACACTCGTCTTCTATTTTTTTACGCGAATCCTTCCGAAAACATAACATTGAGAGACTTAATAGATGGCGCTTGCTCGGTTATCGGGCTCACTGGGCCACCCAAGTGTTGCCAGGTTCCCGGTATGAAACTAGACGTGATGCGAGGTTAAACCAAAAAATATAGACTCGGGAAGAAGGGAAGGCGCCGTAGAGATAATGTAAACACGTATGTGAGAGAAGTGATCTCTAAGAGCCTTGACAGAAAAACTACTTAACAAGCTTCTGCACACATTCATTTTCATCATTCCTCTTTTAAGTTGGGATTGGATTTTGTTTTTTTAAATCCTCACTTTTGTAGATTTTAGGTATGTATTTTTAAAAATTCCTTGTAGATTATATACTTGAGGTATAGGCTAATACGTACACAATGTTTAAGTTAATTTTGTATTGTTAATGTTTTAGATTAAATTTTCTGTTAAATAGATAGCTGCAAGTCGCGTCGATCATTAGTTTGTATCATTCTTTAGAGCAACTGGTAATTTGTAGTTCTCGCGATGTGACATCATTACGTTGAAACTTAGCCCGTAACAATTAAAACAACATGAAATGTTGATCACAGAAACTGTGACTCCTGTAAGTAGGTTTTCTTGCCAAACAGCGAATTGCTCCTGCTGTAGGCCATCTCTCCAATGGAAATTTGGCTGACCTCTTCTCTGTGTACCAGTTGGTCTAGTGATACAGATTTTCTTGGTGTAGCGATCTTCTTTCCTCCTCATGAAGCTACCTGCCTATTTTATTCTTTTCACCTTGGTATAATTAATTACATCAAATTCCTTAACCCTATTTTCAGTTTTGCCCGTATGCTGTACGGACACTGTGCGAAACGCTACTGATTTGTCCGTACACCGTACTGATATACTTGTTTCTCTCTTACTGGTACTGTTTCGCCAGTATATTTTCTATTTTTAATTAGGGATGTAACGGATGCAAATTTGGCTGGATAACAGGTATCTGTCCAGAGTTTCAACCGGATATCCGGTCGGATGTCAGTATGTTTCGCCCTTTTTCTTTTTCAATAAATCAGCTATGTGTGCTTTATTTTAGCAACCAAATTGTCGTAATTTCTCCCTTTTAACCAATAACGATTAAATTAATACAGAAGGTGTTGATCACAGAGACGGGCACTCCTGTAAGAAGGTTTCTTTGCCGAACAGCGGGATATCATTTGGGTTTTAACCGTCGAGAATGCCTTTTCCGATTTGGTTGAGCCTCGATATATAACCTCTTAATATATTTATTGTCTCTCTACATTTTAAGGGAATAAGGATTCTAAATCCCAACATCTGTAAAACCTCAACTTTTATCTCTTTTTTACGGAGGATTTTGGATCGCTTTGGAATGGTACGGACTATTGTTTCTCTACACAAGGAGTAATGAGACAATCAAACGTCAAACCGGGTCCATTTCGCCGTGAGATCCTCCAGGAGTACCCCGGTGGCGGTGGGCAGATCACAAGTACTGGGCCACCCCACTGCACAGTCGACTCTTCGAAGAACCCGGAGCGCGCCCGTCGCGCCACGGGCGTCTACATGTGGCGAACGCAGTAGAGTTGCGCTGAAGAGGGAGAAGAATTTGGAAGACTACTGGCTGCTTAGCGGACCTCTTGATGCCATACTTACAGAGGGTGGCGCGAACCACGCGGGCCGAGAAGATGAGAAAAAAAGAGGGGATGAATTAGAATTTACCTCGTTGGACCTATATATGGAAAACCAGAACGTCAAACAAAAAGAACAAAGCCGATTCCGAAAGCCTACGAACATCCATACTCTCTGAGAAACTCGAATCCACGAATTGCGGTATCAAGAAACAGCGCCCTACCCATTAGGTTATAAATAAACACGTATTTATATGTATGCAAGCAGAACAATTGATGTATGTTTAAGACTTACGCATGTAAGAAGGACTTTGCATGTGTGTCAGTGTGTAATATTTTTATAAGAATGAAATGTCCTAAAAAAAAAAATCCTCCCAAAAAAAATTCTAGCTACATCACTGAAAAGAGATTAATACACAATGTCCAAAAATTTGGTCAAGATTCAGAAAAAAAAGCAATGTATTTGGAATGTTTGGAAGTAAAGAATAAACTTACAAAAAAAGCAACATACAAATAATTATTTTTATATTTTAAAATAAATATAGGCAACAAAAAACACAATTTGATAAACTAAAATAATAATTTTATTAGAAAAATTCGAATCGATTATTATATTTTAGGATAGTTTGATATTTTTACATCAAAAGAAAAATATTTGTATATGTTCGAATTCTGCCATTTTTCAAAGTTATTTGTACCTTTATAAGAGTGATGTATGTAATTGTTCCGATATCTCGTGTAAGAGGAATAAGGCACGTATTTTTAAATGCACTCCAATGCTTCGGTAGAAAGACCGCACCTGCACATTTACATTTTGAATGGGGGCTTTAGACTGTATAGATTGGTACTATTTAACTATCAGATCACATGGTGCATTCTGACAGTATATTCCTTAAGGGAGTATCTCCCGTTGTTTATCAAAATATTTGTACATTTATTTACAGATTTAGCTTACTTTTTTTTACACGCACATATACACAGCATATATATATATATATATATATATATATATATATATATATATATATATATATATGACGTGGTCCAGTGTTAAGGCGAATGGAATAATTAGTCCT
>CM063509.1:40824089-40849089 GCA_032207245.1 Pardosa pseudoannulata
ATAGGGGACTCTCAACAAGTTAAAGAAGAGCGAATATGTTTTGGATAACCCTGTAAAAAGTAATGAATGAAAATCGTTGAAACTTTAGCACATGATTAGGATGCTTATTGTAATAATCTGTGTTCCTTGTTAGATTGGTTTGGTTTTGGTTTGGAGTGCTACGGTCTACTTTTTGCAACACGAGCGCTAATGAGACCGGGACCTACAGCTTAAAGCCGATTCCGAACGGCTACGAACATCCATGCCACAGTGGGATTCGAACCCACGAACTCCGGCTCCGAAGGCCAGCACCCTAACCAATCGGCCATCGTTCGGTTGTCGTTCATTGTTAGAAGGATAGCAAGTATACTCGTGGAGAAATTAGGTTTTTATAAAAACAATCCCAAATTTTTCAAGTCTTTTGCTTATAATTTGCAGAGTTCTCAATATCAAATAATGCTATTTTCCGGAAGCATGTTAAATGACATTGTACACAAAACCCTGCAATTAAAATTAAAAAATTATAAATATTAGATGAAAGATGGGTAGGTCTACTAAATAATGTTTTATTGCACATACGCGAATGCAATCAAAATATAATGTACATAATATATTAGCTAAGTGTATAGAGCAACTTTCGTGAAAGTCTCAAAAACACAGCTTAAAAATTCTGGAAGCGATCGTCCATAGAATAATCTCAAAATCGGTTTTTCCCAAAAGGAAGAAAAAAGACAGAACACAATGACAAAAGTGTATCCATTAAAAAAGAAAATATGTTGAAGAAGGCTTCAATTAAAATTAGAACCTTTATCAGGATTTATACTACGTATCTAAATTCATCAAACAGAAAAAAAAATTAAAAATAACTCCACATGCCAGATGTTTCGCTTAAAGGAATCTTAGTAGATTACGCTACTCTGTTAAGCCCGGATACATTTTTTTCACAAAGAAAAATCTGGTATTATTATATTAAGAAGCGTCATAAATTGAGGTATTAAAAACGGTTTACACGAAGCGTGTTGTCGGCTTTAATGGTTTGAAATCCATGTAGGTCGAAGCGTTCAGGGGAGAAAAGGGGCCCACTAGAAAGATCTACGTCATACGAACTTAGGATGATGTGAAGTTTGGTGTAGTTGCTTAATCCCTGTTCTCCTACTCACATTATATTTATATATATATATATATATATATATATATATATATATATATATATATATGTGTGTGTGTGTGTGTGTGTGTGTGTGTGTGTGTATACATATATATATACATATATCCATATCTATTATATATATATATATATATATATATATATATATATATATATATATATATATATATATGTGTGTGTGTGTGTGTGTGTGTGTAATATATATACATATATCCATATCTATACATACATATATATATATATATATATATATATATATATATATATATATATATATATAATATATGCATATATATATATATATATATATGTGTGTGTGTGTGTGTTTGTGTGTGTATATATACATATATCCATATCTATATATACATATATATATATATAATATATATATATATATACATATATATATATGTATATATATATGTATATATATATGTATATATATATATATATATATATATATATATATATATATATATATATATATATATATATATATATATATATATATATATATATCAGTGGCGTGCGGTCCTAATGTGTGCACTGCACACCCTGGCAAAATTATGAGGGACAATAATTTTCTGCACCTATGTCTACCCATCTTTATATGGTATATAATAAATATTATTTATAATATATCCAGATATTATGTTGATTTGCTTGCTTGTATTCCCGCAGTGAGTGCCGTACTAGGTGCTGCACCACGTAGCACGCAAACGAAGATAGGAAGTTCTGATGTGTACGCACTGCGCACTAAATTGAAAATCATGCTTTATATGTATGGGCTACTGGAGAAGAACAGCCTACTATGGCACTGAGGAAGTGCAGCTATTTTTTCTGCACTTGGCATTCAGAATCATCCGAAGTTATTAAGCGTTGTATTAGAGCGGGGACTTACGTGCCGAAGCGCTTTTGGTTTTTTAACTGATTAACTGGCCATACGATTTGCAGACGGTTAATGTTTAAATTTATATATTGTAAGATTTTGTTTTCATGGAAATATGAAAGAAGTATTTCATCAATATTGTAAGGTACTGGGAATATGGTCGGCGAAACCGTCAATGAAACAGGCTAGAAAACTATGTAATCTAGATTAAATATTTTATTCAATCGAATAAATTATGTACAGCTATGTACAGATTCAGTAGGATGTTAAATATTCGGGTATCTCGTGCAGAGATGACATTCACACAATAAGGATGCGTGGGATACCGGATACAGTATGGCTAGGGCTTCTAATCACAGGAATTGTTCGCTACTTAGTGCCGGTAATAAACGATGACACTATCGTCTCCGGCTGACGATTAGCACAGTCGGCTTTCACAGCAAGGTTCGAAAGTTCAGAGTGTGTATTACGCGGGGGTTCGGGAAGGAAATCTCAGGATGCAAGAAGATCCAAATTCGAGAGCAAAGTCACTCTCGGCTACCTACTTCTATACCAGAAGTAAAAATAAAAATTAGCACAATAACGGGAAAAGAATTCCCAAGTCGAAGGTCAACTTCCTAGCAACAGAGACGCTGGCGGTCTCTAAACAAGCAAACTCCAGAAGCGGAGATACGAGCGGTTCTTTTTAAGCTACAAAGGCTCTATCAGGAAGAAGCCTCAAGAAGAAAAAGCCTCTTTTTAGTACTGTCACCCTTCTTTTATAGCGGCACCGTTTTTCTTTCCGCGATTCTTCGGGAAACTTCCAGAACCAGGGTGATGCAATCTTGCGGTCACCTCCCGCCTTGGATCAGCTGTTCCGTTTCCATATGTGGCCTAAAAGCCGTCTTCAGATCAGCCGACCCAAACAACTTAATTGCCTTTTTCGCTACCGCTAATGGGAGACAAGGTACACTGTAATTATTTACAATCTTTTCACACAGTCTTTCCATTCAACAGACTTACAAAGCCTAGACGATCTGGCTCCAGCAGACGGACAGTTTTCAATTCAGTTATTTTAGACCACCCGGTTTTATTTGCCGCTAATCGTAAGTATCCACGGCGAAAGGTCACCTTCGGGCTACTCGTTCTTTAGGGTCATGTAATGGATCGTTACAATATAAAGGGGAAATATTTTAGTGTGGTAAATTAATTTCGGTGATGTATTATATTTATTGAAATAATTAGCTGAAAAACAATGTTGTTTTGTTTTAAAGAAACGAATTTTAACAGAACAGTCCAAATTTTACCATTCCTTGTGTCTTATAGACAGTATATAAGTTATATCTGTAACACCATATCCCTGGTTTTGTTTTTAAAAATTGTCAAGATGTTTTTCGCAGAATATATGATTTCCAAATGTTAAAAACAATTAATAAATATAATTTAATGCACTGACCGAACAAGAAACAGTTCGCTCTATTGTGCCAGCGTGCAGCGAAATCCTCTGCACGTGGAATACACGTTCCGTTTGTCGGCACCGCAGCGGCGGGCGCCATGTGGTGCTACGTTTGCTGAACATAAGTTTTTCGTTGAAGCCCGAAGCGTTGCTTTTTCGACGCCGATATGATACCATACAGCAAAAGGCAGGATTTTTGCTTCAGTGCTAGTAGAATTCTCATAAGTTTAGCTGTTTTTATAGTTATAACTCGACTACTTCTAGGTAAATATTTTATTTATTGTATTGTTTAAATTTATATTCATAATAATTAACCCGTTTCAGAATGGAGATCTCAGATGTCTCAATAATTAAAGATTTATCGAAAAATCCATGTTCTCTGCACACCCTGCATGAAAACCTACCGCACGCCACTGATATATATATATATATATATATATATATATATATATATATATATATATATATATATATATATATATACATACATACATATATATATACACATACATACATATATATACACATACACATATATATACACATACACACACATATATATACATACATATATACATATATATGTACATATGTTTACATATATATACACATATATATATATATACATTTATACATATATATACATGTCTGTGTGTGTTGTTATATAATATATATATACATATATGTAATGATATTTTTAACCTAAAAAATTAACCAAAGTAATTATACCTATCTTAAAATAATTTTCGGGTGATTCTATTCTTTTCTTGCACACTAATAATAACTTTGTTCTTTTTATCATTTTGGCAATCGCAAAAACACTAAACTTCCTGTTACATAAAGGCTTTACATAATTCGTGACACTTAAACTACATCGTTAAACTACAGCGTCGTGACTGGCTATGAAAACTTCTGATTGGTTGGCCAACACAAATATAAATAGAGATGTACGTGTTGTTCGAGGCAGAATTTCTTGAAAACTGTTACCTTAGTAAACTTTGTTCCTTTTTCATCACATCTACCGTACATCATGTATATGTCGCAGTAGTTACGAACGGAAAACATGGCCAACCTACGAAGACTACCGGTGGCTGCAAGATGCAGACTTTTAAATACCAGTTCAAAGGCGGCTGAACGTTTTTCATGGAGCGCGAGCATACATGACGCGATATGCGCGGTGAACGTTTAAACATAATCGTCTGGAAAGATATGCAAATACTGTTGTTGATATGTCCAATAAAGTGTTTTTGTTTTTCTTGCATCGGGAGAGACGTCATATTTTGTTTTTCGAAATTTTCTCGTAAACTATGGATCACACAGGAACGCATCTTTGGGCAGTTTTTATGAATTCCCAGCGAGAAATCTAGATGTGCAGAATTATGCGGTCGTTTTGGGACACCCTCTATAATAATACTCGAGCTAAACAGAAATTGGTTTTGGTGTATGCAAAGTCATGATATGTAGCGCCATCAGTACGACACAAATATATCAAACGTATGACATATGACGATCTAAAAACGAGTTCAAATTTCGATAGTGTTTAAAAATTTCTTGATGAATTTCAGAAGGGTCGTCGTTGTGGAATTCTAGAGTCCGCGGAACACACTTTGGGAAACCTTATACTATTGTACCGAGGTACTTTCTCACGGTGAGTTGCACGTGCATGCATAGCCGTGGGAGGATTTTCCTTGACGAATTTAAGACCCCAATTATTTACGTCAAGTTTAGGGACCCCTGCAGAGAGGATACTTCACAGAATGGCAGCATAACGGTCAAGCTCGCACAGAACTGTAAGCGTGAATTATGGGAGCAGGGGCTAAAATGTAATGTCAGCTTGAACAAAAAGGGGCTACTTTAATGAGCCCACCTGCACTCCCGAAGGGCATGTGATGTGGGAAAATTTCCCAAAGAGAAGGGATTGGATGACAAGAAAAGGAGGGGCGTTGGGACCTAGGTGAAGTTTTTTGGAAATGGAGTGACAACTGGGAGTTAGAAGTGGGCAGTCGAGAGAAGTGGAACAAGAATCCACTAGCACGAGCTCGTCCCGTGCGCCCGGACTGACACCGCCCCGCTCAACATCACCAACTCGTCCCGTATGCCCGTGAGAAAAGCCCCTGCCTGCTCCCCGGCGACTTCAATGGAGGTAATTTATAAATAATATTTACAGTCCTTTGACTTAGGCCTCTGTTAATAATAATAATTCCTTATAAAGTGATGTGGGATAATTAGTCTGTAAATAGAAAATATAAATGATTGATTATGTTAACCAAGTATTTTTGTAAATAAATGTATAGAATAAATGTCTGAATCTATATAAGGTATTATATTCATTCTGTGTTTCCCCCTTGTAACGAACACTGGTGTATAGGTTGTATGTACATTACAACAACTATACAATAAGGCATCACTCCAAACAGTCAGAAAAGCTCATTCTACTGATTGAAACATTCAGTTTTCATTTCTTAACATTTCGTTACGCTAACGTCGACGTCCACTTTCCAGCGAACCCTGCCATAAATTCCAAACACAAATACTTGACACGGCGTAAACGGATCCCACCAAAATGGTGGTTGTTTTTGTTGTGAGGGTCACGACAGACACGAGTTTGTCCTGTCCGCGAGCATTCTTCTCACATGATCACCCCACCCTTCTTTTTTTTTCCCAATCCTATGTGTCTGTTTATGTCGACTTTATTAAATTCATATAGCGTTTCTCTTTATTATTTTCTTTTTCGTTTTCTCGTTCGCAGCTCCATTAATCGCAAGGTGTCAACGTCAACAAACAACGCGAGTTCTGTTGTTGAGCTGCGACATGGAAAACGAGCTTTTCGTTGGCTCCATTTGCAGGCCGTGAATTAACAGCTCAATGAGCAACTCTGCGGTTTTACGCTCATACCACAGATTTCTCTCTCCGTGTTTTTTTTTTTTTTTTTTCACTCTCTCATCTGTTTCCGCCCGCTTCTGTGAATCATTTGTAACTGTGTAACTAGCATAACGCACGCAGCGTCTCTCCGGAAAGGTTCTTCACTTAATTAATGCAATAAAAAGAAAGATTTCATTCAGCTAAATAACTAATGAACAAAAATTTAAGAATTAAAACTTCTTGAAAACCACAGTCATTAACACATTGTGTGTGGGTACATTTCTCAGCGGCTTTGTACCGGGAGCGGGCGTTTTGCACATAAATTTAGTTATTCAGTTAAATCTCAATAGATCGAAAATTATTTCCTTTTTTAACCAACTTTTCCTATTTTATATTGAAATATATAAACAAATATATAAATGGACAAATAAACAAATATATATATATATATATATGTGTGTGTGTGTGTGTGTGTGTGTGTGTGTGTGTGTGTAAGGAAAATTCTCAGGGGTTTTCAAAACTTAAATCAAAGGTAAAAATTAACGCGTCATTTTTCATTCCCCTTTTTAACCCCTAACCTAAATTGACCACTGGGGCTACAGAGAAGGGGCCTGGCCAATTATAAACCTACATGGCCTTAGCGGACAATTTAAGAAATTTCCAAATAAAAAGGAGATACACGCTAGCGGAGACAGATTTTTCTAGAGATATTTTCCCACAGATGTTGACCCAGGTGTTACTTGTCTTGTACATAGAACTTCATGCTAGCTGACCCTTCAGTTTGTCCCTATGATGAAGTGGGAACCCGTCCTTCAAAGTTATCTTAATAAAGGTCTTTAGCTGAAACGGTATCATTTTTGTGGCCATGACTGCAACCCCCCATCGAGAAGTCAGTCTCATTACAGATATATATATATATATATATATATATATATATATATATATATATATGTATATAAATATATATAAATGTCAGGCGCAGCATTAGCAGTACACAACTCCATGAATTTTACAAACTGTGAGTGGCAACAGCGAAGAAGCTCGCACGACAGCCGTTAGAGACAGACAAAATGATGTACAACAACGCGTTGGCTTTAAACTGTAATCGAAAACGACGATGTTAAGTGTTTATGATGTTAATTTTCATGATGATTATATATAATCGTTTCATTGTTTTTGTGCTTTGAAATTAAATGTTCCTGTTTTGTGAAATGTGAGTGATGTTGTTTTATCCCATATATAATGCACAGATATACATATGTATATAATATCATTTTCGAAAGGACAAATAAAAAGTTAATTTTAAATCTAAAATTGATTTTTTTAATCAAGCTTCCCGTTCTGTGGTTCCGCATCCACTGATATAAAAACTAGTTTTATTTGTCTAAATTTTATCAGAATCTATGTAGTAGACAAGAACATTCGGCTTCGTTTTCCTGTATATACCGTTATTTTTGTACCCACAAATAAACCATGTTGTTACACTAACCCGTACTAGTACGTGACCCGCGCTCAAGTATCAATCGTCAGAAAACGTACTAGTACGTGACCCGCGCTCACGTATCAATCGTCAGAAAACGTACTAGTACGTGTCCCGCATACAATGTCTTATTTTTTTTTAATCAATGTGCATATGTATATATGTAAGGAAAAGTAAACTAGATTGGGAAACTAATGTAGGTATTTTGTATAAAACCCAAAGACACCCCGAGAAAATTATCAGGGGTTTTCAAATCTTGAGTCAAGAACAAAATTTCCCGCGTCCTTTTGCTTTCCCCTTTTTAACCCCTAACCTAAATTGACCACTGGGGCTACAGTTTACGCCCTCAGAGAAGGGGTCTAACCAATTATAACTCTACATTGCCCTAGCAGACAATTTAGGAAATTTCCAAACAAAAAGGAGATGCACGCTATCGGAGGCAAATTTTTCCTTGAGATTTTCCCACAGATTTTGACTGAGATGTTGACCCAGGTGTTAAGGGCCTTTTACTTATAACTTCATACTAGCTGACCCCTCAGTTTGTGCTGTCCGTATAGTGAAGTGAGAACTGTCCTCCAACGTTCTCTTAATGAAGGTCTTTAGCTAAAACGGTGTCATTTTTATGGGCCATGACTGCAACCACCCATTGTGAAGTTCGTCTTATTACACACACACATACACACACACACACACACACACATATATATATATATATATATATATATATATATATATATATATATATAAGGCTTTTTGCCTCATTAAGAAGAGGGGTTCCGGGCGTTTTTCACCGCCCTACAGTCATGGAGCCTCGCTTTAAGAATGCAATCAAGACACTCGAAAATTCAATATAAATTCGTTTACTCATCGGCATATCAAAGGATCATACGAAATCTGATACGAAACTAAACCTATAAGAAAACTCGAAACTGTAATGGAACGTCAGACATTTGCTTAAATAGTCATTTGTGCCGAAGAATCAGCTATTACTTGAAGTTACGTGGGTGATTTAACCTACGTATTAAAACTCTATTTTTAGACATGGAACCGGAGGGATTTCTACTAGCGAACATTCGAGAATATTCTTTAGGGTTCTTTAAGAAGGATTACTGGCAAAATAGAACCTTAAAACGAGATAAAAATATCATTACATATATATTTACACGCATGTATTGTAACTACACCAAATGCCTTCCATTCACACACTGCATCTATCTACAGAGTGACAAAAGTTTGCCCCCTTTCAACACAGAGTACGAATACAGTTACTAATGAAATGTGCAAAGGTCGATTTGACATGGCGCGTTTTTCAAACCGCGTCGTGCAAGTTTCTATAAAGAGGTAATTCAAATGTTTTTCCAATCACCGCCCTCTAATATTGCTGGAGGGCAAAATTTCCCCAAAGTGGAACCAGGTCTTTTCGGCTCCATGACCTAACCAATTAGAGGGAGTGACATTGAGCCAGTACGCACCCTTTTCTCACAGCCTCCTCAAGTGAGACGGACGCGCTTATTATTCCCAGAAAATTAGAATATTTTCCATTCCTGTAGTTTGTTAGTCGGTCAGTTAGTTGTTTAAATTTTATATATATCGTATGTTTGAGTGGTTAAGCCGAGAATTTTTGGGAGTTTACATAAACTTAAAGTGGGGGGAGGTCGGCTTGTATACGGAATCCATGGAATAAGTGTAGTATATATCCTTCTTGATGCCGTTTATCCGACTTGGTGGCAAAGTCGCCAAATTGGAAAAACTAAACGAAACTTAAAACTTAGCAAATCTAAACGGAAAAGCATGATATAACAGAATAAAATATATAATAGTGAAAAATAAATAAAATTCCAAAAATATTTCAAAACATCATTCATATATACCGCCAAATAATCACTGTCAATATTACAACCTCTGCTCTCCATCCTATCACGTCATATGACAAGATAAATTAAAGTTGGCAACTAACATGCTGTCAGTAAAGATAAAAAAATTATTGAGCGTGACCAGATAATTTTCAGCCAAAGAACAAACCACTTTTTTTACCTGCCTTATAAGGTACTTTACAATGCTAAAAAATTAAAAATTTTACTGATCCCGTCATATGACGGGATATATGTTTGTTAAAAATTATAGGAAACAAAGGATAACTTAGTCAACTAGTAAAACTTATAAAAATTTACTAGTAAAACTTATAAAAAGTACTTTGTAAAATTACTAGTAAAACTTCGTGTAATTACAATAGATAATCGAAGATAAAACTACAAGCAAACCATAGACGCTGGAAATAGCTAGTATACGAAACATCTTAAAGCTCTTTATTACAAACTGAACCTAATCTCATTTGGCGTTATTTTGGCGATCATTCCACAAGACCGCCAAGAGAAAGCCAGCCGGATCTCGTAAACTTGAATTCTACCGCGAAATCAAGCTTTAAAGATATAGAAGTGCTTTATAAAAAGTCTCGAAACGAAAGCCGACCGTTAATGAGAAGCTTCTCTGAAGAAGATAACAATCAGCGGTTCGAATTCAACGGGGAGCACCTTTGGTCGTTAAGAAAAATTCTATTTTTATCTGATAAGGTTGAGGTCTTCATTCAGCGACAAGCCTATAGAATATCTGTGTTGGTGTTGAATTTATATAAACTTCTGCTGTTCTGTAATCCACTTATAGGAACGATTAGAGTCCCTAGATGCCTTAAGCACTCTCATATATATGTAATTAAAAACATAAACAGTAGTAAATAGCGGAATAAAATTTTATTCATCGAGGATGCTAAATATTTTGTGTACTACCAATTTATTTCCGTTTGAGAACTAATCTCTACTTATTTTTATTGAAAGAACTTAAACAACTCTTCAAAACTAACCTTATGTAACGTCGGCAAACTATGACCATATATGAATATCTTAAGCACATTATATTTAAGACGCTCTAACCAATTATTTTGCGCTTAAAATATAGTTTTGTGTGTATCTCATGGGATATATAAACATATAAAACATTAGATGTTTATGGGATATGTGACGTACAGGGCAGTCAAAGAGTTAAGAGAGATAAGACAGACAGTCTTGATACCAGGGTTGTAATTTTAATTGGTCAAAACTGATTTTGAGTAGGACACTGAATAAAAAAACTCTTGACCGACTAAAAAAGGTCAAACATAGCCAAAATTGTTAAAAATGCAGACTAATATCAAGGCAAAGTCTTGATTCCAAGGTTGCAATTTTAACCGGTCAAAACTGATTTTGATCAGGTCACTGGAGTGGTGACAAAAATGGTAAGAACTATTAAAAATGTAGCAAGCAAAAAGTAGCACAAATATAGGGTTGCAATTTTAACCGATTAAAACAGATTTTGACCAGAACACTGGATAACAATGTTTTTAACAGTCTAAAAGTAGTCAAACAAAGCTAGAATTGTTAAAAATGTAGACTAATATCAAGACAAAGTCTTGATACAAGAGTTGCAATTTTAATCGGTCTGATTTTGACCGGGACACAAGATAACGGTGGTTTTGCCGTCCATAAGTGGTCAAGGTCAAGGTAATTGTGTTTAACGGAGTACCTAGTGAAGTGTAAGGTCTTCACTTTAACCTCCGAACGTAAGCAGATCGAAACATAAATTTAGGCCTCAAGGCAAAAAGTCATCCAAACAAAAATTTAATACACTCCAGCTCACAAGACAGCAAGGAGGTGAGAACGTTCTCATAAAAAATTATGAGTAACCAACGCGTTGTCTAATTATGGGATAATTAGACTGTAACCTAGACATTGACCATTTGGTATGGTTATCAGCAATACATAGATTCAACAACATGATGCTCATAAAATATAACAAGTAAGTAGTACAATGATAAAAATAGGGACTATAAAAAATTGCAACTCGGTACAGCAAATAAAAATTATCAAAAGTGACAGCACTAACAAAAAGATATATTTTTGGTTTGTATAAAATTTTAAAATTTTTATTAAGCATTTTTTCATTTTTTTATATTTTTTATAACATAAAACAAGACGAAACATTACGAAAACAAAAATAAGCTAGTGCAAAGTAGCGGAATAATACAATACCCAAAATATTGGAAAAATTACATAAAATATGCCAAAAAATAAAGAAAACAGTACTTCACTATCAAAAAATAGCAAAAAACAATTAACAAGGTAAAAATACAAAAAATCCTAATTTTAGAAAAATCTAACGGTTGTGGTCGTCGCCGGGGACAGAACCATCAACTTCAGGATTGCGAGCAAATGAGCGCACACGTTACCAAGAGTGCCGCTCGGGATTAAGTACTTGTGCGTTATAAGCAAAGTTGACAAAAAACGGAAATGAATCAATCCCCTCTCCTTCGCTTAGAAGGAGGAAGAGCTATGTCGGAACAATATAATAAAGCTCTAGGCCTTTGTCAAAAATGGTTATAACTGTTAAACATATAGGATGGTATTAAGACATACAGTCGTGAAACCACGGTTGGAATTTTAACCGTATAAAACTAATTTTGTCCAGAATACAGAGTAAAAGTGGTTTTAACTTTTCAAAATCAGCCAGAAAATGGCAAGAACTGTGACTGGTATAAAGGCATACAGTCTTGATACTAACCATTAACTATAGTTGCAACTCTAACTGGTCAAAACTGATTTTGGCCAAGTCAGTAGATAACAGTGGTTGTAACTGTCCCAAAATGGTCAAATATGGTCAGAACTATGAATGTGTAGCAGGAAATTCAAACCTTCCGTAAGTACGACAGAAGTTAAGTTAAAAACGGTTTTAAGCAGCCTTAATTTTAATGATTAATTTTTGGTAATTTAAAGTACCAGTGCGGTTAAAAAAATACAATGGCAGATTAATGAAGTTTATTAGTAAAATATACTTAGATAAGAATGTTAATAACTTAAAAATGTACCATGCAATTGTAAATATATAAACCAATTGCTGTTAAAAACATTAAACATGGAGACTATGCTACCATATTGCGGTTGAAATATATCACAGACGACTTTCACATCACATTGACGTCAGAAGTCGATAGGGGAATTTAGTACCATACATTTCCCTCTCTGGTAATTTCTGACATCGTTATGGAGTGAAAATCGCCTTCAGCGTTCATACCCGTTATATTTCCAGGTTCATTTAACCTCGGTAAAATAATTGAAGAATGAGAAAATTTACCAGTATCCATATTTTTTCGATGACAGAGACATTTATGAACTGTTAAGCTCTTCAGAAGGTTCATCAATGATAGCATGCCACCTAGTGCAATTCACCTTAGAGATGGTATGTTGTAGTAAAATATAACAGCTGAGAACAAGTTTAAAAAATCATTTATTTTTCCAACTACTTAGATTTGTCTGTAATCGTAACTAACAATAATATAATCATAAATATAGAATATGAAAACATTCTAGCTATTTATAAAAAAATATAAAAAATACGTATGTTATAAAGTACATTCTCTATATAATAATAGCCTAAGTTATCTGTCCGTCTGTCCACCAATTTATGAAGCGGTTGGACCTGGAATGGATTCCCCAGCTAAGGGCAGGCGATTATATTTATCAATTTATCCACATAATAAATACGTGAAAATAACATTTTTTTCTATCATTATGACGTCATTCCTTTAACCATCTCATTTAATCATTTCTTATTTTAAATTATTTAAATATCGACTGCATTATTTTCATACATTTTATCACTGAATTTACATATTAAGCAAATAATTTTCTTTTATATTTGTATTAAATAATAGATTAAGTATATAAGTGATAATTTTAAATTTAATCATCGATTATTTTTGGTTGCAATGAAAATTTTATCACCGGTATTAACAACAAATTCTTTTCCTAAAAGTCTAGGAGTCTATTTCATGGACGAATAAACATCTAGCTTTTAAGTTATATATCTTTGAAAATTAAGAATTTTGTTTGTTTGTGTGTTTGTTTTTCATACATAACCACACGGTTGAATTCTAAATGAATTCAGCGTGATTCTAAACTGCATTCACAATGTACGGAGACTTTAGAGGAGTATGAAGATAAACACATTATTGAGCGTGTACCAGATAATTCTCAGCCAAAACACAAACTATTTTATTACCTGATTCATAGGGTACATTACAATGCTGGAAAATTAAAAATTTTACTGATCCCGTCATATGACGGGATATATGCTAGTTTATAATAATCAGATTCAATTATCCTGATGTTCCAACTTTCGTTTTCCCTAAAGAGGGATTTTTATTGTTAAGGAAAAATTGTTATTGAAAGTGTTAAGGAAAGGCTTATTTTATACATCTCTTTAAAGTTTGACACCCTGGGGTAAGCTTTTTCTTTTTATGGGTCCAGTGAAAACGTTAAGGCGCAGGATTATTTGCTTAGATCTTTAAAGTTTGGTGCCTTGCGGCAACTTTTTTTTATGGTTCCAGTGAAATCGTTATCCAGTGAAAGATTTAATTTACGTAGCTCTTTAAAATTTTACACCCTGGGTAATCCTTTCTCTTTTTCATTTTATTTCCCATTATATTTATTTAATTTTTATTTTCCATTAAAACGTTAAGGCACAGGCTTATTTATGTGATAATAATTCTGTCCACTGCATTTTTTAAAAAAAAGGTTTTCACAATTTTGTTTTTATAGGAATTAAATTTGCTCTGCGAGAAACCACAAACGGGAAGCGCTAGATAAAGGAATAAAAATGGATGGCGATGGAATTATTTTAGATGCAAACTAAATGACGCTTCCTCGGACTGACCCCCTCTCCATCCATCACCGCGAGAGGGGATTCCGAGATCTGACACCGATCGTAAATAAAGCTTCTCTGGTTAAGAAAACGCTCAAGGAACGGGGGATTTCCTGATAGTTAGCGAAATTTAAATAACGCTGTCGTTTCGACCGTAAAACGATCCTATGACCAGATATATCTACAGTCTCGCAAATTTCAACGATCTTTTTTTCGAGAGTGCTAAAATGGCTGATAAAAAGAACTTTTTTGTATATAATTGCATTCTAAAAAATTTCTTTTTATCCATTCCTAGGCACTCAGTGTAGCAAACTTAAATATCGGCTGGTCTAAAAGAAACTTCCCTATACATGATTCCCTAGTGGCCGAACCGTACAACCAATCAAAATGAAAGTTTAGGTACAGTTATTTGAATGTATGGGGTTCCAGATTGTGATGATTTAAAACAATAAACCTCTGCAGAGGATTTCACTGCACGCTGGCACAATAAAGCGAATTGTTTCTTGCTCGGTCAGTGGATTAAATTATATTTATAAATTGTTTTTGACATTTGGAAATCATATAGTCTGCGAAAAACATCTTGACAATTTTTAAAAACCAAACCAGGGATATGGTGTTACAGATAAAACTTATATACTGTCTGTAAGAACAATGAATGGTAAAATTTGGACTGTTCTGTTAAAATTCGTTTCTTTAAAACAAAACAACATTGTTTTTCAGCTAACTATTTCAATAAATAGAATACATCACCGAAATAAATTTACCACACTAAAACATTTCACTTTATATTGATGAAATACTTCCTTTATATTTCCCTGAAAACAAAACCTTACAATATATAAATTTAAACATTAACCGTCTGCAAAATCGTATGGCCTGTTAATCAGTTAAAAAACCACAAGCGCTTTAGCACGTAAATCCCCGCTGTAATACAACGCTTATTAAACCGTACCCTCGGAGGATTCTGAATGCCAAGTGCAGAAAAAATAGGTGCACTTGCCTCTGTGCCATAGTATGCTGTTCTTCTCCAGTAGCCCATACATATAAAGCGTGATTTTCAATTTAGTGCGCAGTGCGTACACATCAGAACTTCCTATGTTCGTTTGCGCGCTACATTGTGCAGCCCCTCGTACCGCACGCACTGCGGGAATACAAGCAAGCAAATAAACATAATATTTGAATATATTATAAATAATATTTATTATATACCATATAAAGATAGGTAGACATAGGTGCAGAAAATTATTGTCCCTCATAATTTTTCCAGGGTGTGCAGTGCACACCCTGCACATATGGACCGCACGCCACTGATGGTCGCTGAAGCATTTAATTGCCGGCAAGACAGGCTTTAAAAACCCACGATACCTGCTCCAGTAACAATAGGCGAGCAAGTACAGAAACGAAGTATGCAATCATCGAGGAAGACATACGCAGACGCACACCAAATATCTAAGAAAGATATTAAAAGTAGGTACAAGTTTTAAGTAGTAAGCTCATTGTTGTTAGCCCGTTACAAAATAAATTTTGCAATTCAATAAAAACGTTCCGTAAAATCTGTATTAGTGTTTTAATTCATTATAATTAATTTTCTGGTTATAACGGGGTTCTTTTACGATTCAATATACTAACTAAACTTTTTTTCAATATTGGGGAGTGTGACATTTTCTTATATTGTCATTTAACACGTTGACTGCGAACTACGGTAGTAGTAGATTTTTCGTAGATTGCGTTCTTTTCTAGAACGAGTTATCTCGTACTGTGTTTACTTGCCAATTTTGTGCAGCTACGAATAAACTCGTAGTATATCAGTGCTGATATCGATAGATGCCTTCTGGTAAAAGGAAAAAAAATCAATGCTCTTTGAAAATAAATAATTCAGGAATTTGTTGAATTTCTGTCCACAAATTTTAGAATAATATAATGTCATTAAAGAAAGTTGTCATTTTCGGCAAAATTTCTGAAAATTGCCATGGCATGCAACGTGTTAATAATTTCATTTTTATATTACACTAGCATATAGCCCGTCATATGACGGGATCAGTAAAATTTTCAATTTTCCGAAATTGTTAAGTACGCTATGAGGCAGGTAAAAAAAATGGTTTGTTTTTTGGCTGAAAATTATCTTGCAACAAAAAATAATCGTTGATTCAATTTAAAATTATCACATATGTACCTAATCTATTATTTAATCCAAATATAAAAGAAAATTATTTACGTAATATCTAGGTTCAATGATAAAACGTATGAAAATAAGGCATAATTTAAATAATTTAAAATAAGAAATGATTCAATGAGATGGCTAAAGGAATGACGTCATAATGCTAGAAAAATGTTATTTTTACCTATTTATTATGGGACAAATTGATAAATTTAATCGCCTGCTCTTAACCGGGGAAAATAGGAGTTGAAATAATGGCATTAAAAGCTCGAAAAGAGGGGAAGGGGTGGATTTCGAACGTTTTAAAGAAGGCAGTATTTTTCACTGTGATATGAAGCATATTTATACCAATTTATTTTAGAATCGGATCTATAGTTTAGGAGAAGATAAACATTACTCGCTATGAATTTTGCTAACTATGAATGCCTTTACCCATTCCAGGTCCAACCGCTTAATAAAATCGAGGACAGACGTCCAGATAACTTAGGCTTTTATTATATAGGGAATGAGAGTCACTGAAATTTGTACTTTTTGTTGTAGAATTTTGTTGATAAACATTTCATTGCAACTTAAAAATGAACCAAGAATTAAATTTAAAATTAGTTCTCATATAAAAATACTATAATTTGCGTCACATAGAAATGAAAGCTAGTCAATTTATATCTCAATTTCCAGGTCAAATCGAATCGATACTACTCAGACGATGTTTAAATAATATAAAAAAAGAAATGAATAAATGAAATATTTAATGGAATGACGTCATAATTATAGAAAAATATCCTTTTCATCTATGTATTATGTAATAAATTAAAAATTTTAATCTTCTGCTTTTAACCGAGGAAAACTGCGTTTAAAACAATTAGTGGATGACGTCACATTGTTAGAAATATTGCTTCTTTCACTTAGTTATCATGCGATAAATTTAAAATAAAATACTTTTTCTTTTAACCGGGGAAAATAATGCTTGGAAGAATAGAGTGACATGAAATGCTCGAAAAAGGAGGAAGGAATGGATTTCGAAGGTTAAAAATTTACAAAACCTTCCCAGGGATATACCTAAACATTTCCCAAATTTTCACAGCAATTGGATGCATGGTTTTTGAGTCTATCGAGTACATACAGACAGACAGACACAAATTCATTTATATATATATATATATATATATATATATATAGATTACATATTTTTTATATTGAGTGTAATTTTGATAGCATTTTGTAATCTGCCTACGGCGAGAAAAAAAAATGGCAGGGCCAGCCCTGCTATTCAGTTACACCACAAATTGTTCGCGGATCTGTAAATAAATAATACCAAGGCAAATCGTGTTCTGCACGCGATGCAAGGGATATTTGCAAATTAGTAATAATCGAAGAGGAGTCTCCACTTCATCGATAAAATCCATCATGCCCTGGACGCTTAAACATAAAAGTGGAACTGTTGCAGGGAATAACCAACCCTATGCTCTCGGGATTTCCTTGGGAAGCAAAATAAAAAGAGGAAAATGAAACGTTGTTGGTCGTTTTATTAGAAGGCGGAAACCGAATCGCAAGGAGTAAAAAGAAATAGAGGGAAAAAATAACAACGATGTGTCTGCCAGACGCCAGATTTCGCGGCTTCTACTAGCGGCGCGAGATATCCGTGGTGTCAGATGCTATTTGAGGCAAAAGGCGACTTTACAAAAGGGGAAAAATGTGGATTAAAATTTTTTGTAAAGTTTTTAAACGCTCAAAATTCTTAAAAAATTTAATTCTGCAAATCATTCTCAGTATGTTAAAATAAACATCCACATTTAAAAAGGTTCTTGTGAGACACCAGTTACACGCCGAGTACATTACGGAAAGTTGTGGGATTGATGCTCGACTCGGCCAAAAATACGCTGTGGATATTCATTAATGGAAGCTGAGCCACGTAAAATAGATTCGTAATCGCGTTGTCGCAACGTCCTGAAGAGGGAAAGCCAAGCATGAAGGGTGGGAGGGTATCTTCTGCTGAGTCCTTGCTTCTAAATTACGAAAACTCTGTGTTGTCTCTAGTGTTGAAAAACCCTTTCCACATTCTTCTTCGCAAATATGTAATATGCGCCTTATGTGTAGAGTGACGAAGGTATAATGCTAAAATTTACAATGATAAGGAAATAAATATAAATTAAAGACCAAGCATGTTTGGGAATGTTTGTATATGTGGGTTAAGCGTAATTAAAATTAATTCTCCTAAACGTCTTTGAGGAATTCAAGGGCAACGTCATACCAAATAGAGCCAAAGCACGGTAATCCGTCACCGATCACAAAGAGAAAAGTTCGCCAGTCTACCGTGTGACAACGTCCACTTTGGCCAAAGCGCAGTATCTTACACGAATTCTCTAGCATGGAAAGAAGCACGAAAGAAATGGTAAAAACTACAGCATTGGAACATCCAGCTGATTCAACCCAAGGATCTGCTGTCTTAACATAGAGGACACTAACTCAATCTCATTGGTAGATCCGGATTGGTTTGGACAGCTACAGTCAACTAGTTTGCTACACGAGAGGTAGTGAGTATGGGGACTATTGATTAATGCAGATTCCGAACGTCTATAAACATCATGCTAGCAGTGGGATTCGATTCCACGAACTCGTACAGAAGAACAGCCCCGTATCCATTCGGACATCTTTCGACTAAATCCAACTGTGACTTAAGATTACATCAACCGTCGAAAAGATCGATTAAATAAAACAAATCATAAACATTTTCTAATAAAATCAAAGTTTAGCCCTACTGTCTGTCTTCATTTCAATAAGAACTACATACGGGATCATGGCATCGATTTGAAAACACTGGGGAGAAGACAAAACAGAATGTTCTTTTCACGAAACCTATGCATTCGAATATAAATCGCTTCTTTTATTCTCTAGCTATGGAAGGTGGAATCTTTCCTACCCTTCAGTGGAAACATAAATTGAAGACCAAGCATGTTTGGGAATGTACGTATAGGTGGGTTACGCGCAACTAAAATTAATTCCGTAAAGGTCTTTGGCAACGTCGTACCAAATAAGAACAAAGCATGGTAATCCGTCACCGATCACAGAGAGAAAAGCTCGCCGGACTACCGTGTGACAACATCTTACAGGGATTCTCTTGCATGAAAGAAGCACGAAAGAAAGGGTAAGCACTAAAGCAAGGGAACTATCCAGCTGATTCAACTCAAGGTTCTGCTGCCTTAACATAGAGGACGCTAACTCAATATCATTTGTCGATCCGGCTTGGTTTGGACAACTACAGTCAACTAGTTTGCTACACGAAGAGTAGTGAGACCGACGCAGATTCTGAATGTCTATAAACATCATGATAGCAATGCGATTCGAATCCACGAACTCGTACCGAAGAGCAGTGCCGTATCCATTCGGACATCGTTCGATTAAATTCAACTTTGACACAAGATTACGTAAACCCTCGAAAAGATCGATTAAATTTTAAAAATTTAAAATATTTTCTAATAAAATCAAAGTTTAGCCCTACTGTCTGTCTTCACTTCAAAGAGAACTACATATGGGATCATGGCATCGATTTGAATACACTGGAAAGAAGAAAAAACAGAATGTTCTTTTCACGAATTCACATACGAATATAATTCGCCTCTTTTATTCTTTGGCTATGGAAGGTGGAAGCCTTCCTACCCTTCAGTGGAAACATAAATTGAAGACCAAGCATGTTTGGGAATGTATGTATAGGTGGGTTACGCGCAACTAAAATTAATTCCGTAAAGGTCTTTGAAGAATTCAAGGGCAATGTCATACCAAATAAGAACAAAGCACGGTAATCCGTCACCGATCACACAGAGAGAAGTTCGCCAGCCTACTGCGTGACAACGTCTTACAGGGATTATCTGACATGAAAAGAAGCACGAAAGAAAGGGTAAGCACTAAAGGGTAAGTACTACAGCAATGGAACCATCCAGCTGATTCAACCCAAGGTTCTGCTGCCTTAACATAGAGGAAGCTAACTCAATATCATTTGTGGATCCGGCTTGGTTTGGACAGCTACAGTCAACTAGTTCGCTACATGAAGAGTAGTGAGACCGACGCCGATTCTGAATGTCTATAAACATCATGATAGCAATGCGATTCGAATCCACGAACTCGTACCGAAGAGCAGTGCCGTATCCATTCGGACATCGTTCGATTAAATTCAACTTTGACACAAGATTACGTAAACCTTCGAAAAGATCGATTAAATTTAAAAAAATTAAAATATTTTCTAATAAAATCAAAGTTTAGCCTTACTGTCTGTCTTCACTTCACAGAGAACATACATACGGGATCATGGTATAGATTTGAATACACTGGGGAGAAGAAAAAAAACGGAATGTACTTTTCACGAAACCTATGCATTCGAATATAAATCGCCTCTTTTATTCTCTAGCTGTGGAAGGTGGAAGCCTTCCACCCCTTCAGTGGAAATATAAATTGAAGACCAGGCATATTTGGGAATGTATGTATAAGTGGGTTACGCTTAACTAAAATTAATTCCGTAAAGGACATTGAAGAATTCAGGGGTGACGCCATACCAAATAAGAACAAAGCACGGTAATCCGTCACCGATCACCGAGAGAAAAGTTCGGCGGACTACCGTGTGACAACATCTTACGGGGGATTCTCTTGCATGAAAGAAGCACGAAAAAAAGGGGAAGCACTACAAAAATGGAACTATCCAGCTGATTCAACCCAAGGTTCTGCTACCTTAACATAGAGGACGATAACTCAATACCATTTGTCGATCCGGCTTGGTTTGGACAGCAACAGTCAACTAGTTTGCTACACGAGGAGGAGTGAGACCGACGCAGATTCTGAATGTCTATAAACATCATGATAGCAGTGCGATTCGAATCCACGAATTCGAACCGAAGGGCAGCGCCCTATCCATTCGAACATCGTTCGATTAAATCCAAATTTGACACAAGATTACGTAAACCCTCGAAAAGATTGATTAAAATAAAAAAAAAATTAGAAATATTTTATCCTGCTGATTCATCTCAAGGTTCTGCTGCTTTAACATAGAGGACACTAACTCAATATCATTTGTCGACCCGGTTTGGTTTAGACAGCTATAGTCAACTAGTTTGCTAAATGAGAAGTAGTGAGACCAAAGCAGATTCTGAATGTCTATAAACATCATGCTAGCAATGGGATTCGAATCCACGAGCTCGTATCGATGAGAAGCATCCTAGACATCATTCGGCTAAATCCAACTTTGACATAAGATTACGTAAACCCTCGAAAAGATCGATTAAAATAAAAAAAAAATTAGAAATATTTTCTAATAAAATCAAAGGTTAACCCTACTGTCTGTCTTCACTTCAAAGAGAACTACATACGGGATCATGGCATTGATTTGAATACACTGGGAAGAAGAAAAAACGGAATGTTCTTTTCACGAATCCTATGCATTGGAATATAAATTGCCTCTTTTATTCTCTGGTTGTATAAGGTGGAAGCCTTCCACCCCTTCAGGGGAAATATAAATTGAAGACCAAGCATGTTTGAGAATGTTTGTATAGGTGGGTTACGCGTAACTAAAATTAATTCTCGTAAACGTCTTTGAAGAATTCAAGGGCAATATCATACTAAATAGAAACAATGTACGGTAATCCATCACCGATCACCGAGAGAAAAGTTCGCCGGACTTCCATGTGACAACGTCTTACAGGGATTCTCTTGCATGAAAGAAGCACGAAAGAAAGGGTAAGCACTACAGCAATGTAACTATCCAGCTGATTCAACCCAAGGTTCTGCTGCCTTAACAAAGATGACGCTAACTCAATATCATTTGTCAATCCAGCTTGGTATGGACAGCTGCAGTCAATAGTTTCCTACACGAGGGGTAGTGAGGCAGATTCCGAATGTCGATAAACATCATGCTAGCAGTGAGATTCGAATCCCCGAACTCGTACCGATGAGCATCGCCCTATCCATTCGGTCATCGTTCGACTAAATCCAACTTTGACTGTGACTAAATTAAAAAAAATTTTAATATTTTCTAATAAAATCAAAGTTTAGCCCTACTGTCTGTCTTTACTTCAAAGAGAACTACATACGGGATCATGGTATCGATTTGAAAACACTGGGGAGAAGAAAAAACGGAATGTTCTTTTCACGAATCCTATGCATTCGAATATAAATCGCCTGTTTTATTCTCTGGCTGTGGAAGGTGGAAGCCTTCCTACCCTTCAGTGGAAATATAAATTGAAAACCAAGCATGTTTGGAAATGTTTGTATAGGTGGGTTAAGCGTAATTAAAATTAATTCTCGTAAACGTCTTTGAAGAATTCAAGGGCAACGTCATACCAAATAGAGCCAAAGCACGGTAATCCGTCACCGATCACCGAGAGAAAAGTTCGCCAGTCTACCGTGTGACAACATCCACTTTGGCCACAGCGCAGTGTCTTACACGAATTCTCTGGCAGGGAAAGAAGCACGAAAGAAATGGTAAACACTACAGTATTGGAACATCCCGCTGATTCAACCCAAGGTTCTGCTGCCTTAACATCGAAGACGCTAACTCAATCTCATTGTAGATCCGGCTTGGTTTGGACTGCTACAGTCAATAGTTTGCTACACGAGGGATAGTGAAGCAGATTCCGAATGTCTATAATCATCATGCTAGCAATGCGATTCGAATCCACAAACTCGTACCAAAGAACAGAGCCGTATCCATTCGGACATCGATCGACTTAATCCAACTTTGACGTAAGATTACGTAAACCATCGAAAAGATCAAATAAATAAAAAATATTAATAATATTTTCTAATAAAATCAAAGTTTAGCCCTACTGTCTGTATTCACTTCAAAGAGAACTACATACGGGATCATGGTATCGATTTGAATACACTGGGAAGAAGAAAAAACGGAATGTTCTTTTCACGAATCCTATGCATTGGAATATAAATTGCCTCTTTTATTCTCTGGTTGTATAAGGGGAAGCCTTCCACCTCTTCAGTGGAAATATAAATTGAAGACCAAGCATGTTTGAGAATGTTTGTATAGGTGGGTTACGCGTAACTAAAATTAATTCTCGTAAACGTCTTTGAAGAATTCAAGGGCAATATCATACTAAATAGAAACAATGTACGGTAATCCATGACCGATCACCGAGAGAAAAGTTCGCCGGACTTCCATGTGACAACGTTTTACAGGGATTCTCTTGCATGAAAGAAGCACGAAAGAAAGGGTAAGTACTACAGCAATGTAACTATCCAGCTGATTCAACCCAAGGTTCTGCTGCCTTAACAAAGAGGACGCTAACTCAATACCATTTGTCGATCCGGCTTGGTTTGGACAGCTGCAGTCAATAGTTTCCTACACGAGGGGTAGTGAAGCAAATTCCGAATGTCGATAAACATCATGCTAGCAGTGAGATTCGAATCCCCGAACTCGTACCGATGAGCATCGCCCTATCCATTCGGTCATCGTTCGACTAAATCCAACTTTGACTGTGACTAAATTAAAAAAAATTTTAATATTTTCTAATAAAATCAAAGTTTAGCCCTACTGTCTGTCTTTACTTCAAAGAGAACTACATATGGGATCATGGTATAGATTTGAATACACTGGGGAGAAGAAAAAATCGGAATGTACTTTTCACGAAACCTATGCATTCGAATATAAATCGCTTCTTTTATTCTCTGGCTATGGAAGGTGGAAGCCTTCCTACCCTTCAGTGGAAACATAAATTGAAGACCAAGCATGTTTGGAAATGTTTGTATAGGTGGGTTAAGCGTAATTAAAATTAATTCTCGTAAACGTCTTTGAAGAATTCAAGGGCAACGTCATACCAAATAGAGCCAAAGCACGGTAATCCGTCACCGATCACCGAGAGAAAAGTTCGCCAGTCTACCGTGTGACAACATCCACTTTGGCCACAGCGCAGTGTCTTACACGAATTCTCTTGCAGGGAAAGAAGCACGAAAGAAATGGTAAACACTACAGTATTGGAACATCCCGCTGATTCAACCCAAGGTTCTGCTGCCTTAACATCGAAGATGCTAACTCAATCTCATTGGTAGATCCGGCTTGGTTTGGACAGCTACAGTCAATAGTTTGCTACACGAGGGGTAGTGAAGCAGTTTCCTAATGTCGATAAACATCATGCTAGCAGTGAGATTTGAATCCACGAACTCGTACCGATGAGAATCGCCCTATCCATTCGGACATAATTCTACTAAATCCAACTTTGATTGTGACTAAATTAAGAAATTTTTAAATATTTTCTAATAAAATCAAAGTTTAGCTCTACTGTCTATCTTTCACTTCAAAGACAACTACA
>CM063509.1:40856589-40881589 GCA_032207245.1 Pardosa pseudoannulata
ATTCTGTATATTCAGTAGAAACAATTCCAGCGTTAATAAGATCCTCGATTCTAACGATGTATCGAGGTAATTCTGTATATTCAGTAGAAACGACTCCAGCATTAATAAGATCCTCGATTTTAAAAAATGTATCGAGGTGATACAGTATATTCAGTAGAAAAGATTCCAGCATTAATAAGATCCTCGATTCTAACGATATATCTAGGTAATACTGTATATTCAGTAGAAACGATTCCAGCGTTAATAAGATCCTCGATTCTAACGATGTATCGAGGTAATACTGTATATTCAGTAGAAATGATTCCAGCGTTAATAAGATCCTCGATTCTAACGATGTATCGAGGTAATACTGTATATTCAGGTGAAACGATTCCAGCGTAAATAAAATCCTCTATTCTAACGATGTATCTAGGTAATACTGTATATTCAGTAAAAATGATTCCAGCGTTAATAAGATCCTCGATTTTAGCGATGTATTGAGATAGTACTGTATATTTCGTAGAAAGGATTACAGCACTAATACAATCCTCTGTTCTAACGATGGATTGAGGTGATACTGTATTTTCAGTAGAAACTATTCTGGGTTTAATATGATCCTCGGTTCTAAGTATTTTCATGACCCACCCTGTAGGATACTCTACGGAACTCGTAGGCAGCTTTTAAGTTTTAAGTAGGGGCGTGTTCGATAAGTAATTGCCTCATCAAAAAAACTGGACGCCTTTACACCCATTATGAGAACGCCTGGGGATTACGGGCCGCTAATCACTGTGTCAGATGGACCGCATTTTTATTACGCGGACGATTCAGCTAACAATGCAATGCGTGATCACAATGCGGGCATTAATCATTTTCAATATAACTAATTTTATTGTTTTGGGTTTTTCTTAAATGTGCCCATTGTCTGGGTTGATTGTGTCAAATCCATTTCGCGTAACAAACAATCCAATATCGCATTCTTCCGATTGTGGGAGGAACCTGCACTTTCAGAATTCGTAAGCAGTTTGTTGCGTTCCATGCGAAGACAATCTCTTTTATGTTATTTACAACTAGTATAATGTAATACACCAGTATTATTGTACAGAGGGGGTTAGATTTTTTTTACAGGAAAATAGCTACGTACGTGAGTATGTTGAGAGCTGGAATGCAGATTATTGGACATTTTCATTGTACTTTAATATATACCATTAAAAGAATCGTACTGTATGAATTTTCTTGCACAGGTGATGTGCCTAATGTACCTGTGCTATAGTTTGGACCTCGCAATAGTCAAAAGCCCAAAGAAACGCCGAAGAGCACTTGCACGTGATAGTAACTTAGGTGCCTTACACAAACATCCACGGTGTAACGTCACAGATTTAAAATAGGTAACTTTGGTAGCGAACTTTGGTAACTTTGGAATAGGTAACTTTGGTAGATCGACCAAAGCTTTGGTAGCTTTGGTCGAGCAGGGTTCTTCAAAGATCTCATGAGGATGACATCTTCGAACACAAGCGAAATGGAGAAGAAAGAAGGATTTATTCTTATATATACAAATATTTACATCATGTACATTTCTCATTCACGGCTCATTCATCCTCGCCCGCTGGAGAACCACTCTCAGCGTCTTCCACACCAAACGACGCTCGGCCCTCGTGACGTCACTTACAAACCCCCACACCCCTCTCTCTGACTTTTCTAGAGGAGAGGTTAGGGAGGGGAGAATGGAGGCATGGGAACCCCCAGATAGCACAGAAGACGTTCGACTGATGTCAGACAACACCTCCTAAAGGATCAAGCCGTAGTACGAGAAATGTGACGTCACGTAGCTAGGCCTACATCTTCAAAAGAATACGTTATATCACATTCCTGATTTTTCCACAAATTATTTTTCGGCTGTTTCTTTCTACCAAAGCATTTTTAAGTATCATAATATTGCATAAAATTATGGAGTACATTTTATACACAATTTTCAGTTTAAAAATCCCATAAATTTGGTAGTTATTAAACACATTTACTCAAGTTAAAATGAAAATGTTAATCAAACAATTTACTTCAATTTATTTTCCTTTGATTTATGAAACTATCATTGATGATGTTATGGAAACTTTCCAAACAGAAAAAGGATTTAAATATATATGTATATTTAAGTATGACTTGCAGTAAAAGTCCACACTTGCATAGTAAAAATTCCTGTAATTTTTTAGGAGGTATTGCGTCAGAGCGAGCCGTAATACAAAAACAAATACAAATTAAAATAGATTTTTCAGTAGCGTGATGCTACAACGGCCATCAGCCTTAAGCCGTACATGTCCCCTGAGAGGGGCGAAATGAGTGACACCTCAAGGCATATTCAAGGCATCAAAGCCTGCAAGTAGCAAGTCCTTTAGCCCTACATCGGTGTCACAACAACTAGGTGCGTTAGTAAAACTTGCTTTCTCCGTCCTTCCTGGTTGTCTCGAGCTTTTCCTTGTAGAGATTGCTCCTTACAGGATTGGACAAAATTAAAATCGGAGTATGACGGACCTCTCATAGATCAGCAGCTGCTTCGTAGCAGCTTCGGATCGCTGTTGGGACGGTCAGGTCCTCAATGGCAATCTTCTGTATGGGTGCAAGCCTGATTCAGATTAGACTAATGGGATAACAATCACATCCAAATCAAAGATTTATATGCCAAAGCTTAAGCGTTCAGGGAAAATTCTTTCAACATAATTAATTTCAAATTTATACGCTTATTCATTGACTAGCATATATCCCATCATATGACGGGATCAGTATAATTTTTAATTTTCCAGAATTGTAAAGGTACCCTATGAGGCAGGTAAAAAAAATGGTTTGTTTTTTGGCTGAGAATTATCGTTCTACAAAAATAATCGATTAAAATTATCACTTATGTACCTAATCTATTATTTAAGCCAAATATAAAAGAAAATTATTTAGGTAATATCTAAGTTTAGGGATAAAACGTATGGAAATCATGCAAAAGATATTTAAATAATCTAAAATAAATGATTAAATGAGATAGTTAAAGGAATGACGTCATAATGCTAGAAAAAATTGTTATTTTTACCTATTTATTATGTGATAAATTGATAAATTTAATAGCCTGCTCCTAAAATAGGGATTGATATAATGGAATTAAAAGCTCGAAAAGGGGGACGAATTTCGAACGTTTTAAATATGACAGTATTTTTCGCTGTGATACGACGCTTATTCATACCAATTTATTTTAGAATCGGATCTATAGTTTAGGAAAAAATAAACTTTACTCGCTTTGAATTTTGCTAACCCTAACTCATCAAAAATCCAATATGGATGCTCTATCCATACCACGTCCAACCGCTTCATAAATTCGAGGACAGATAGACAGATAACTTAGGCTATTATTACATTACGAGAAGAAAGTTTAAGTCATAAAATGTTGAAAAAATAATAAACATTTATTATAAAAATAATAAAACAATTTTGAAAATAATAAAACAAATTTAGGAATAAGAAATTAAAAGAAAAAGCAGAAAATATTAAATTAATTAGACATTTAGAAAAATTTGGCTGAGTCGAGGATAGAACCGTCAACCTGAGAACTACGCTGATCAAATGGGCAAACCCTCTACCGAACGTGCTAGGCCTACACCTGATGAAGTAACTAATTAGAGTATATGAGGGTCGAATAAACACAGTCCAGTTTAAATATTACGCTCCGCCCTCGCTGCTCCTTCTTATTCTATACTAAATTCATATCAAGAATGAATTTAGCATAGAATAAGAGGGAGAATAAGACTTGAAATAATAGCATTAAACATTCGTAAAGGGGGGATGGGGTGGATTTCGAACTTGCTTTGAATTTTGCTAACCCTAACTCATAAAAAATCCAATATGGATGCCTGTATCCATTCCAGGTACAACCACTTCATAAATTCGCGGACAGACAACTTAGGCTATTATTATATAGAGGATTTAAAACTTATATTTATTTTTATTTTTGTTTTCATCAATATTTAATTTGTATAAAAGAGTAATTTGTATTTAATATATTATAGATTTCCTTTTCAATATCGTTGCAATTTTTTATCTTTTTCTTTTAAAATATTCGATTTGGGTTTTACTTTCATATCCCCTATCCCCTATATGATAATAGCCTAAGTAATCTGTCTGTATGTCCAAGAATGTATGAAGCGGTTGGACCTGGAATGGATAGAGGCATCCCTATTGATGAGTTAGGGTTAGCAAAATTCAAAGTACGTAAAGTTTATCTTCTCTTAAACTATCGAGTCAATTCTAAAAGGAATTGATATAAATATGCTTCATATCACAGCGAAAAATACTGTCGTCTTTAAAACATTCGAAATCCACCCCTTTCCCCCTTTTCGAACGTTTAATGCCATTATTTCAAGCTATATTTTCTCCAGTTAAGAGCAGGCGATTAAATTTATCAATTTATCGCATAATAAATAGTAAAAAATCATTTCTTATTTTAAATTATTTAAATATCGACTGCATTATTTTCATACGTTTTATCACTGAATTTAGATATGACGTAAATAATTTTCTTTTATATTTGGCTTAAATAATAGATTACGTATACATGTGATAATTTTAAAGTTAATCATCGATTATTTTTTGTTGCAGTGAAAATTTTATCACCAGTATTAACAAGAAATTCTATCAACCTACAGGGTGTAGTGGAAATGATAGTTTCATTCCTTTACTTGAATTAATTATTGTGGCAAAAAAATTGGGAATAACTTAACAATAATTCCGACGTAGCTAAGAAAACTTTGAATTATCTTTCTAAATGGATGCAACGTGAATCTAAACTGCATTCAGAGTATCTGGAGACTTTAGAGGAGTATGAAGATAAACAAATTATTGAGCGTGTACCAGATAGTTCTCAGAAGAAAAAAAATTATCTGGCTCATAAGGTACTTTACAATTCTTCAAAATTAAAAATTTTACTGATCCCGTTATATGATAGGCTATATGCTAGTAATTTAACTCTTTAAAAGTCACTATTATAAATTCTTTAGGATTTAATGAAATTATTTTATAAATGGTATGTATGAACTTTATAAACGTAAATGCATATTTTTTTTTTACATTTTTGAGGGGGGTGTTCCGTTCCGGATGTAAATTTAATTAGAGCTCCACCTAGTGAGCCTTTCTAAAAACAATCATTGTCTTCTTCAATGTATAACCATTAAGAGCAATCGATTTAAGCTCCCACCCACTTCACGCGGTGGTGACATATTTTTATTACTAATTAATTAATTTCATATATTTGTGTTTTGTGTTATGAATAAAAATTATAAAGGAAAATTACAGTCGATTAGATGATTTAAACAAAACCCAGCGACCTCATCTAACAGGGGGGATGGAATTTGAGGGGTGGTTAAAGGGCAAAATCCAGCCCCTTGTACGGAAAAAAATGCTTTTTTGAAGGTTTAATTATGCTGCGAGAAAAATGATTATTATCTGAAAGGGTATGATAAAGAAACACTAACCAATTTACAGTCGAACGATGGCCTATAGTACAGCGCTGCTTTTAGGTACCGGAATTCATGGGTTAAAATCCCACTGCAGGTGTGGATGTTCGTAGCAATTTGGAATCGGCCTTAAAATGTGGTACTGATAAGGTAGGCCAGGAGCCTGGTTGACTGGCTCACCGCAATCCAAGGCGCGATCGTGCGGCCATGAATTTAACCTAATACCACACCGCAAGAGTCAAAGTACCCCTTCACGAATGGCCATCACAACTGCCTTGTGCAGATATTGCTTCCCTCGCAAACACCTGCTCTTAAGTCAGAAAGTTTCATGTACTACACCGAGTCAACCGGACTTTTAACCTGGGCAGGACTCCTGCGGAGTATCCCCCGCACTTCCGGAAACTGCAATAGTTGTACTTATTAGTCTAGATTTTCTACATTTATATATATATATATATATATATATATATATATATATATATATATATATATATATATATATATATATATATATATATTCTTTTGTTATTTTAAATATTATGGGCTTGCTTGCTTAACTTAATGCTGACTTGGACCCTGCGTAACGCATTGTTGCCAGACGGTCAAACCGAACCAGCAATTCAACACCCTACACCCGACTTCATGTGTGTGGCTGGTTACAGTTAGTACACGGCCTTCAGATGTAGGTCTAGGTCTTATTCACCCTCGTGTTGAAAGACAATAGGCCGTACCAAACATAAACAATTTATAAGTGTTGTTTGGATAGACATTTATTTGGGTTTATAAGTGAGAAAATCATATTACTGACTTTTCCAAGTAAAGTAAGTTTAACCACGTATATTTCAAATGAAGTATAGCGCTCTTGTATGCTCTCTGTTGTGAGTTGGAAATGGCATAAACATAGAAAACCTAAAAGTCCATCCTATGTCTTTCACAAGTAGAGAAAGAATTTAACTGGTGGTTTCGATCCGAAACCACTGTCCGGTAAAGGGTTGAAGAGAACAAATATACCAAAAGATAAAAACCCTTAAAAATTTGTCGAAATGCGAAATCTGAACACAGGAAATATTCTCGATTACATTACTTCTTTTACTTTAGAGGAGGAAGTTAAAAAAAAAATGAGAAATCTCGTAACACGCTTAACAAACGCCTGAAATAAAGCAAGATTCGCTTGTTGCCTCCTTGAGCAAAGCGTATGAGGAGGAAGAAACATTCTTTTCCAGATATTAGGCCGAACACGAGCCACTCACTTTGAGGTTGTGCGGCGCAGGAAGGCATTGCTCCGTGATCATCCATTTTAATGAAAACGTGACTGACAAGTCCGTTTGACCCCACTCCCGTTAGCGCAACACCCCGCCTCCCATTAACGTTCCACGCTATTCGACATGCCACACAAACCTCCCATCACTTTAGAAATAACAATTGAGGACCATATATGTGTGTGTGTGAGAGAGAGAGAGAGAATGTGTGCGTTTACATGCATGGGTATATGTGTATTTATATGCATGTGTGTATATGTATGTGTTTATATGCATACTAGCATATAGCCCATCATATGACGGGAATAGTAAAATTTACCCAATGAGACAGGTAAAAAATGGTTTGTTTTTTGGCTGAGAATTATCTGGTTCACTCTCAATAATTTATTTATCGTCATACTCATCTAGAGTCTCCCGATCCTGTAATGCAGTTTAGAATCACGTTGAATTCATTTAGTCAAACCGTGTGGTTATGTATAATAAACAAACACAGAAACGAACAAACTTCTTAATTTCCAAATATATATTAATTAAAAGTTAGATATTTATTAGTCCGTGAAATAGACTCCTAGACTTCTATGAAAAGAATTTATTGTTAATACTGGTGATAAAATTTTCATTGCAACAAAAAATAATCGACGATTCAATTTAAAATAATCACATATGTACCTAATCTATTATTTAAGCCAAGTATAAAAGAATATTATTTACGTAATAGCTAAGTTCAGTGATAAAAGATATTAAAATAGTGTAGACGATATTTAAATAGTTTAAAATATGAAATGATTAAATGAGATGTTTAAAGGAATGACGTCTCAATGCTAGAAAAAATTGTTATTTTTACCTATTTATTAAGTGATAAATGGATAAACTGAATCGCCTGCTCTTAACCGGGGAAAATAGGGCATGAAATAATGGAATTAAACTCTCGAAAAGGGGGGAAGGGTTGGATTTCGAACGTTTTAAAGACGACAGTATTTTTTGTTTTGATATGAAGCATATTTATACCAATTTATTTTATAATCGGATCGATAGTTTAAGAGAAAATAAACTTTATTAGCTTTGAATGGATGCCTCTATCCATTCCAGGTCCAACCGCTTCATAAATTGGAGAACAGACGGACAGATAACTTAGGCTATTATTATATAGGGGATATGTGTCTTTATAAGCATACGGTTGTATTTGTATTTATATATGACTATGTATTATAAACATATGTAACAGACATACCAACATTCAAGCACCTCTATCAGGAGCAACAGCGTGGTTTTAAAATTTAACATGATACCCACAAAATACAAGCACGTGCAATTTACATACATAATAAAGAAAAAAACCCAAACAAATACCCTATATAATAATAGCCTAAGTTATCTGTCCGTCTGTCCTCGAATTTATGAAGCGGTTGGACTTGGATAGAGGCATCCATATTAGATTTTTGATGTGTTAGGGTTAGCGAAATTCAAACCGAGGAATTACATTTCTAATTAATTTCAAGATTTGCTTTCATATCAAGGTAAATTCCTTTAACAATCTCATTGAATCATTTCTTATTTTAAATTATTTAAAGTATGCCTTATTTTCATACGTTTTATCATTGAACTTAGATATGACTTAAATAGTTTTCTTTTATATTTGGCTTAAATAATAGATTAGGTACATATGTTATAATTTTAAATTGAATCATCGATTATTTTTTGTTGCAATAAAAATTTTATCACCGGTATTAACAACATAGACTAGGAGTCTACTTCATGGACTAATATATATCTAGCGTTTAATTTATATATCTTTGAAAATTAAGAAGTTTGCTCGTTTTTGTGTTTGTTTTTTATACATAACCAGAGGGTGTGCGATCCATTCGCTCAATTTTGGCCATCATTCATATATACCGCCAAATTATCATTGTCAATATTAAAACCTATGCTGTCCATCCTATCAAGTAATATTCAAGTTAAATTAAAGGTGGCAACTAACATAAGGTCAATAAAGATAAACAAATTGTTCAGCTTGTTCCAGATAATTTTCAGCCAAAAAACAAACCATTTTTTTACATGCCTCATAAGGTACTTAACAAGTTTGGAAAATTTAAAATTTTACTGATCCCGTCATATGACGGGCTGTATGCTAGTTATTATATAGGGGATTATTTTCGGCAAGATTATGTATTTGATTGCTGAATTTGTGATCTTTTAGTAATTCAAAATTTTTGTTACTTTCAAGAGTAATCTGAGGAGTTTCCAGAGTTATCAATTTCTCTCATTTCTCCGGAGCTGCTCCGGAGAATCTGGAGTAGTTGCCATGTCTGATGTAAGTTAAGCTAAATCTACAGGCGAATGTAGATATCTTCTATAAATCCACAGAGTACAGACTCCTATAGAATATATCGTCAACAGCATCCTGAAAGTGTTGATACTTTAAAAATTTATAGTCAAATACTCTCATAACCACTCCTGAACAATACCGAATAACAGAAAGCCGTTCTTTGGTACCGAAGTTAATGGGTTTGAATCCCCCTGCTGGCGTCAATGTTCGTAACCGTTCTGAATTGGTTTAAGCAGTAGAATTGGTCTAATTGGTTTTAGCTTGGTCTCATTAGCCCTCATTGTGCAACTAGTAGACCGTAAAGTTCTAATCCAAACGAAACCAAATACATGGTCACTGCAAAATATTCTCAGGGGGTTTCAAAACTACAATCAGGGAAGAAAGCTCCGTATTCTTGTTGCTCTCTATTATACCCTTACTTTAATCTGAGTGCTTCACACCGAGCTGCAGCGAGTGCATTATTACGAGTTTGTGCCAGATTGAAAACTGTGGATGTAAAGTTCTCATTCCATTCCTTTGGTACAAGAATCGGGAATTATTTGAGATAACAACAATTACTGCACTTCACTTTTCACAGCGAGTGCATTATTACGAGTTTGTGCCAGACTGAAAACTGTGGATGTAAAGTTCCCTTTCCATTCCTTTGGCACAAGAATAGGGAGCTATTTAAGATAGCCACAGTTACTGTATTTTCCAAACTGAGCTACAGCAAGTGCATTATTACGAGTTTGTGCCAGATTGAAAACTGTGGATGTAAAATTCTCATTCCATTCCTTTGGTACAATAATCGGGAATTATTTGAGATAACAACAATTACTGCACTTCATTTTTCACACCGACCTACAGAGAGTGCATTATTACGAGTTTGTGCCAGATTGAAAACTGTGGATGTAAAGTTCCCTTTCCATTCCTTTGGCACAAGAATAGGGAGCTATTTGAGATAGCCACAGTTACTGTATTTTCCAAACCGAGCTACAGCAAGTGCATTATTACGAGTTTGTGCCAGATTGAAAACTGTGGATGTAAAGTTCCCTTTCCATTCCTTTGACACAAGAATCGGGAGTTATTTGAGATAACAACAATTACTGCACTTCATTTTTCACACCGACCTACAGAGAGTGCATTATTACGAGTTTGTGCCAGATTGAAAACTGTGGATGTAAAGTTCCCTTTCCATTCCTTTGGCACAAGAATAGGGAGCTATTTAAGATAGCCACAGTTACTGCATTTTCCAAATCGAGCTACAGCAAGTGCATTATTACGAGTTTGTGCCAGATTGAAAACCGTTGATGTATCCTTTCCATTCCTTTGGCACAAGAATCGGGAGTTATTTAAGATAACAACAGTTACTGCATTTTTCACACCGAGCTACAGCGAATGCATTATTACGAGTTTAAGATTATTACGAGTTTAATATTATTACGAGCATTATTACGAGCATTGCATTATTGCATTATGACGAGTTTGAGCCAGATTGAGAACCGTGGATATAAAATTCCCATTCCATTCCTTTCGCACAAGAATCGGGAGTTATTTGGGATAACAACAGTTACTGCACTTTTCACACCGAGATATAGCATTATTACGAGTTTGTACCAGATTGAAAACTGTTGATGTAAAATTTCCTTTCTATTCCTTTGGCACAAGAATCGGAAGTTATTTGAAACAACAACAGTTACTGCACATTTCACACCGAGCTACAGCGAGTGCATTTACGAGTTAAAGATTATTAAGAGCATTATTACGAGTATTACATTACTGCATTATGACGAGTTTACTCAAGATTGAAAACTGTTGATGTAAAGTTCCCTTTCCATTCCTTTGGCACAAGAATCTGGAGTTCTTTGAGATAACAACAGTTACTGCACTTTTCACACCGAGCTACAGCATTATTACGAGTTTCTACCAGATTGAAAACTGTTGATTAAAATTTCCTTTCTATTCCTTTGGCACAAGAATCGGGAGTTATTTGAAACAACAACAGTTACTGCACTTTTCACACCGAGCTACAGGGAGTGCATTATTACGAGTTTAAGATTATTACGAGCATTGCATTATTGCATTATGACGAGTATACGTCAGATTGAGAACCGTGGATGTAAAGTTCCCATTCCAATCCTTTGGCACAAGAATCGGGAGTTATTTGGGATAACAACAGCTACTGCACTTTTCACATCGAGCTACAGCATTATTACGAGTTTGTGCCAGATTGAAAACTGTGGATGTAAAGTTCCCTTTCCATTCCTTTGGCACAAGAATCGGGAGTTATTTGGGATAACAATAGTTACTGCACTTTTCTCACCGAGCTACAGCGAGTGCCTTATTACGAGTTTAAGATCATTACGAGCAATATTACGAGTATTGCATTATTGCATTATGACGAGTATACGTCAGATTGAGAACCGTGGATGTAAAGTTCCCATTCCAATCCTTTGGCACAAGAATCGGGAGTTATTTGAGATAACAACAGCTACTGCACTTTTCTCACCGAGCTACAGTGAGTGCATTATTCAGAGTTTAAGATTATTACAAGCTTTATTTCGAGTATTGCATTATGACGAGTTTACGCCAGATTGAGAACCATGGATCTAAAGTTCTCATTCCATTCCTGTAGGTACAAGAATCGGAAGCTAAAAAGATAACAACAGCTACTGGGTGTTTTCACACCGAGCTACAGCGAGAAAATTACTACGAGTTTTTCGCAAGCTTTCCTCAAAGACACAGTCTTTCAAATGAAGTCATTGGACAGAAACAGAGTCGGTATTACATCATTCAGTGTAATGCTGCAAAACGTCTGCAAAATAGTCCACCCTCCCTACCATCACCACAAAAAGAAAAAAAGAAACAAATAAATAAAAGAACAGCCGTAGCTTCTGTAAATGTCGATGTAATCTCAAAACATGGCGGCATTAAGTGCAAGCTGTTATCGCATCTTAAAAACCTTCTCCTCGCAAACAGCTGTGCGAAAAAAAGAAAACAGTTTATTTACAACGGCAAAACAGAATCCTAGTTTTAAATATCCAAGTTGTGACACAAACGAATGACAAAAAAATTTATGTAAATTTCGATTCTTTTCCTTTCTTCCGTGTGTTTTGATGTATTCATTAAGTTTTAAATTATTAACTCTTTTAAAACAATATTGAGACGTATTAGAAAACACTAGCTAAGAACAGAATAAATAATTTTCCATTTCAAGATAGAAAGAATTATGAATGCAAGATCTTCATTTTACAACGGTCAGAATTTATTCTAACTTTTAAGTTTAAAGATGTAGATTTTTGTATTACGTGCTATTTTGATTGAGGAATGGCTGACATGGAAATACATATTCGCATAAGTTAAGCAGTTAAGGGGTACTTTTTTTCTAAACAGTTTTTGAAATTGTCATATACACACACGTGTGCATGTGTGTTTGTTTGTGCAATGGGCATTTTACATCCACTACAAATGAAAAATGGTATCCATGCTGGATACGGTGCAGTCGTAACTCATAAAAAAAGACACGAAAATTAAAAATGTTGAGTTTATTTGTCTAGGGCGCTTTTCTCGCCAAAATGTGTGTTCTATTCTCTAAGTGAAACAGTCTTTGGGAGAGCATTTTGTAGAGTTTATTCACATAATGTACACACATATATATATTTCGAAGTCTTAAACAAGAAGATGGGGTCGATTTCGATTCTACAGGCCTTTACTCTTCAAAATAATTGTGTTCGACATCGTTGGTGACAACCTCCGCTCCATTTTGTTTTTAACTCAATTTCTATCTATGTTGCCAATCGCTGAAAACTAAATCCAGTCGAATCAATCTCGATCTCGCGACAACGTGACCATGTAATTTATAGAAAAACAGGGCTCTAGTGTGCCAGCCAATCAGTGTGTTAACAGTTAATCATATGATGATGTGTAAAGAAGCTAAAGTTTCGTAAAAGAGTTATATGACAACAGCTGAGATAAGCTTTTCGTGTATGCGAAGTCGCCAAGATTATTACAATGAGAAAGGAAATAAACACATCTACCCAAAAGTTGCAATTTTAGGGATAGAATCACCAGAAATTTATTTCAAAATACATTATAATTTAGTTTTGGGTTAAAATATCCAAAAAGTGAAGCAACGCTTTTGACAGCCTTAGTTTGTAGGTATCGATTTCTACGATTGGCATTGGTAGATTACTATTTTTTGACTAGCATATAGCCCGTCATATGACGGATTGGTAAAATTTTTAATTTTCTAGAATTGTAAAAAACCCTATGAGACAGATAATTTTTTTTTTCTGAGAATTACCTTTCAACAAAAATAATCGATTAAAATCATCACATATGTACTTAATCTATTATTTAAGTCGAATAAAAAAGAAAATTATTTATGTAATATCTAAGTTTAGTGACAAAACGTATGAAAATAATGCAGACAATATTTAAATAATTTAAAATAAGAAATGATTAAATGAGATGGTTAAAGGAATAAAGTCATAATGTTAGAAAAAAATTGTTATTTTTACCTATTTATTATGCGATAAATTGATAAATTTAATCGCTTGCTCTTAAAATGGGGCTTGATATAACGGCATTAAACGCTCGAAAAAGGGACGGGGTGGATTTCGAAAATTTTAAAGAGGACAGTATTTTTTGCTGTGATACGAAGCTTATTCATACCAATTTACTTCAGAATCGGATCTATAGTTTAGGAAAAGATAAACTTTACTCGCTTTGAATTTTGCAAACCCTAACTCGTCAAAAATCCAATATGGATGCTCTATCCATTCCAGGTCCAACAGCTTCATAACTTCCAGGACAGACGGGCAGATAACTTAGGCTAGTATTACATTACGAGAAGAAAGTTTAAGGATACACAACATGAAATGTTTATGTGGCCAGGGACATCCGTAAAACAATACGTGAATTTAATAAAATAAAAATTATAAAAATTATAAAAAGGTGAAAAAATAGTAAAAATTTATTTTAAAAATAATAAAACAACTTTCGGAATAAGAATTTAAAAGAAAAAGCAGAAAATATTAAATTTATTAGACATTAAAAAAAGTTGACTGCGTCGGGGATAGAACCATCAACCCGAGAAATACGACGATCAAGTGGGCGGATATTCTACCAAACGTACAACTCCTGCACGTTTTGAGCAAACTAATTAAAATATATGAAGTTTAAAGTAGAAACAGTCCAGAAATTTAAATATTACTCTCCGCCTTTGCCATCCTATCAAGAATGAATTTCGTATAGAATAAGAGGAAGGATAAGGCTTGAAATAATAGCATTAAACGCTCCAAAAGGGGGATGGGGTGGATTTCGAACTCGCTTTCAATTTTGCTAACCATAACTCATGAATAATCCAATATGGATGCCTCTATCGATTCCAGGTAGAACCGCTTCAGAAATTCGCGGACAGACAACTTAGGCTATTATTATATAGGGGATTGGTCGTGATCCGGTCGTTAAGATCCGATTTTCGTTCACTATTCTTTTACTACTAGTAAATAGTACTTTATCACAATACTTCTATTTTACCCCTTTTATATGGTTCACTATATCTATTTTTTTTTCAAGATTTAGGAGCATTTAATGTATAAGAAAAGGGTTGCACAAAGAGAGCTGGATACCAATATAACATAAATCAAACAAATACAGATTGTGCTAACATGCCGAGATCAAGAGAAAATGTTAGGTTACCATGCTTAGAACTTTATCGCCAAGTTGGCGGGGATACCCGGTTCTTGTGTTAAACCAGGGAGGGATCTTGATAGGGGAGTGCCATTTACCCTGCATTTGCAATGCTTTTTGGCATATGTAAAAGGGCTAGTTGGTACAGTAATAAAAGATGCATGTAAAAATTAATTAATTTCCACGACACTTGATTATAATAAGAATTCAGCCCCATAAAATCATATTCATTTATTTTTAATTCCTTCGTAACCCTAATCTAGTTTTTTTTATTAAATAAAAGAAGAATGAATAAGTGTTGCCAAACATGAAAAGTAAAAGTTTTACAAAAATTTGCAAAATAATATCTAGAATTACTGAATACCTTTTAAATTAATTATTTACATTCAAATTAAGGTTAAATTGTGATTTAAATTAATTACTTCTGAATTAAATATACCGTTATAGTTTCAGAACATTGGATTTCGCTTTGTATAATGGCTGCAATACTGCAAATTACTTAGGTATTCTAATTGTCCAGTATGTCTGGAAATTCTCATAATAAAGTTTAATTTCCCGTGTAATCGGTGAAGATAATTTCGCCGGTTACATACACAAACACACACATAGAGAGAGATAGAGGGAGGGAGATAAAGAGACATGCGTGTATATGTGACTGAGCGTGACTTACGTATTTAACTATATTTCAAAATTATCTCTACTTAAAAATTATTATAACTTTTTAGTGAATTTCTTTTGGAGCGCTAGTTAGGATAATGATTTCACGTGAATCGTGTAAAAACAAAAGAATTTCTATTATATCTCGAGTGAATGCGACATGAAGAATGAGTGAGTGATAAACAAAGCGATAGAGATTTTTCATTCACCCTTTTCGGAGTCCATTTTGCATATGGCATTTTTAGTGGATTGGGACTTCGCGTGGCAGCGGCCTCTTTCATCCCCCGTCCTCGTTTTCTTTTCGAAATTCCGAAAGTTGTGTGGTCAGAGCATTTACCCCGGGGTTCCGAACTCGATCCCGAAGGCACCTGGCGCCGAAGATTAATGACCACACGGAAGATCAGCGCGTGGGTGATGTATGAGGTGAAGAAACAAAACGGAGGAAATACAAGCTAAGCGTGGCGACCGGCCAGCTCTGCTTTGGAGAAAGAGCTCGATTGTTTTTCTCCCAAAACTCCCGTGGTGACGACGTTGAACTGGTCACTAGGATCCAGACGGCGATGACGGAATGTCCAGTAACCTTCGAATTAAATAAGCTGGCTGCAGCCTTTTTTTTTTTTAGGGGGGGGGTCATTTTGGTAACATTTAAATAAGTTTGATGGATAAAATCCAAAAGATTATAAAAATAGTGTGAGAGTGTAAATTATTGAGCGTATTTTGTAGAGTTACATACAAACAAAGTAAAGTACTTAATGTTTCAGTAACTAGTGTTTTTCAAACAGTTTAACCCTTTAGCGGACAGTGGTTTCGCAATGAGACCACATTTAAATATCTTAATTTTTTTTCTTTACTTTTGTAGACATATGAATAGTTTTTTTCAATTTTTTATGTTTTGACAATTTAAAGCTTAATATATGACAGTACTACATTTAATTTATATTTTTTCTTTTGGAATATATGTAATTAAACTTTCAGTACCTGGAAAGTCAGTAATTGGATTTTTCTGACTAATAACTTCAAATAAAAGTATCTACCAAACAACACTTATAAATTGTTAATTTATTAATTGTTTATTTATTTATTATACTATTTGTTAAGCTATTTATTTATTATACTATTTGTTTAGCTGTTTATTTATTATACTGTTTGTTAAGTTATTTATATATTATGCTGTTTATTAAGCTATTTATTTATTATGCTGTTTATTATACTATTTATTTATTATGCTGTTTATTATACTATTTATTTATTATACTGTTTGTTAAGCTATTTATTTATTATACTATTTTTAAGTTATTTATATATTATACCATCTATTAAGCTATTTATGTATTATACTATTTGTTAAGCTATTTATTTATTGTACTATTTGTTAAACTTTTTATTTATTGTACTATTTTAATGATACTTATTTATTGTTCTTACAATGTAATAAAAATTTTATATTAATAAGTATTATTAATGTAAAATGTTATTAATATAAATGTTAATTCTGTACAAGGGGAGGGTTTTATCAGTTTAACTACCTCTCAAACCCTCCTAAAGGTATGCCCCTCTAAGAAATGTTGAGAAAAATTTTTATATATTTTAAATTCATAAGGTTCATAGATAACATTTATAAACTAACTTCATTAAATTCCAAATAATTTCGTAAAGTAGACTCGTGGCTACATGCCCTCCAAGCTCTCAAACAGTACCTCTAGGGTTGGCAGGCCAAGCCTATGGGTGCTCTGCTTGGTTTCTGTTTCTAAATTACGAGGATCCACTAAAACGAAGTCGTTCTTTCAACCTAGCGGTGCTCATTAAAATGAAAAGCTCACCCCCTTTAACTTAATACGAGTAGCATAAGGCTCAATCGTGCTTGGCTTGTTCAAGTGACAACAGAAACAACAATAACAGATTAAAAAATTTAAAAAATTAATCCCAGAAACCGGTTAATAATGAGAAATGTTCTCTCAAGGATTACGATTCAGCCGAACCTCCCCTCCGCTATTTGTTTGCCTATTAAAGCTTTAAGATGTTTATCTTGTCAAACAAACATCGCTCACTCGAAAGGATTTCTCCCGTGAAAAAAATCCCCGATAAGAGACGCAAGCATCAAAATTCCGTTTATCTGTGTCCGTTATCGTGGTCAACATAAATAGTAACACTTATTATGCGTCCATTCTTCCAGAGAAAAATTAATAGGGTCGAGACCCCCTTTAACCTTTGTTCACCTACGAACTTTGAGACGGACTCGAAAAGAAGAATAGTTAACCGAAAGAGTTATTACCCAAACAACAAACTCGGTCGGAGCCATAATTTAGGACGAAGAACGGTAACTCATCTTACTCTTTCTTTTAATCTTTGACTCTTTTTGTATATATTTAGGACTAGCTTGTGTAAATAAGAATCCCAGATGAAGTTTATATTTCCAAACTTATATTAGGTTTTGTTCAACAGAAATATTATTAAATTCAATTTAAAACAGTAATATTTATTGGTTGTGGTAAAACAACAAATATTACTGTTTTAGGAATATAATTTTGTACAATTTTCCATAAGTTAGTTCTGTACATTTTAATTAAATAACTGAGGAGGGATAGAATAAACCAATGGTTAGTTTGGTTAGTTTAGTTGCTTTAGGCACTATGACCTACTCTTTTGTTACACGATGGATTATGATTATTATTTCTAGTGCAAGGTACATGCTCTTATATCATTCCCCACTACCAGACCATATATGTTATTGATCCCATATTTCTGTAGACTGTATTTGTTGACCCCATATGGGTTTTTATGGAAGCTCCATATACGAGAGGTGATCAGAAAAAAAGGTTACAAGTCGAATAAAGAAATATTTATTAACAATAGACAGAAAATACAAAGGTTATTAAGAGGCACAAGTGCCTATCCTTTTTTGACATAATCACCAAGTCTATTTAGACATTTATTAGAACGCAAAAGCAACTTGTTTAACCCTTCTTGGTAGAAATCAGGTCTGTCCATTGAGCCAGGTCTCGGCGGATATTTTCACAGTACTGTCTAAAGAGAATGGACTGCCAGATAAGTGCTCCTTCAACTTCAAACAGGAAATAGTCACTGGATGCCAAATCTGAACTGAATGGGGGGGGGGTAACTCCAGATTTCCCACCGAAAGGACCGCCGAAAGAATTCCTGCTTTGCGAGACCTGTTTCAATGGACAGGGACCTGATTTCTATCAAGACGGGTTAAACAAATTGTTTCTGCGTTCTGATAAATGCCCAAATATACTTGGTGATTATATCGAAAATTAATAGGCACACATGCCTCTTAATTCCCTTTTGTATTTTCTGTCTATTGTTAATAAATATTTCTTTATTCGGCTTGTAACCTTTTATCTTATCACCCCTCGTAGGAGGCCAAAATTACTAAAACTCAAAGTGGTTTTGTTTTGTTTGGAGCATTACGATCTACGAGGTCTAATGAGACCGGAATCTACTGCTTAGAGCCTTTTCATGGGATTCGTTCCCACGAAATCTGTTACCTAAGATGGTCTACTGTTTTGCTACACGAGGTCTAATGAGACCGGGATCTACAGCTTAGAGCCTATTCAAGGGATTCGTACCCACGTAATATGTAAGAGCAGCACTGTACCATTCGGCCATCATTCCAAAACACGAAGTGGATCCTTGAAATTTAGAAGCAGGGACCGAGCAGAAACTCCCAGGCTTGGTCTACCACCTCCAGAGGTATCGTTTCGGAACTTGGAGGACACTGCGGCCACGAACCTATTTTACGTGCGCATTAAAGAATGTGGCGGATCTTTGGCCGGTTCGAACATGCAATATGTCTGGTTACGTGAGCGATACCTTTACTAACTACCGCGGCTCTATAGCCACTAATGAGACCAGCGACTTACTGCTGAACTGTTTGCCGGTCTTGAGCATCACACGATATGCACATCTAATGCTTTATACCAGGGGTGGTCAACCTGCGGCTCACGAGACACATGCGGATCTTTGAAGGATTATTTGTAGCTCTTGATAAATGTAAAGGAGTTCCCTTTTCATTTTTGTGTTATTATATTTTTGAAAATTATTACAACTGATGGAGCTATGGCAATGCTTGGAAAAAAAATCGATCTTATTGATCTTTTAAGAGATGATTCTCAAATTACACAATTCATACCGATTCACTGCATAATTCACCGAGAATATCGCGTTACAAAATATTTAAAATATCCTGAAGGTATGAAAGCAGTGTAACACATTGAAATTTACATTGGTACAAAGGCAAAAAACATCGACAATTCAAAAATTTTCTTGAAAAATTAAAGGACGAAGAACTTTCAAATGACATTCAATAAATATAATTTCTGTAAAAAAAATTTTTAATGCCTTTTTTGCATACTTTCTAAATACGTATATCATTACGGCTAGCGAAAAATTTCAAATTTTGAAATTGGCTCGGACTATGAAAGAGCCTGTCCATCCCTGCTTTGTACGCTTGTATATGGCATGTGATTCACTATGAACTCTATTTTTTGTACAAAATGTTATATATTTTATATCACTGTGTATTACATGTTATATACAAGCGTACAAATATGTGTACATCATATGTGATATACAGGACAGGTAAAGGGTCAAAACCGATTCCTAACGACTACGTTAACGGTTAACGGGTATACACCACAAATCTACTAAATACGTATTTTTACGTGACCCGTGCTCCAGTGACAGACTGCAAAAAACGTAAAATTACGTTGCCCGCGAGCGAAGATTTAATAGAAAGGGCTCGGCGCCCATACACTAACCCAGGTTCAAAAGAAAGACCCACATCCCAAACAGTTTTTGACCTATAAAGGTCCGATAGAAGTTTACAGATGTCGGTAATGCGTGTGTGTGTGGATGGGGTAATCCACAAGAGCTCTGCCCCTTTTGATATGACCTTTCGAAAGAGAACATACTGGAAAACTAATCCTACCACAAAATTAAAAATATCGTACTGCTAATAAAGACATAATACTGAATAATGTCATAACATTAAAAACTAGCGATAACACAGATGAAAAATTGTTGCACAAGTACAAGTCCTGGGATAGAAATGTAGCATACATAGAAGAAGTTCCCTTTCTGTTAATGATGAATCACAGGAAGGTCGAGACTCGTCCAATCACAATCCTCTACTGGAAAACTACGAACGGAGGAAGAGATAAAAATGTCCACCGGTCATAGAATCGTCATCGCAACCATTCGTTACTGCACCCAAAGTAAACACATTTCTAAGGCGTTTACGCCTCGTAAATGCCTCGTTTTACAAATGTCTCTTTCCTAGAAGCGGAACGACATTTTGAGCGACGCCGGTGTGGAACGCGAACAGTTACATTCTTTACGTTGGGAGCTCGAAAAACGAGTTCTGTAGCTCGATCAATAGGATTTTTTATTTATTCTACGATATTTATCAACAAACACGTAATTTCAAAATAAGACTATTTTGATCTGATACAATATTGGCGTGTCTAGGGCCGGACAAAGCTCTAGGACATCTAGAACAAAGCCTGACAAAGATCTAAAATTTCGTGATGGAAATGCGAAGAGTTACTTCTTTGTACTTGACAACAGCGGTACCTTGAGAAACTGAAATGACTTTGAATCTTGTAGAAAATGCGTATAAGGCAATTTCAAGCAACAGGGCACATCTCAATTTATGACACATATTACTTTAGTTTCAAGTGGAAGGGCAGTTTATTGTTTGCCTGTTGGCTGTTGTAAACATGAAAATGAATGGGAAGGGCATTTTAGTGGTTCGTGACGTTGCACGAAATTGCTCTATTAACCCCTTGAGGATCAGAACGTAAATACTATACTAGTCGACCGTTGTGAAAACCGTTGGCGTTTAACGCCATCTAGTAATTAAATCTAGCATGTAAAAATTAAAATGAAACGTTCAGATCTCCTATTACGTATACGCGACGCTAGTCTCTCAATATCACCGGAGATCATCGAGTGGAGGCAACACTGGGCTGATAAGAGTGAAATCGCTGCGTCGCGTATACATGACGTTGATTCCAAACGGGTTAATGATAATCTGCTGTTTTGGTATTTCGGACTAGATGAGACTGGATCTAGCTTGAATAATTGAAAACTTGAATTATCGAAAATGATTGATTTAATAAAATATCAATAGAAATGTGAACAGGATTTTTAAAATTACAAATTATGCTTCGATTAAAAAATGTACTTACAAAGTATCATTGCATTAATTGCTCAACATAAGTTAATTACATCTTAAAGTAATTGTCCATTGATTTTTGTGTAAACACATTCTTCCTTTTGTGTAATGCAATATCACGCCAGCATCTGAGTGTCATATTGTCAAAGATTTGTTATCCAATGATAAGTCTGAGTACTTGTTAATAGAAAACGCTTCTAATTTGGTTCTGTTTCTACGCCAATCACCAATCGTAAGTTCAACTACTCCATATTCGACTGCAAGCATTTTAAGGATTTTCCCTTTATCCACTGCTTCTGATTTCACTTTTAACGGAAAGAATTGCCTTATGAAACTTGTAGAATCCCTTCTAGAAATACAACGACAATTCTATAAACAGAATAAATAAATCTTTCAAAGTTGACATAAATTCCGCATGTTCGTACCGAACTAATCGAACTGCAATCTGCACAACTAAACTATTTTTAGAATGGGGGAAGATACGTCTGGAGTAGAGAAAAAAAAAAGGAGTGGGTGAAATCTGGTTAAACAATTTTCTCTCTAAGTTGAAACAGCACGATCCCTCTCCCATACACACACCCTCAAAAGAATACAAAAACCCGTTTTCTTTAATGGGATAGTTTTCTTCTGATAGCTTTGGCGTGCGCAGTGAACATGAGATCAAACAACAATAAAAAAACAGATGTAGTAATTTTTCGGAAATAAATTTATTTTCTATTATTATTACTATTTTGGGGGGATTTAACTCGGATTTATGAGAAACTTGAACAATAAAGACTCAAATTTTAGAGACTATACTGTACATTCTGGTTCTGACTAAAAAGAGTATTGCCATCGCTGAAAACCTTTTTGCTTAAAACGGAATATATACATAACAAAACCATTATAAACCCGAGTATTAATGCTGAACGTAGCCGCCAGATGGCAGCATTTAAGTCCTATTCAGACAACATGGGTACTTTGAGAAAAAAAAACCTACTTTGAACCTTAAAGAGATTGTGCAAACGGTCATTTTCATGAAACATAGTATAATATAAAAATGAGATATAAAAGAAGTCCAGGGAAGTCGTATGGTGTCAACATGAGATTTTACAGTACAATTTATTATTTATTGAATTTCTCCGCAGCCATGACATGATGGACCACGAAATACATTTTACATGGCCCAGCAAGAACTTGATTCTACGCCACCTCAATCGCATCGTTGTTCCAGGCTTCTTTTTCCAGATGAATCCAACAACGTAACAATAATCATCACCCAATCGCGACTGTCAACGCTGTCATCCCAAATCCCGTTGGTGAAACATAAGTGCCACTTCGGTCACAGATCGCACCTCGTAAATGTTTTCTAAGAAGACTCCAAGCTGTAAGATCTATATCGGAAGCCAAGTTACTTAATTTTTAGTGAAACGATCAAATTCCAATCATTCAATATTTCGACGAAATAGCGGTAAGATACACAGTGAATCATTAAAGACTTATTAAAGGGCGTAAATGACGTAGCCAGAATTTCTTTCGGAGAGGATCTTAAGTCTTAATTCAAAGTACAATGAACTTCATTACGCACACACATACGAAGTACATACATGCATACGTAAATTTTAATACATGCAACCATTGTTTTGCATGCATACATAAACATTCATAAAATGGGTCATCAACGATGCACATAGGGTGCTACCACATTGCAGTCCAAATGTATCACAGGAAACATACGCGTCATAATAACGTAAGATGTCGTCATTATGACGCAGCAGGAAGGGAAATTTATGACACCAAATTCCTATCTCTGCGACTTTGGCATCATTATGACGCGTAAGTCACCTGAGAAATATCTCGACCTCAACGTGGTAGCAGCCATAATTTTACTGTATCTTGTAAAATACATTTGAAACCCCAATGCGTCTTTTAATTTACGCTCCAAGATTTTAAAAGACGAATTTCAACTAAAGTCATCTTATGAAAGTAATGTTTAATGTATCAACCTCTTGTGACCAGTTGTATTACAATGAAATGCCTTTTCTCTTCTCATGCTTACACATGATCTTTTAACAGTACAATGGACGCTTGTAATGTACATAAATTTTAATAAGCTTAAAAAAGAGTTTGCATACATTAAAAATATTTCGGAAAGAAAGCAAACCACCCGGACTCCTTTCCCCACTATAAATAAGTCCTTGTAGCTGTTAATCGTCAAACTATGACATTTTTATCACTATATGAATGGAGAGGAAACTTCTCGCAATAGATTACAAATTCTATTCCCAGAGTCTCAATCGAGGGTATAGGAACTATTTACGGAAATTACTCGTAATAAATCTGAAATAAATTCTGAAATCAACATATAATATTATTAGTTGAAATTCATATCAGAATGACTGCTGTTAACTATCATATCTTGGGAAATAAAGTTGCAACCACATTGTGTCTTTAATTTACGATCTAAGTTTTTACCATGTTAAAATTTGCCTGTTAAATAGTGGAGCAAATTTAAGATCCAGTTTTCGCAGACAAATTTAAACTAAAGTCATTTTACGAACAACTACGAAAATAAAAATATATTGATAAAGGAATGATGACATTTCTTCAAATCTTTATCTGCATTATAGTTATTCCTATATGCACCGAAAGTAATACTATATTTGACAACCTCCCCTGGCCCTTTCAATTGCGAAGAAATATTTTCTTTCTTTTCATGTTTGAAAACGATCGTTCAACAGTGCAGTGATGATTAGTGGTGTACACAAAAAATCTTTATAAGTTTTTAAAAACTTGTGCAATTTTTGCCCTCGTTGAGGAGCGCGTCCTTGCCGAAACTTTCCTACCCATCATGCTACTGTACGGTATGGTAGGGCATTATTCCCAAGGGCTTCCACTAATTGACTGTGGCATTCCATCACATTTTTCCCTTAGAGAACGACTATTTTGATGTAAGCTAGCTGCTCAACACGGGTTACATCCATCTCGCACGACACTCACCGACTGATTGATTTCACATCCCTCGCTGAGCTACAACCAACTATCACAGAACCATCTGTTGTTCTGCATACACACTATGCTTACAGAACTTCCACACGCCACATATACGCTTGTGAGCCATGACTAGTTGACCATGAATAGTTGCATGACTTATGCCCCAACCCTCGTATTATAAAACTCCATTTTACAGTATTTATTTTACATGTAATACCAAATAAATCTATTTCACGAAGTGTTTTCTTTTTAATAAAAATCATCATTTGTTGTTTAAAACAATAGATAATCACTAATGTGACGTGCTGTAATATTCAAAGTTGTTTAACCTTGATGTTTATTTTATTTTGTGCAGTCCATAATAAATTAGATTTAGGAGACACATCGACATGGAATCGGCAGAAATATTTTATTTGTACACCATATATAAATATATATATATATATCTGTGTGTGTG
>CM063509.1:40896589-40904089 GCA_032207245.1 Pardosa pseudoannulata
ATTTCAAAAATGAAAATAATGCGTAAAGCTATAAAGATAAGCTATTTAGACAATAAAGTTCTGTTTTAACCACATTCCGGATTTCGAAAGCATATTCTTTTTCATGAATCAAATTCTTTAAAAAAAATCAGCAATCTCACCACATTACCCTAATTAAAAACGAAATTTTATAAAAGATGTAAAAGAAGTTTTCAAACAAAAGTTATGGTAAAATGTATCCACGAATATAAATCATAACTTTATTATAAATTTACTATAACAGTTAACGAATTTCAAAAATGAAAATGATGACAATAACTTTTTAATAGGCGCAAAACACATTCCGGATTTCAAAAACATAGTCTTTTCCCCGAATCAAATTCTTTAAAAAAAATTAGCAATCTCAACCCATTACCCAAATTAAAAACAAAAGTTTATAAAAGATGTAAAAGAAGTTTTCAAACAGAAGTTATGGTAAAATGTATACACGAATACATTTTATTATATCTACTCTAACAGCTAATGAATTTTAAAAATTTAAATAATTCTTAAAGCTATAAAGATAAGCTATTTGGACTATAACGTTGTGTTTTAATAAGCGAAAAACTCATTCCGGATTTCAAGAGAATATTCTTTTCCACGAATCAAATTCTTTAAAAAAAATCAGCAATCTCACCATATTACCGAAATTAAAAACAAAAGTTTATGAAAGATGTAAAAGAAGTTTTTAAACGAAAGTTATGGTAAAATGTATCCACGAATATATATTATAAATTTATTATAAATTTACTATAACAGCTAATGAATTTCAAAAATGAAAATAATGCGTAAAAAGCCTACCTGTCGAGTTTTATCATCTTCGTTATTGCTGGAACAATAGCGAAAAGAACAAAAAACAAGCACCCAGAAAATAAATCCGGTGTTTTTCTCCCTCATAATTTCCCTTCTGGTGTTAAACTGTGCCTCGAAATCATAAATTGCTGAAGATATTTCGATGCAGTGCTTACAGATTCGAGGCGAATTTTCGGTTGCCGGAAAAGTTGAAGTCGTCTGCTCCAACGAGCAGTCAGAGTGGAAGTGAGTTCTGCTCAACCGAAACGAAAGAAAAATATCGGCGATGATGATGAAAGGAAAAAAAAATATCAAGAGAACGAAACGAACGGTTCCTTTTTTCTCGGTGAGTTACGAGAGCCGAGAATAAAAATTCCCTATTACTATCTGTGGAAATCCCTATAATTAGTTTATACTGAAAGAATTAAAGACACTCACGATTTTATTCTTATGTAATTGCTTCATAACTTTCTCTCGGAGAGTTAAAGTAGTTTATTTTTCTTCTAAAATTATTTTGCAGCTATTTATAGCTTGTAAGTAGTTGGGCAAAAATGTTTTCTTATTTCTTTGAAAGAAAATTGATGCGATTTCCAGAAAAGTTCAAAGTGAAAGAGATTACTCGTATCTTGCCCCCAAAGTAATGTGTAAACTAAAAATCCGCATTGAAAATTACCTGTTGAGTTTAATTTTTTTTTTTTTTTTTTTTTTTTTTTGTTCCTTACACATAAATATGTAGGTCATTTAGTGTCACATTTATTTAAATAAGTGTTAAAATAATCGGAAATTAAATAGTAATGGCATCACAAATAAAATACAATTGAACTATTTGAAATGAATAAGATAAATATATAAGAAAATTGAGGGTTTCTTTTGTTTATTCTTTGCCATTTTTTCACTTTATGGTTGCTCTTTTCGAATTTTGTTATTATTTTCATTAAAATGTTTCAATTTATAAGTTTTATTAGGATTTAATGAGTGCCAATTCGTCAAATACAGGATAAAACATTGCCATTCAGGCTCGGAACGTTTTCAGAGAAAACAAGAATATGTAATTTCTTACTCCTTATTTATTAATATTTAGAAAATTTTGAATTTCGGTTTGATAAAACGGAATGTTGAAGATGTTTGAGAACAAATCTCACAGCATTAGAGGTAATTTTTTTTATTGTTCCATAACCCCTGCAATTTTAGAAATTCATAAGTTTTCTTACAATAATTTTGTATTAAATTCAATTCAGTTTTCACCAGATTTTTGTACCAGACAGATGTGCTACCATTTAACTGAACAGATGAGTTTTATAGTGTCCTTTACTTTCTTTTAATAACGATTTTCTTAGCTTCAAGGTTTTTTAATTTTTACGCCCATTTTTAACATATTTATTACAAAACTAGTTAGTGAGTAATAATTGCTCTGTAATAAATGCTCTATACTGAAATGTAACTTATCTAATATACTATAAATTTTTATTTTAAGACTTCGCTTTTTATAATTTAGCATTACATGATGAAGGTTATTAAGAATATTATAAAGCGTAAGTGGTTGCGAATCGTTTTTCGTTATATCACTGTATTTCGTTTAAAATATAAAACAAAATCTAGCTGAGTAGAAAGCTTCACAAAAAATTCACATTTAAATTGAATAGCTAGTAAAAACAAATTAACATGCAACATGTTACTAAACTTTAAAGTTTAATCTTCTGAGTCTAACCAAAGTTTAATATTCTGAAAGTGAACAATAGTAAAAGAAACAAAATTTAATTACGAATTTTCATTTGTCAGAATCACGAGTGTACACTCACATGGTACAAGTAAAGACACCTCCACATTATGGTCCACTGCAAGCCATTACCACAAGCCATTTATTGGAGGGGGTATGGCTAATCGCGGTCCACGATGTCAGACGATAAAATGGCCTTGGCGGAGGATAGCTTCCGAAGCGGTTTTTCTCTTGTAGCCTCCACACTATGGCCAATTGTTTACCACTTCCTGATGGTGACATTGAACGATGGTTCACAGGTTGCATCCACACGCTGGGCCACTGAATGAGCCGGCCGCGTGAATTCGTCCATAGAGACTACTACGTACTTTACTTGCGCATCTGACTGCCTTTGATCTTTGGAGAAAAACCGCCTCTGAAGCCATCATCAGTCAATGCTATTTTATCCTTTGCCACCATCGACCACGATAAGCCATACCCCATCTAGATGGTGGTAATGGCTTGCAGTGGACCATAGTGTGGAGGAGCCTTCCAAAGATCAAAGGCAGCCAGATGCGCAACTAAAGTGCACATTATACCCTATGGACGAATCCGACCGCGATCGGTTCATTTAGTTTCATTTAGTGTGGATGCAACCCGTAAACCATTGTCCAAGGTCAGCATCAGGAAGTGGTGAACAATTGGTCATAGTGTAGAGGCTACATAATAAGGTCACATTAACTCTAATTGTTAGAAAATAAAAGGATCTAGTTTAAAAGCACTAGAGTGGTCAAATAAATTCTATACATAAAATAATCTCGATTGTTCTAGAAAAAAATGGGAGTCGGATTAAACTGGATTTTAGGCAAAAATATGTTTAAAAAAAGTTAATAGAATACACAAAGAAACCCGAAATAAGGAAATTTAAAAACCTGAAAAAGATTTTGTTGGTTGGTTGGTGTCCTTCCCATTTAGAAGTCATGTGACTTCTCATGGAAAGATCGTTGCCATTTACTCGAAAGGTTGAAATTTGTATTGTGGATCCTAGAAATAGTGACCAAGCAGAATACATCCTGCCGATTCCTTGAGGTATTGTTTGGGAACTCTGAAAGTATTATGACCATAAGCCTATTTCATGTACCCACCACCCATTAATGAGCACGACGTATCTTTGGCTTATTTGAGTCTCAAACTCGCAACCTTCCAGTAATTACATCGATGTCTTTGCCAACTGAGCAAAATTTCTCATTAATCAGCAGAAATTTTATCCCAACTTCAGACTTTAACTTTCAAACTTTAATTTATATGTTTAATATGTAACAATAAATTAAATAAAAATTCTGATTTAAATCCCAAAACCTTATTTAAATTTTACAAAAGAAAAATCCAGTTTATAGGGGGGGGGGTTATTTAAATATAGATTTTTACCAACCCTTCTTTGAACTGCAACTCGAACCAGTCGATTTGATTAACTGACATGAATCATTATTCTTTAACACTAAATTTACGGATGTTGATCATATACCTATTTTTACTGAAGTGAGCCAGTTTGACTCATATAAGAAAATTGAAGTTTTTTGCAAAGAAAATAGTTCCAAATTAGTTTAAGTAAAATGTTTATTATCAAAAAATTCATAGAAAACATTTTTAACGTGTAAAATCTGTTTTTGAAACGCATTTTCCGCAAACATTTCTATTACATTTAGCACAATGGTTTCTACATTTGCTTCTTTTGCATGATTGTTGAACTTGACAATTCTTCCGTGCGTCAGTAGCATGAATTTCTGTCATTGGAATGGAAGTGTTCTCAACCTCTTCTCTATATTTACTTTACACTATACGTTATGTACTTCATACTTTATATTTACTTTATACTATATTTATTACTATATTTATTTATTTTCATATACGTTCTATGAGTCAAATTGGCTCACAACCGTGAAAATAGGTATGCCACATTTGATAATTCGAAATGAAGGGGTCTGCGGGGAAGAGAAATGAAAGTTTTCATATACTTAACTAATGGAAGTGATGCCATTAGTTAAGTAATAAAGTATATGTAAAGTATATGCAGAGTATATGTAAAGTATATGTAGCAAGTCCGTCAGTAGCATGGAATGGAAGTGCTCTTAACTTCTTCTCTATATTTACTTCTTAGCTCTTCAGCCAATTGGAAAATAAAATCTTTTCGTGAAATATTTACTTGAGTCATCTCTTTATACAGAATCCAATCATTGATAGCTGCTAAATCTAAAATGTTGTAGAAAACTTGTAGACGCCATCTGCGTGAATGAGAAGAGAAAAAAATCACGTGCGACTTGACTGTTGTCCAGGCCTTATAGGACCAATAAATTTCATGTTATGCGATTAACTGTTAAACCATTCTATGAGTGAAATTGGCTCACAAACGTGAAAATAGGTATGCCACATTTGATAATTCGAAATGAAGGGGTCTGCGGGGAAGAGAAATGAAAGTTTACATATACTTTATTACTTAACTAATGGAAGTGATGCCATTAGTTAAGTAATAAAGTATATGTAAAGTATATGCAAAGTATATGTAAAGTATATGTAGCAAGTCCGTCAGTAGCATGGAATGGAAGTGTTCTTGACTTCTTCTCTATATTTACTTCTTAGCTCTTCAGCCAATTGGAAAATAAAATCTTTTCGTGAAATATTTACTTGAGTCGTCTCTTTATACAGAATCCAATCATTGATAGCTGCTAAATCTAAAATGTTGTAGAAAACTTGTATCCGCATCATTTTCCATTTCCCTTTTTAACCCCTAACCTAAATTGACCACTGGGGCTACAGGTTACGCCCTCAGAGAAGTTGCCTGGCCAATTATAAACCTATATGGCCCTAGCGGACAATTTAGGAAATTTCCAAATAAAAAGGAGATACACGCTAGCGGAGACAGATTTTTCTAGAGATATTTTCCCACAGATGTTGACCTAGGTGTTACGGGTCTTGTACATATAACTTCATGCTAGCTGACCCTTACGTTTGTCCTGTCCGTATGATGAAGTGGGAACCCGCCCTTCAACGTTATCTTAATAAAGGTCTTTAGCTGAAACGGTATCATTTTTATGGCCATGACTGCAACCACCCATTGAGAAGTCCGTCTCATTACATATATGTGTGTGTGTGTGTGTGTAATAAGACAATCAAGCGCAAACCGGGCCCATTTAGCCGTGAGGCCCTCCAGGCTCATCCCGGTTGCGGTGGGTAGATCGCAAGTATGGGGCCAGCTCTGAACGCGCTAGCCCGTCGAAGTGCCCGGCCCGCGCCCGTCGCGCCGCAGGTGCGAGCGGCTGGGGGACGCAGCAGAGTTGCGCCGATGGAAGAGAGAATTAGAATACTACTGGGTGCTCAGCGGGCCTCGTGGTTAATGGAGGGGAGAGTGGGAGCGAACCACACGGGGCCAAAAAAAAGGAGGAGGAGAGGGGGTACGTTGCAGGCGACCAGAAGGGAGACCAGGAGAAGCCGAATTGGGTACAGGGAATATAAAGAGTGCGGAGTGCGTAAACCGGGGCCAGTACCATCACTCATAGGACAGGACAAACTGAAGGGTTAGCTAGCATGCTCAAGACCCTTAACACCTGGATCAATATCTGTGGGAAAAATATCGTGTACCTACTTTTTTATTTGGAAATTTCCTAAATTGTTCCCTAGGGTCATGTAGAGTTATAATTGGTCAGGCCCCTTCTTTGAGGGCGTAAACTGTAGCCCCAGTGTTCAATTTAGGTTAGGGGTTAAAAAGGGAAAATAACGAGGGAAATTTTAGCCCTTGATTTAAGTTTTGAAATAACCCCTGAGAATTTTCCTTACATATATATATATATAGGGATCAAATTGTTAATGTCGAATTGGCTCGGTCCGTAAATCTAATGTTAAGAAAATTTCCAATTTAAGATTAACAAAGATACCAAAAGTTCTTTTTTTCTTCCCCTTTACTTCCATAATCCATCAAAATCTATCATAAAGTCCGTCAAAGTTCTGTTTTCTCTGAAAGACATCCTTAATTTGGGATGAAAAGCGGATTAATTATATTTGACAGTGATTTTTTTGTTTCCGGAAACTAGTCTCTCTTACCTAGCTCTATCACAACCATTCTGTAAATTACAGATTGTATTGGTTAACACTAGATTTACGGAGCGAGCCAATTTGACTCATTAAAATTTTGATCACTATATATATATAAAACTTTAATATCATCTTTCAAAAGCATACGTTGGTTTTTAGTTAAGTAATAAAATATATGTAAACTTTCATTCCTCTTCCCCGCAGACCCCTTCATTTCGCATTATCAAATGTGGTATACCTATTTTCATTGTTGTGAGATAATTTGACTCATAGAATGTATATGAAAATAAATAAATATAGTAATAAATATAGTATAAAGTAAATATAAAGTATAGAGTATATAAAATATAGTATAAAGTAAATATAAAGTATAAAGTATATAAAATATAGTATAAAGTAAATATAAAGTATAAAATATATAAAATATAGTATAAAGTAAATATAAAGTATAAAGTATATAAAATATAGTATAAAGTAAATATAAAGTATAAAGTATATAAAATATAGTATAAAGTAAATATAAAGTATAAAGTATATAAAATATAGTATAAAGTAAATATAGAGAAGAGGTTGAGAACACTTCCATTCCAATGACAGAAATTCATGCTACTGACGCACGGAAGAATTGTCAAGTTCAACAATCATGCAAAAGAAACAGATGTAGAAACCATTGTGCTAAATGTAATAGAAATGTTTGCGGAAAATTTCTTTCAAAAACAGATTTTATATGTAAAAAAAATGTTTTCCATGAATTTTTCGATACTAAACATTTCATTTAAATTAATTTGGAACTATTTTCTTTGCAAAAAAACTTCAATTTTCTTGTATGAGTCAAACTGGCTCACATCAGTAAAAATAGGTATATGACCAACATCCGTAAATCTAGTGTTAAGAATATTCGAAGAATT
>CM063509.1:40909089-40926589 GCA_032207245.1 Pardosa pseudoannulata
TATATGTATATATATTATATGTATATATAATATATATTGTAATATATATATATATATGTATTTATATATATATACATATTATATGTATGTATTTATATAAAATTAAATATATATACATATAGATATATATATGTATTATATATATGTATATATATATATGTATATATATATATATGTATATATATAAATAATATATATATGTATTATATATATATATATATATTATTATATATATGTATATTATATATGTATATATATATATATTTTTATTATATATTAAAATATATATATATATTAATATATATATATATATATATATATATATATATATATATATATATATTTAAAAATAAAAAAGTTTCACGATAATATTTCGTAAATAAATAAGGGAAAAATAAATTTCTACCACTTGCCAAAATTTGTTTTGACAATAGTAGATTTTATTTGTCACAGACAAAGATAACTAACACTTGTTTCATTGTACTGAAATTGAAACAGAAGCCTTCCAAACTCGACCTCCATTTTTTTTTTTCGGCCACAATAATTTGGCGAATTTGGTTTCTTTACTTGCCAAATATTGAAAGGGCAGAAATTGCGTGTTTCCCCTACACTCCAAATTAAAAATTTGTAATATTTTATAATTTTTTTACGAATGAAAATATAAAGAAATATCACAACTAAGACTATTTAAAACACCACGAAACACTATTTTTAGCAAAATTTGAAGATGAAAATATAAATATAACATTTTAAATCATTTTAACCCTCTCCCACTTTTTAGCAATATTTGCAGATTAAATTATTCCAATTTATACATAAACGACAAACTATCTTGGCCCAACTAACGCTACTTGGTAAGTTCACAAAATCGCCAAATGTAAAGAGAAAACCGCGGAGTGCTAGACCTGTATCTTGCTTTTTTCTTCGCACAGTATTATAAAAAACAAATATACAATTTGAGTTTTGAATTATTCTAGTATTTTATTAACGGTCTTCCAATGCATGATCTGATCACGAGTCTAACTTTTCCTCCCAATGCATCAAGTATTTTCTTCTTCCGTTTATAAATGGCATGGCAACAGACGATTTTCCCACTGAATGGCAACACGGTAACTCGGTTGCTAGGAGACTCATATTGTTTCCTTAACTGATAGCGCATCGCTAAATGCATAGGAAAAGGGAGTCAACCGTTTGTCTCGGTGTTTTTATTAAACGTAAATGTGTTTCCTAAAGTTTCTAAATTCTCGAACAGAGTGATTTCTGTACTTGCAGTAAAGGAAAAGCAAGTCAGAATAGGTTTTTTGGTGGTAGGATGACGCTAGTGCAAAAGGATTACTCGAAAAATGGCCTCAACAGACATGATTCTCAGCAGACTAACGAAATGCGGACATCGGACGTGTCAGAAAAATAGTTTTTTGGTGGTAGGATGCGTTTTCAAAAGGAGTGCTGATCCAGAAAAATGGCCGGACCATGGCTGTCATTCGTACGGAGCAAAAGTGGCTCATCCTTTCTTTAGGACGAAAACGAGTACGGGTCGAACTTGCATACAACCGAAAATTATACCTATCGTTCGAGTATCTAGCAAGCGTTGGAATTACGGAAACTGCTTCAACACAAGCATCGACAGGAATCCAGTTTGATTGGCTTATCCACCATGGCGGCATGGCTGCCAGTATTACGTAGCGGAGCAAAAGAAAAACTGGATTTTTTTCTTTAGGACGACGAATAATCTGAGTACAGCAGGTATTGTTTACGAAACCATCATTATTAGAGTCATAATATATGAGTATGAGAACTGTGAATTATTCTGAAGAATCATAAGTTTTGAGGAATGTCGCCTTTTAGACGAGTCTAAGTTCGCCAAATTTGGCGATTAGTTCATAATATTAAATCGAATTTCATTGTTTTTATTTGATGTTTATCATTATTAGAGTAAATCTATAATATATGAGTATTTGAATTATTTCTAGTGAATTATTCTGAAGAATAAATATTAATAGCTCTGAAGAATGTCGCCTTTTAGACGAGACTAATTTGTTCGCCAAATTTGGCGATTATTTGTTTCATGGTATTAAATTTTTTTTGGCCTCACAGCATTGTTTTTTTTATTTTTTAAAAAATCATTATTAGAGTAAATCTATAATATATGAGTATTTGAATTATTTCTAGTGAATTATTCTGAAGAATAAATATTAATAGCTTTCAGGAATGTCGCCTTTTAGACGAGTCTAATTTGTTCGCCAAATTTGGCGATTATTTTGTTCATAATATTAAATTTTTTTTCGAATTTCATTGTTTTTATTTTTATTTTGTTAAGTAAATCCTTATTAGAGTACATCTATGATATCTGAGTATTTGAATTATTTCTAATGAATTATTCTGAAGAATAAATATTAATAGCTCTGAAGAATGTCGCCTTTTAGACGAGTCTAATTTGTTCGCCAAATTTGGCGATTATTTTATATATGGTATTAAATTTTTTTTTCGCATTTCCTTGTTTTTATTTTTATTTTGTTAAGAAAATCAATTATTAGAGTAAATCTATAATATCTGAGTATTTGAATTATTTCTAGTAAATTATTTTGAAGAATAAATATTAATAGCTTTGAGGAATGCCGCCTTTTAGACGAGTCTAATTTGTTCGCCAAATTTGGCGATTATTTTGTTCGTGGTATTAATTTTTTTTTCGCATTTCATTGTTTTTATTTTTATTTTGTTAAGTAAATCCTTATTAGAGTACATCTATAATATCTGAGTATTTGAATCATTTCTAGTGAATTATTCTGAAGAATAAATATTAATAGCTTTGAGGAATGTCACATTTTAGGCTTGTCTAATTTGTTCGCCAAATTTGGCGATTATTTTGTTTATAATATTAAACTTTTTTTATCGCATTTCATTGTTTTTATTTTTATTTTGTTAAATACACTTATTTTAAAATATGTCATCATTAAAAAAAATGTACTAAGTTTCTACTACATATTCAAATTTCTTTATTGAGAATGATTAATGACTTTAAATATATTTTGTGATCATGGCTTCACTGCAATTTAGGGTGCCCCTAGGATTTGACTATCTATATTTATATTTATCAAAGCCAAGTATATGAGTTTTCTCTATTATGGCAACCTGAGAGTTTTTCAGACTGCAATTGTATATAATTTTTTTTGTATTCTGTTTTAAATACTTTAATACTCATAGTTTATGCTTTTTAGTATCCGTATTTTATGTTAAATTTCAGTATGACTTAAAAAATTTTCAAAATTACTATCCTACGTTTGCATATTTAAAAATTTGGTACATTCTGTGTATGAATTTTATCTATCCTCTTTTTACGGCTTGGCTGAAGAACAGGGTGCCCCCGCCAACTTGGCGATAAAGCTCTGAGCATGATAGCCTAACATTTTCTCCCGATCTCGCCGTGTGCAAACAATCTGTATCTATATTTTAATTTATATTACATTTGTATCCAACTCTACTTGTTGAACCCATTTCTTATATATTAAATGCGCGTATGCTTAAAAATATTAGATATAATAAACCATTAAAGGTTCACTATGCCTAATTTTTAATAATTTGGAGTTGTTGGCTTTGTAAACTGTTGAGGTATTAATTGCCCATAAATGTAAATACCTGCTTTCTGAGTGGTTTTGGTTAATTAAGAAAATGTATGTAATTATATTACAATGGCGCAATCTGCATCAATTAAAGTCTCTCAAATAGCAATGGATACAATGTTGTTCGGATGAAATACCTTTGTGTTTTAGTAAACATCGCCAATAATTTCACCAAATTTGCCAAGGAGCACCTTATTCTTCAGTAGTACCCTTTTTACTATTTTACTATTTATAGTTTATACTTTTTATTTCATTTTTATTTTTCTTATGGATATTTATCGTCGCCATCTTAAATGGCATGTTGACATTATTGGCGCCAATAAATATCGCCAAAAAAAAGGGCACCCCGAACTGCAGTTTTACCATGCTTAGTTCAAAGGTTTTGATTTTCGATTTTTATCAAATATTTTTTCAATATTTTAAGTGTTGACATATCATTAGACTTTTATTTACTTAATTATTCTGCTAACAGTAAATTATATTTTTTCGCATAAAGTATCTGTATAGCAAAACTGTGTAGAAAATTTTTACTTCGAAGACTCTGTAGAAAATAAACCCAACTTGACCCACTCATAATAGTTTTGCCTGATAGAACCATTCTGTACATCTTCTATTGGTACAGTTGTAGTACAGGTTTTAATTGACACCGTTTTGCTACTTTAGCGAGATTATTGCTCAAGTGGGACTTGTTGTAAATTTATTTTTTAATTTCTGAGTTTTCAAAATTCAAAGTTTTAAAAATTTAATTTATTTTTTGCCATTATACATTTTATTGAGTTTTTTGGTTTGACACAAGAACAGGATACTCTCGCCAGCTTGGCGATAAAGCTCTAAGCATAGTAGCATAACATTTTCTCCTGATCTCGCCGTGTCCACCTCAATCATATGTTGAAAATTTATATTATATTTATCGAACTCCTTGAGCAAAACCTTTTCTTATATATTAAATTCCGTAATGCGTAAAAAGATATACTGAACTATTAATAGTTTGTTTAGTTTACCATTTGTTTTAGTAAACACCGCCAATAATTTCGCCACATTTGCCAAAGGGTACCCTATTTTTAAGTACTATTTTTTTAACCTTCTAGTGTATTTGTGGCATTATTTTGCCTACAGTTTGGTCGGCAACAGCAAAACAGTCGCCAATGAAGACTTATACTATACCTATTCCAATTACATACTATTTAATTAATACCAAATGTTTCTTGGCAATTCTATGACATTTTCTCGTTACAAATATTCTAATTGGCATTGAAGTTATACAGAACTAATTAAATTTTTAAATGATACAACTTTTTAAGTATCAACTTTATTATAGTGAAGATGCATTATTTAAATGGGATTCACTTTTTGATCATTAAAAAGTGCATGACTATAGTAACTAATGTTTAGTTTCTAAGATTCTAGTTCGTTAAGAATTTATAGCATTTTAAAATTTATGTTTTACATATTAACGATTGTGCAAAAAATGAATTTTCTATACCTCTCTCGTGTTTAAAAAAGTATACATTTTTTTTTTAAATTAACCTCTAATGTAATTGAAAGATGTCACAGTGTGAACCTCTATATTCAAGAAAGTAGGTATCTCTTAAGAAAATATTTAAATACTTTGAGAATACATAACTTTTTAAGTCATGTATTAAATAATTATTGCGGTTTAGGTACAGATGCATTATAGACGCCGTGGGTTTTTTTTTTTGTCGCGAAATTTGGCGATCGTTTGGCGATTTTATGGGGCGATAAGTAGGTTGGTATGTTTGCTCTGACTTTGATGGTGGGGTATGGCAGCTATAATGTGTTCTTGCTCCCCATTGGTGCAAGTGATTTCTAACGTCAGTAACCGGCACTATTAGAGAAATTTGCATCTTAGCTGTTCTTTTGGTTTACAGTCGCCTAGGTCAGGTTGTATTTTTTTTTCGTTCTTATCATTTTCTGGGATTTAGTTAATTTAGTTATGACGGGTGAAGTTATTTCGGTTCTTACTATTTTTGAAATTGTTAAAAAGTATCAGGTTACTCAGGATATTCTTAGGTGTGAGGTGCGTTTTGCATTTCATTCTAATCTCCAAATGTGTAGGAACAACGGCATTCCAAATCTTTTTTTTTTTTTTTTTTTTTTTTTAAAGAAAAAAAGGAAAAAAAAAGAATTATTTTAAAGGTTTTTTTTTAAGGTCGGTAGGATGTTGAAGAATGTATGTGGCGCTATCCTTTCCAATTTTCATCTGTTATTAAATTTATTTTGCATTCTTTTTATTATAATGGAAGGTTGAGGGTATGTTACATAATATTAGTGCTTATTACAGTGCTATGTTTTTTTCTTTTAAAGTTTAGTTTTGTTAATGTTGTGTTTCAAATATGCCATATGACCGCTGCCATGTTTATTTTTGGTGATCTTTCAGAAAACGCGTACCGCCGCCATGTTTTTCTACTTGGCGATTTTTCAAAACACGAGTTTTTCTGTTGGTCGCCAAAAAAAAAAACATGGCGGACGGGACCGGTGTCTATAATGCATCTGTTCCGCGATTTATATCCTTTTTCATTAACTCATTACAAAGCAGCTAAACTTTGTAAAAATACTCCAAAATGATTTTTTTTAAATAAAAACAGTACTAGTTAACCAACAGCAGTTTTAAACGTAACATTAAAAAAATAAATAAAGGTTTAATTATAATAAAATTGTTTTCACATATCCAAAGAGATGATTTTTTATGATAATTTGGGGTTCAGTTTCTTATCTTTTTTCATAGCATTAGTCCAATACTGGGATCTGTGAAAAGCTGAAAAATATCTTTTCATTACAATTGGTTGTTGTATTCGTACAGAGTGGCTCAATACAGTATTTAGAATATGACTTTTTAATGTCAGACATAATAAAAAAAAATTCTATTTATGCGATTCTTTGAACAGAAACAAATTAAAAAGTTGTCTTCCCTCATGTAAACAACATAGGTTGTCGGTGTTTTCATGAAATGTGACGTCACAAACTAGGCAGGCGGAAAAGTAGCAATTTCGAGAGACGTCAAAGAATCCGATATAAAACCCATTAGAAATCACTAATTAGAGTCCCAATTGAAATGAAAAAAGGTACCGTCCTGCTTACTTTTTTGTCTTCTATTGTTTAATAATAAAATTAGAAAACGTGAAAATTCCTCATTCTGATTCTCCTCTAACTGGGAGAGTGATATGGAATCGGGTGCAAAAATTTGTCCTGGGGATAATCAAAATGGAGGCCTTTTGAACTCCTAACTCGTACAATAGCGATTTGTGGTGAGTTACAAGTTTTAGTGCTGAATTCTCAATGTTGTCACATGAAATAAAAAAATGTTGTTAGATCGGCGCCTTTGCCGACTGAGCTAATAATAAATTATAAACTTGGTTCTCCTATAACAATGATATGGAATCTCAAAAATTTGTCGTAATCAAATGGAGACATTTTGAACTCCTAACTCACGACAGAGATACTAGTGGCGAGTTGCAAAGTATTGTTTAGCAATTTCAGATGTTGTCAAAACTAAAAATAAAAAAAGTTGTATCGGCGCCTTTGCCGACTAATAATTAGATAAACTTATAAAATTCCTGGTTCTCCTCTAACTGGGAGAGTGATATGGAATCGGGTGCAAAAATTTGTCCTGGGGATAATCAAAATGGAGGCCTTTTGAACTCCTAACTCGCGACAGAGATAGCTATCTGTGGCGAGCTGCAAAATATTGTTTAGTGCTCAATTCTCAGATGTTGTCACATATAAAAAATGTTAAACGTATATATATTTTATCGATCTTTTTCTACAAGATTTTTCGTAGGTTTTCTTTGAATAAGATCTCTTTTTAAATGTTGTGTCAAAGTGGATCGCTGATTAATATATCGGATCTCAGACCTTATCTGATACACCAACTATAAACAAGGAAATAGCAGATTCTTGCCTTAATTAAAGGGTTAAAAAAAAAGATGACATCTCAATATTCACCACGTCTAAGCTCATCGTTGCTGTTGTGGGAGATAAGCATCTTGTATATACAAACCCTTTTAATGAAGACCGAAAACAGATGGCCTGCCCTAACCACAACTGATTTTATCGATACTTTATTAAAATACCTACCCTCCATCTCCGTGGAATAAAATAATTACGGATTCGGAAGATGGAGCGTTCGATAACGAAGTAATTGCTTCAACAAATAGGTTGCAGGAAAACGGAATTTTGCGGCTTCCTTCATAGTAATTGTTTGCGCTACTGGATTTGGTAAGTAAATAGCTTCAGACCAATCGTGACTTATTCGATTTGCATGCGGACTAGATTGGTTGTGGGACAATGTCGAATACACACACACATATACACTATAGAGCAATTTCATGCAACGTCATAACTGCTTTAATGCCCTTCCCATTCATTTTTATGTTTACGATAGCCAATAGGCAACCAATAATCTGCGACTCCGTTTGAAATTAAAGCCAGAATCACCACAAGTTGAGATGTGCAATGTTGCGTGAAATCGCCCTATAGTTCTAGCTATATCACTATAGTATATTCTACATACACCATATTGCCAATGATGGCCGGTCACTGGCAATTTTAGACATTTTGTTGAATATCTAGAAAAATACAAGAGGAATTATCTTGAAACCTCAGGCGTGTAAACAGGATGATAGACGTCATACATTTCAGCGAAGAATTTTTCCCGAAACCCCATAGGGGACCGCGTACAAACTGAAGAAAAACGAATATGTTTTGGATAACCCTGTAAAAAATCATGTATGAAAAGTGTTAAAACTTTATCACAGGATTAGGATACTTCTTGTTATAATCTGTTCTCATTGTTATGAGGATAGCAGGTATACTCGTGGAGAAATTAGGGGTTTTATAAAAACAATCCCAAATTTTTCCAAGTCTTTTGCTTATAATTTGCAGAGTTCTCAATAATGCCACATTTCAAACGACTTTACCGAGCTCCATGGCACAATGGTTAGAGTCGCTGGCTACGAACCGAAAGGTCTCCGGTTCGATCCTGAGTCAGGACAAATTTGTGTCCGTGATTTTGTGTTCAATTTCCTAAGTAGTCAAGGGGACTTCTAAATTATGCTAATTTTCTGTTGCATTAAAATATTTCTAGAAGGTTATGTTACCTTATAAAAGCCTCTGTAAACAACTGCGAGCGGCAGTTGTTGTTTGAGTACGAGCTAGGTAGCTTGGGCTTTAATAAATTGTTATTTCTTAAGTTTGACTCTTGATTGTGTTCCACCTGTACTTTCATCCACGTAACAATATCAAATAATGCTATTTTCAGGACGAATGTCAAACAATATTGTACATAATACCCTGCAATTGAAATTAAAAAATAATAAATATTGAATGAAAAATGAACAGGTTTACTAAATAATGTTTCACTGCTCATGCGCGAATGCAATCAAAATATAATGTGCATAATATATTTGCTAAATGTAAAGAGCAACTTTTGTGAAAGTCCCCAAAACACAGCTTGAAAATTCTGAAAAAGATAGTTGATAGAATAAGCTCGAAATCCGCTGTTTCCAAACGGAAGCAAAAAGATGAGGGGCTGTATCCAAATATAGTATCCCCTATATGATAATAGCCTAAGTTATATGTCTGTCTGTCCACTAATTTATGAAGCGGTTGGACCTGGAATGGATAGGGGCATCCACATTGAATTATTGATGAGTTAGGGTTAGCAAATTTGAAATAGAGTCTTTAAAACGTTCGAAACAGTTTTATAATTATTGGATTACATATATATGCATATAAAATATAAATATATGTACGTACATGCATAAATATTTGTATGTATATATATATATATATATATATATATATATATATATATATATATATAATATATATATATATATATATATATATATATATATATATATATATATATATATATAAGGCGAAATTTAATCCGCCCGTTACATAAAATTAGCCCCTATTATTTTTAATTTCCCCACGCTTACTGGGCAATGAGTAGGCTAATTAATAACCCCAAATGTGATCCAGTCGTGGCTCCAGAAGAAAACAGTGAGTCCGTGGTGGAACTTTATTTAAGACTAGGTAACACTCATTCTACCTGTGGTACTGTATGCTAGCGAGACGTGGACATTAAATTTAGATACCTAGCGAGCCCTGGAGACTTTCAAGAGAAAAATATTGAGAACTATCTTTGGGCCTATACATTAACGAGGTTGCTGAAGAACTAGATTTAATTTCGAGCTATATGCTAGATTTAATTTCGAGCTACAAACAGCCTCAAATTACACTAATCATCCGAAGTAACAGACTAAGACCCGGTCTCACCAAACTCGTTTAACGACTAACCGCGATTAGCCACGATTAACCCTGGCTCCAACCAATACGCAATTCTCCGTTTAAACGGAGATTAATTGCGGTTAGCCTTAAACGACTTTGGTATCGACCCTAAGACCCGGTCTCACCAAACTCGTTTAACGACTAACCGCGATTAACCCATGTCGCCAACCAATAGTAGGATGCAATTTTCCGTTTAAACAGAGATTAATCACGGTTAACGTTAAACGACTTTCTTGAGACCGGTCCTTGGATGTCTCGGCCACATATGGAGCCCAAGAACAACCTCATCAGAGTATTTATTTTTAAGAACCCCGCGGGATCTCGTACCAGAGGAAGACCGCCAACAAAATTGCTCGAGGACGTTGAAAATGACCTCAAAATTTTAGGAATGAGGAATTTGCACATGTGGGGGATTTGAACAACTTAGTGTTTTTCTGGTAATTTCAGACTCGTAGATTCCAAAAATGTTCTCAAAAATGTAAAAAACTGGGTCCATCATTTAAAAAATTAATTTTAAAGTTAAGCTAAAATCACGTGACATCAAAAAGCTCCGTGATTGGTTGTGATGTCATCGTTCATGCAGACCAATATTTTTGTATTGCTTTTAAGCGCGCATTATTTTCCGATTTTGTTTTTGCAAGTTCCTGAAATTTTCTAGCTATCAAAATTTATTTTTCTTTAAACCTGAAGGTTTATTTTATCGATCTAGATAGCTTAGTTATCTCAATTTGTCATAAATGTCTCTTCTACCTGGATTTACCAATCAGACAACCTCCCGAAAATTGACAGCATGTCAATGTTTTCTTTCTTGGCAAAAAACCCGGATTTTATGGGAGCAGAAATACGAGGAATTAAAACCCAAAGGTGTGTAAAATCATTTATATTTTTTTTTCCAATTTTACTTAACATGTATTAATACTTTATTCATGCTAAACACAGCTCTTTTGTTTGTAAACACAAACAAGTCAAATAAATATACATATATCATATACATACACATTTGTAGTTGCATCGTTTTTTATAAATAGAGACGGATGTAATATTAAAATAAAAATTAGAGGAGGTATTTTTTGTGAGACCGGTCTCATTAGCCTTCGTGTTGCAAAAAGTAGACCGTAGCATTCCAAAACCAAACCAAAACAAAATCAATTCTTAGATATTTTAAATATGATGAAAAGAAATTTTAAAATCTTTAAATGGCTTTACTTAATTATTTATACATTTTTAAATAGCAATACAATTTTATTGCCTTTAATATTAATGTCAAATTAAAAAATGTATAAAATTTCTCAAATTAAATTTAATTTTTAAAGTAAAATAATTATTAAGTATTTTAAAATATTATACTTTTTTTTTCAAATTAGTCACCAATTTAATCGAAAAATATCACTGTTACATTTGATACATAAGAAAGTATACATCTCTGAAGAAAATATTTATAATACCTTGAAAATACATAACTTTCCCCTCCCCCGAGTTATTATTAGATATTATATGCTTTAGATATTAATATGTTTTTCGATATTTATATGCTTTATAAAATATTTATTGTACTTGAACTCTGTGATAATACTCGAAAATTAGCAGTTTTAAAAGTTAAATAGCAGTGGTTAATCAACAATCCTTTTAAAGGTATAGATGTATTTTATATACTTTAATTGTTCTAAAATAGTAATATTTAAACAAATGCAAGCATTTATTTACCGAAAAATGGTCTTCACAAACCCATAGAGATGATTTATATGATAATTTGAGGTTTAATTTCTCATCCCTTTTCATCGCAGTTGTCCAGATTTTACGTGTATGTGGATCTTTTGGGACGCTGAAAAATATCTTCTCATTGCAATTAGTTGTTGTATTTTTACAGAGTGGCACAATACAATATTTAGAGTATGATTTTTTAATGCCAGACATAACAAAAAAATGCTATTATATGCGATACTTTACACAAAAACAAATTTAAAAGTCGCCTTTTAACATGTAAACAGCATAGGAGCTCGGTGTTTACATGAACGATGACGTCACAAACTCGGCGGAGATAAAGTAGCGTTTTTGAGAGACGTTAAAGAGTCCGCTATAAAACCCATTAGAAATCACTCATTAGGCTCCCAAATGAAAGAAAAATAGCTACTGTCCTGCTTACTTTTTTGTCTTCTATCGTTTAAAATCAAAATTAGAAAACGTGAAAATTCCTCAATTGGACCGTGTGAGAAGGAAACTAAGAGGACTCGGGGGCGTTTTAGGGCACGAGACAACTATATCTAGGCCCAGGGCATCAACTTTGGGAGCGAAGTGCTTGTCTCGTTCTCGGCTAGAACTAAAGATCGGGATCCGAATAATTTTTATCCTAATATGTTATTCCTGGACATATTCTAAAAATAAAAAATGAAACATAAAATAAATAAAAAAAAGTGAGACAGAGAGAGAATTTCTAATTTTATGCCAAAAATGAATTGATTGAAAAATTTAAAAAATCTAATCTTCAGAGGCTGTTTTCACCAAAGCTAATTCGATTAGGACGACATTAAACAACATTTTAGCTGCCAAACTTTGGTCCTCAATGTTGAAAAACGTGATCAAGAAAGAAACGTCAGCGCTTTACCTTATGTGATGAAGCTCTTCTGTTACAGATTAAAAATGCACGGTATAATACAATATGTATGTTCCGCATATATGGTCACACCGCTTATATGGTCCGATTTTTCGGGACCGCTGAGCTGACCATATAACGATATAGACTATATAACGATTTTGATGTCGCTAAGCCAAACTAGGAACAAAATAGAAGGTAATCCATTATCATTTTTAATATAGTTTGTTGAATCTTACCCTAGAGATCAAAACTTGTAAACAAATTATCGTATAACGTATAACATAAACTTTTAACGTATTAAATTGTATTAAAACAGTAATAAATTCATGATATTTATACTATTACTGTAAAAAAGAATTCTTTGTACATTAACCCTTTAAAGTTCACTATTGAAAATTCTTTAGATTGACAGAATTAGGTTAGTAATCATGAACCTTATATAAGTGAAATATGTGAACAATATTTCAATTCTGTCTGGTTAATTAAACTGTGAAAATATCTAACCCTTTACAGCGTGAAAAAATACGTTCTTAAAATTTAATATAGTGGAAGAACACTGAATAATATCATTAAAAGGATGTGATAGATAAATAGCTAAAGAATTTATAAGTAATGTTTTATGTAGGTATATTATTTACATCTAGGGAAAAATCAAATTCCTGATTTTTCAAAGCAAGTTTAAACGTGGATATAAAAGAGAAAAATAAATTGTGTGTAGTTACCATTTATTAATAGTATAAAATGTTACATACATACAAAAAAAATCCTATATATTTTTAAAATCAAATATATTTTTAAGAAAAGAAAAATATTTTAACAGATGGTTTCACTGCGAAACCACTGCTCTATAAAGGGTTAAGCTGGCTTATTAACGGAAGGTTGAGCAACATTTTTATAAATAAAAATTGTTTACAAAATAAATGTACTTTGCCCTCTATGAAGATGACGAATTAAAGATATAAGAAATATAAAACTTCCACAAACAAGTAAATGTAATAATTAAAATAACTGATATAAAATAATTATAATTAATAAATAATGATAATTAATAATTCATTCATTTTAATTATTGAATTACAATAGAATTAAAGATATAACAAATATAAAACTTCCACAACAAATAAATGTAATAATTAAAATAACTGATATTAAATAATTATAATTAATAAATAATAGTAATTAATAATTCATTCATTTTAACTATTGAATTACAATAGAATTTAAGATATAACAAATATAAAACTTCCACAAACAAGGAAATGTAATACTAAAATAACTGATATAAAAATAATTATAATTAATAAAAAATAGTAATTAATAATTCATTCGATTTAATTATTGAATTACAATAGAATTAAATATATAACAAATATAAAACTTCCACAAACAAGGAAATGTAATAATTAAAATAACTGATATAAAATAATTATAATTAATAAATAATAGTAATTAATAATTCATTCATTTTAACTATTGAATTACAATAGAATTAAATATATAACAAATATAAAACTTCCACAAACAAGGAAATGTAATAACTAAAATAACTGATATAAAATAATTATAATTAATAAATAATAGTAATTAATAATTCATTCATTTTAACTATTGAATTACAGTATAATTAAAGATATAACAAATATAAAACTTCCACAAACAAGGAAATGTAATAATTAAAATAACTGATATAAAATAATTATAATTAATAAATGATAATAATTAATAATTCATTCGATTGAATTATTGAATTACAATAGAATTAAATATATAACTAATATAAAACTTCCACAAACAAGGAAATGTGATATTTAAAATAACTGTTTTAAAATAATTATAATTAATAAATAATAGTAATTAATAATTCATTCATTTTAATTATTGAATTACAGTATAATTAAAGATATAACAAATATAAAACTTCCACAAACAAGTAAATGTAATAATTGAAATAACTGATATAAAATAATTATAATCAATAAATAATAATAATTAATAATTAATTTTAATTATTGAATTACAATAATTATATTTCTAATTGAATAAAAAACAGCTGCTTAATCAATAAAATTCATTTTATAAATGATATATATTTATGAATTTTCATTTAATAACAAGTTTAAACTCTACACTGAGTCAAAGCAGAGGTCCCTGCTTTCCTCTCTTTAAAAGAATAGGGTATCTATGGAGATATTTAAGTCAGACACAAATACCAACAATGTCTTTTAGGGAAAATAAAATGCTGTTTTTGACAGTTCTATATTTTCACTGCTACTCCACTTGGGAATGGCAAAATACCATATGGAAACCCGCCGGAAAAAGCTTGCAATCAGGTGACAGTCCCGACAACAAGTGGCGCCATCTATCCATATTAATACATACTTCAAATATGCGGAATATTTTTACAAGTCATGTTTGTGCTCCTTTTGCTCTCCAGTCCAGTTTCGGAAGTTTCAGTGCCTTGATGATGCGGGAATTAATATTTCGAAAGACGTAAGATTATTTACAGCACAAAATATATGGATTTTAACACAGATATAAACATTTTAAAAATTATATACATATTTATAATATATTTATAGGATATATAGATAAATATAAAATCATAGATATAAGGAAATCTGAAATTACAATCATAAACTTTAATAAAAGAAGACCAGATTTTAGACAACAATGAAAAGAGTAAAGGACTGACATCTATATTTACTAATATTGTTGGAAAGTTGGGACTCCGATTTGGGCTTAAAACATGTATATATACATATATAATACACATATGTAAATATGTATGTATATGTATATATATGTATATATATATATATATATATATATATATATATATATATATATATATATATATATATATATATATATATACAAAACCGTAGACAGGGGGAGGGATTTGGGGGACTGGTCCCCCCCCAAAAAAAAATTTTTTTTAAGACCATTTTATAGATAGAAATGTCCCACATTTGTGTGTGTGTGTGTGTGCTATCTGCCTAGCTGTTCTTGAAAATAAACAGTTATTTTCTTTAAAAAAAAAAAAACCGCTCAGATCATAAAAGTCTTCCTGGGCCGCTGGCCGGAAATACAGTACTTTATTTCTGGCACTGTATTCTGTAAATACAGTGCTTTTATTAATTGAAGTATCATTAACAAATAAAGATGTCTTTCTCCCTTGGTCCCCCTCCGAAAATAATTTCTGGCTACTGCCCTGTATATATATATATATATATATATATATATATATATATATATATATATATATATATATATATATATATATATATATATATATATATATATATATATATATATATATATATATATATATATATATATATATATATATATATATATATATATATATATATATACAATATATACACTTATGTCCATAAATTAAGGATAATGAAGTTCAGGCAATGAAAGAGACAAAAGCAAAACAAATTTGACTTATTTGTAAAGTCTATTTATTAAACAAAAGGTAAAGAGCAAAAAAGATGCTATATGTTTGACATAATTAATAAAAATTGCGATTTTTACTCCCTGGAGCAAATTTCAAAAAAGAACCTATTTACAGAAAACAGTATAACATGGTTAGTATGATGGTTAATACGGAGTATGTCTCCCGGACGATGCAATACAAGCGTTACAACGCCTACGCATGCTGAGTATCAGATTATCAATCTGATCTTGGGGAAAATTACACCACTCATCAAGCAATGCCCTCCGAAGTTCCGATAGACAGTTGGGAGGGGGTTGACGGGCTGCAATTCGTCGGCCAAGCATGTCCCACACATGCTCTATTGGATTCAAGTCCGGTGAGTATGCTGGCCAATCCATACGGGTGATATCCTCCGATTGAAGGCATTCGTCTACAATGTTTGCACGATGAGGTCGGGCGTTGTCATCTTTATACAGAAATTCAGGACCCATGGCGCCCCGAAACAAACGTACATGTTGTTCCAGAATGACATCCCGATAGATGTGGCCTGTCATCGTTACACTCTGAACATGCAGGTCAGTTCTGGAACCAAGAATAATTCCTCCCCAAACGAGCCATCCTGCACCACCGTAACGGTGTCTTTCAATGGTGTTCTCTTGGTGGTAACGGGTACCTGGCGCTCTCCATATGAAAGTCCGGCGAGAATCAGAATGTAAACTGAACCTGGACTCGTCGGAAAACATCACAAGACCACTGTTGCGGTGTCCACAATGCATGCTCTCTAGCCCAGCATAATCGCAGGCGACAGTGAGTTGCGGTAAGGGGAACACATCTGACAGGCCTACGAGCATATAGACCAATGTTCCCTAAGCGTCTGTACACGGTCTGCCTTGAAACTGTCGTACCGGTAGCTGAAGAGAGCTGACGAGACAGGTCTGATGCTGTGCTCCGTCTGTTTCTTTTGGCAGTAACTGCCAAATACCGGTCATCATTCGGCGTAGTAACTCGGGGGCGACCTGTGCTGTAACATCTACTCACATTACCATCATGTTTGAATCGTTGCCAAAGCCTGGAGATCACACTCTGGGCGATTCCAAGTTCCTCGGATACTTCCAGCTGGGTACGTCCACATTCCAGTCGTCCGATAATTCTACCACGTAAAAAATCATCCAAATGCTTCCTTTGTGCCATAACTATGCGGTTATTGCACTGAAAGGCTTTTAAAGCGCTTGTGAACAACTTTACTTCTTTGCTACCATTCCTTATATACCCCTTTCATACACTCTCGTCATTGTGACGTACTATCCGCGCCATCTGGTGGTTTCCTGCAATTTGCATATTCTTCTTCAAGATGTGTGTGATAATTCTACAGGTGAAATTTTTATTTTAGAGCTCATGTTCTGTGTGATTCTGAATTATCCTTAATTTATGGACATGAGTGTATATAATATATATATGTATGTGTGTGTGTGTATACAGAGAGAGAGAGATATTATCGAAGAAAAATATAATGTTTTATGGGTTTTGTGA
>CM063509.1:40931589-41002987 GCA_032207245.1 Pardosa pseudoannulata
TGAAGCATGGCATGCTACGCTATGTTTCATATATATATATATATATATATATATATATATATATATATATATATATATATATATAAAGACGTTCTCCTGTTTAAAGCTGTAAATCCAAAAATTGTAAAATGTTTTTAAATAAATTAAATTGGACAGTTTTGATGGAAAAGTAGGGAAAAAATTGTTTTAAAAATACTTGACGCCACCGCCCGTACAGTCATCACAAACGTAATTAGATTAAATTAAAAGTCCCACATCGCCTGTACGTGGATTCGATCCTGCGATTTCTCGTACTGAAGCCCATTGCGACGACTACTGCGCCACAGATACGTTGGCAACGAAGGGTTTGAACCGGCATTATAATAATCTCAATAAGCAACATATAGAAATAGAAATACGCACGACAGCGTTGATCAAAAGCGTCCTCATCCAACCGATCCAACCTTTCGTCTCTGATAAGTTTTGAGTACAAGTTAGAGATCAGTTGTAAGGTTGCGTAGGAGTCGGTGGCTCACCATGGAGTCGCAAAGTTTTCTACACCATAGTGTCATAGACAGACCATCTTGAGATGTCCATCCTGCGGAACTTCCCCGATGGAACATCCAGCGAAGTGCCTTCAATAAATTCCAACCTCAGGACTTCTAAAGAAAGTAGTTTTCCTGCTACTAAGAAGAATTTCCGTTTACACGGAGCCTCCTGATGGGAATACTGTACAAGTTGTGCTGTATGGGCTTTTAATCGTGTGTTACGTAATAAATGTTATTTTGTGTACTGTACTGTCGACTTGTGTGTTTGTGTCATCTTGACCACAACAAAAACAATCGGTAGACACCATGTAAAAAAATCTATAATTAGTTTAGCAGTAATAGGAACCTTGAGAAAGTGATAACAGCCATATAATAAATGTACACATGAAAATGTAGAAGGTAATGATCATGAGAAGAATGAACGTGTTTGAAAAACTTGTATTTCTGGCATGTCAAACACCCCTCCCCGTTTCCACACAACTGGGTTTTAAAAAACACACACGGGAATATGAACCAAATCCTGATATTTTTAAAAATAAAACATAAAAGTGATAACAAACGAGAAAAATTGAAAAACACATAATGGGAAAGGACAGAAGACGCGAATACATGAGTTAGTAACACAAGTATTCTTGTATTACTTTTTCTTTCTAATAAAGCAGTTTTACTTCTTGAGAAACCTAACATAATTTGAGTCGCATTTTAATATATCGAAAATGTTCCCAAACTTGCTTTTTATTCAACGTAAATGGCAATATCTGATTAATTTTCTCTTGGAGAGTAATAATCGTTATCGAATGAACGGTTTATGTCTGCCGTCGTATAAGCTTGTATTTTTGCTACACTTATGATTGTGTATATTTCTTTCTTGTTTTGTACTTTCACGGTTGGCTTGCAATTTTGATTATCTGCTGTAAGTGAATTCATATTTTGCAAGTTTATCAAAATGAGGCTTATCTTTTAGCTTTGAATTCAATTAATATTTACATGTGGTACAATGTGATTGTATGTTTATAATTTATTGTAGTATAATAAAACTATTTTACTACAAGCATTTTAAGTTTTCGAAATTACATTTTGGTAATCATAATTTATTTTCCTTTCTTCTTTTACTAATCCTAAACAATCAGCGAACATTTAGTTGCAAAATCTAGCTCTTTTTAAAGTATGTTAACTTCATAATCTTAGCAGTCATTGTTTTTAGTAAAATTTAATATTTAGCTATTTAGTAAGAAGTTGAAAAAGTTTACATATTTTGGCTGCTGTGGAAATATTAATGCTGCTTAAGCATTGTAGGATCTGTATAAGTGTATGACTTACATATTTAAAATCAAATTAAAATAACCGGCAATTGGAACTTTAAAACAGTTCTTTATTGTCAACATGCGAAGTTTTAGTAAAGTTGTGTCTCTAATTTTAGAGTAATTGTCCATTTTAAGTGTGCATTTTTGATATGTCATTCAATGGATTTTGAAACCTTATGAAGACTGAACCTATAAGTTTGTCAATGAAACTAATTATACATGTACAATTTAGTTCAGTTTTTCTGCTTATAGATTAGGATATGTGCACATAAATTTATTTATATATATTTGCAATCATTTGTACTTTTGTCGAGACATCTATGTTAAGTTTATTAAAATATATTGATATATTCAGCTGATGCAAACCACTGAGCAAATGAACAAATATATTTATCTACCCAGTTGTTCATGTGTAGTCTTTCATAATAAATACATTTTGATTTTCATGTCTAGGTTGTAAACATGAACATTGTTTTAATATTTTAGCATATTCAAGTACATGTGGTCATTTTAAGGAATAAGGCTCTAAAAACTTTTAATATAGATACTTTTTTTGTAATGCTTATTATGAACAGATGAATAAGTGGACATATTTATGTAATTTGTAGAACAAAACATTTGTATATTCATATAGAGGAAACTGGGGTAAAATGGGCCGCTTTTGTGAATTTAGAGTATTTACTCTCAAACTAATGATTCTTTGAATTTGAAAATATATATGCATATTACCTATATATTAGGCTTTATATTACACTCAGTCAAAACTAATTCTTATAATTACTTTTTTTATTATAATTTTTTTAATAGCAAGTGACAAAGTGGTCCATGGCACGGGGTAAAATGGACTGCAAAAAATTTCTACAGATAACTTAAATGTAGTACATTATTTAATAGTACAAAACATAAAATGTATTATATTTAATTTCTATAGCTTAAATCTGTACATATAAAGCATAATAGTGAATATTGAAGTTAATGAATGATATATCAAAAGATTTGTGTATTTCTGAAAGTCTGTTATTTTCTTGAGAAGCAGTAGGGTCTGGGAGACTCATCACAATATCTTGAACATTCCCGAGCGATTCATCAAAATTGTCAGGGAAAATGAACACATTTTGAATAGGTTTTTGCCTTATAAATTTTACAAGTATGTAATCTTCATCATTTTTTTCTGTTATTAAACCAATAAAATGAACCACTGTCTTTTTTGTCAAAAATTTAACCAAAACATACTTGCCAACTTTTAATTCATTATCAAAATTAGCATCATGCTGTGAATTGCTTTCTTTATCACTGTGTTTTGTATCATTATAAACAGACATTTTCTGAATCACTCGAACTATCTGATCCACATAAATTTTCTTTATTTGTTTTAAAATGCACAGTTTTATCATTTTTCTGCATAGTTAAGACTAACATTTTTCTAAATTCTTCCTAGCTTTAACTAAAGCAGAATTTTTCTGTTTTAATTTTTTCTCTTCCTTCTCTTTGATATCTTTTTCAATCATCGTTTTCTTTGGTGTATCAGTTAGAATTTTTGATGCATCCTTCTTTCGCTTGTTTTTTGTCTTGCGCATGCTAGCTTTTGCCAAGGAGCGTAATTCAAAAGGTGATATTGTTTTTAACTGATGATTTTCACTTTGTACTGATTGTGATGTATTTGGTTGCAAATCATCTATGCTTATGCTTGATTGTTGATCAACTGTGCTTTGTTGACGATCAGCTGTACTTGGTAATTCAAAATCTGGTGACAGTTGACGGTTACTTTAAATCCTGATTGCATGCTTTTTAAAGTATCACGCATAAAATCAACTTAGGAAAGCATATGGAATACAGAAATAAAAAAAAAAAAAAAACCCAGAAAATGGACCATGGTGAATTTTACCCCAGGTTCTGGTGGTCCATTTTACCCCATGTGTAGTTCCTGCAAAAAGTGTCCGAAAAAAACTAACAAATCTTATATTAAATTGTTTTAGCTACATTAAATATAATAATACATTATCTTAGCTCTTTATTGTGAGAAGTTAAATCCTCCAAATCACAATTCTTAAATGAAGAGAAGAAGATATGTTATGATGAAAATATTTACTTCTGACTACCACAAATCAACTTTCTAGAATAAAATGGCTAAATTGTCAGCTAAACACACAATTACACATTCATTTTCAAGACTGCAGTGTTCTTATCTATGTATCAAAATATTAAACATTTATAAAATATTTATCAAATATATTTAAAATAATATTTATCAAAATATTAAACAAGTAATAAATAAAATTAATAAGGGGTGGTCCATTTAACCTCATGGTCCATATTACCCTGGTCTCCCCTACTGATGGTGGTCTTATGGCCATCAACAATTATGGAAAAGAATGATTCTAAGATTTATATTAATATTTTAGCAATTGAAATAAAGGTAACAAGGTTTGTGCATGTGCCCATTTTTTTTGTATGAAAGTTTTTTTCTTTGTTGCCTTTTCCTCCCTTATGCTTAGTTATTATTGCACATTTTTATAATAGCATTAATACCAGGCCATTTGATAATAAATTACAATATATTTTCTATACTATCTGTTAATTGCAAACAAAATATATATTTATTTATTTATTTATATGTACATGTGTATGTATGATTGATATTACAATCTTTATTTTCATGAATTACTAATAGATAATCAAAATAATTATCTTTTTTGTTATTTTCTGTTCATTCATACTGTAATATATATATAAACAATAAAATTTGAAAATGCAATAAGTATATTCAGAAAATTTGTTTTAGTAATTCTCTATCAGTCAGTGCTAAAAAAAACGAGAATAAAATCAATACAGAATTGTAAAAACTAAATCTGCATTAAAATGATGTTATGATAATAGGTACTTCTTTTTTATACTGCCAATTGAGCATTAACTCTATTACAATTTACTCCTTTTCCTATTATATCATGTAAGTTTACACTACATGAAATAAATTAATGACCAAATTAATTTAAAATAATAAATACATATATTTAATTTTAAATAAAAAAATCTTAAAATGGCTTTAATTATTTTTATTTAAGATGAAAAGAAAGAAATATATGAAAGGAAAGTATTTTATTAACATGAAATAATATACATAAACTTTAAAATGCAATAATTGTTTATTACAAAAATTTGCTCCATTGTGCTTAGTTATTATTGCACATTTTTATAATAGTATTAATACCAAAGCCATTTGATAATAAATTACAATATATTTTCTATACTATCTGTTAATTGCAAACAATATATATATATATATGTGCATGCGTATGTATGATTGATATTACAATCTTTACTTTCATGCATTACTAATAGATAATCAAAATAGTTTTGTTATTTTATTCTGTTTGTTCATACTGTAATATATATAAACAATAAAATTTGAAAATGCAATAAGTATATTAAGAAAATTCGCTTTAGTAATTCTCTATCAGTCAGTGACAAAAAAAGCTATGTAGAATAAAATCAATACAGAATTGTAATAACTAAATTATGATAATAGGTATTTCCTTTTTATACTGCCAATTGAGTATTAACTCTATTACAATTATTTACTCCTTTTCCTATTATATCATGTAAATTTACATTATAATATACATAAACTGTTAACTTAAAAAAATGCAATAAGTCTATTCCAAAAATTTGCTTAAGTATTTTATTGCACAGAAATAATATAGAATAAAAATAGAGAATGTCATAACTAAATCTAGGCTGCTGTAATGTCGTATCAGTAGGTGCATTTTTTTACCCAGAGTGCTTTTTTTCTTTCTTGCTTTATGAATATAAACTCTGTGGTAAAATTGTAAGAAGCTAATGGTAATTTTATTTTTGTGAATTTGAAGCACATATATTTTTTTTAATCTGCTATAACCATATATAAGTGTTGCATATGCAGTTACATTAAAGTTATAGCACATATGGATGTAATATATGTGTAACAATTTATAAAATGGTTTATATTTTAAATTAATAGTTATGGGCAGGGTTGGCACAATTTAAATCAGTTGATATTTTTGAAAAAGTTATGAATTTGAATCATTTTTTTTTTTCACTTTTAAAACCTATATTCCAAAGAAGGAGAATTGGGAATCAGTCAGCACAGAAAAACCAATGAGTAAAAAAGTATAAATAGATTGCATGTGTTTTCCAAGAATTTAGGGGTTGTTATCAGAAAGTATGTACTAGGAGTAGGTACAATGACTAATTATGACTAGTGGAACTCATTTTATGTAATGGGACGTAATGAGAGTATTACAGAACTTGAAATCCAGTTTTCCTCCAAATAACAACAGCTGTGGCATCATCTGCTAGAATAGAAAGACAGTTTTCTTCTTTTGGTATTGTTCATTCTAGCCTTCATAACGGATTAAGAGTGGATAAATCATCGTAACTAGTGTTTTTATTGAAGCAGTTAAATCCACAATCCGTTGCTTAATAAAGTATTGAAATAATTATGATTTTTTGTTTTTTTAAATAAATAGTTTGCATTAAATGAATATTTAATTTGTTCTTTAAATTTACTTTATTACCACTATCCAATTACCAAATAATAGAATGTATTTACATTAAAATTTATATATTTAATTCTCTTTCTCTCTCTCTGTCTATTTCTTTCCTTCTTTTTTTTTTTTTTTTTAAGTGAAGGAGGTTAAAGCAGAATGTATTTGATTTAAAAATATTAACCTCTAATCTGTGATACATCACTTTAAATTTTGAGATTTCCATTCTCCATTCATTTCATACCTTAACTTTCTGACAGGGTTGGTGGTTTATATCACTTCAATATAAATCAGGATTTAAATAAGCGGATATTAATAATTTGATTGAAAAGAAGAATACTTTTCTTTTTTTCATGAAACAGAAATAGTATTTGATTAGAAGTGCTTTTAAAGGAGTTTTTATTTATTTTTTTATAATCTTTGAGAATTTAATTTCTTTGACTGGAAGTACCTAAGTTTATGTTTTTGTTTAAAAGTTTAATAAGGATCATTTAGGAATCAGCAGTTGTATTCTGTAATCAGTATTAGTACTTGATTTATTTGTTCTTCAAAAATCCTTCTGTATATTTTAAGGGAAGTGTAGCTATATATATTAGGGTTGGTCATTTTGCCAGCAAAATGCTATTTTTTCTAGGACAGTGGCAAAAACTGGTAAAAACCGGCAAAAATGGCAAAATCTAGAAAAATTGGCTGGTTTTTAAAATGTACAAAATAATTAATAAATAACATAATAATAAATAATTTTGTACATAATACAATTGAGACTTAAATCAGAATATTAATTAGGTATTTCATTAGTATTAATTTGACAATTTAAATAATTTAAAGTAATTTTCATTGATGTTAGCTATGAAAATACAATATTCTATTTTTGTAAATAAATTTATATGAGGGAGGCATGGGATAAAAAATGTTTTCTTTATTTATCAATTTAATATAGTAATGTTATCTTTAATTGTAATGTGTATATATACATATAAGATATATATATATATTATATAAGTACTAAAAACATTTAAACCTACAGTTTGTAGGGGGAATAAGCTGATAATTACATTAAAAACAACATTGCACATAAAAACTTGCAAAATCTATCTTCTATCTTTTTTTTATCTCTAGGTAGTATAACTTTAGATTTAGATTACTGTTTCAATAACGCATTGAATATTCTATGTTAAAAAAAAAAAAAATTATACTATGTATCTTTAGATTAGAGTTAAAATTAGTAAAAGTTAAAATAGTTACAACCCCATAGTTAAAATATATCCATTTTTGCCAGGACAATTTTCACCTTTTTTTTTTTTTTTTTTTCATTTTTGCCAAAAATGTGCCAATTCTAATATATATATATATATATGTCATGTCTGGAATATCAGTCTCTACATAAACAGTCGGGGCTTTGACTTTCCTTCAAATTCACTCTTTATTTCTATCCAGAACCTGAGGCATATGCTGGTTTGGGTTCCACAAGGCACTGTCACGTCAGATAGGGCTGGGGAGAGAAATGTTTCTTTTTCTAACTGACTGTTTGATACCGAAGATGATCCATTCTAAGTGCTGGCAGAATAGTGAATGTGAACTCTTTACTGAAAATATAAAATCTTACATTATGGAGTTTTGGGGGTGTTTTTGTGGCTGACCATTTAGAATTTGCAAGCATGTTTGGGGCATTCTTGAACCTCCTCATTGGCTGTTGCACTTTTTTGTTTTGTTTTTAGTCTAGCCGAACAAATAGCATGGGACACTATCTTGTGGGCTGCAGGTGACTGGGGCACGAAAATAACTCCCCAAAATTATGTGACTGTATAATGTCAAAGAAGATTAACTCGTTTGATTTTATGACTTCTGTAATGTCAAAGGGGGATTAAAATTGCATCTTCATGTCCCACAGGTGGTTCACATCTGTGTGTGTGCCGGAGCTGTTTGTTTTCCACACTTAGGGTCCCTATAGTGTTTTCCCTTATTACTTTTTGTTTATGGGGGGCTTATTCCTAGATCAGTTTTTCCTATATTAAAATATACCCATATTACAATATTATTCCCTTTCCTATATTACATATATATATTCAAAACAGTAAATATATTTTCCCTAATATTTGTTTTTGTGTTTATTTACGTTCTAGTACTTTAAAAACATCTCATTATATAAATAAATAGCTTTTTATGTTTGCAAGTAATAAAGATAACTATAAACAGTTTATAAAATTTGAGAAACAATAAAAAATTGTTATAACACATACCAAATAGACAATACATGGCCTTATATTCTTATGTTATTCTTTTAAGGTTTGATTATCATTAGGAAATAGGATGTGGGGAGCCCAAGGTTGGAATCAATGGGCTCTGCAGCCAGCAATGTTCAATGATGTTCCACATGAACAGAGTAAGTATAATTTATTTTATAGATTATAGAAACAAGTGTGTGTGTGTGCGTGCGCACACCACACTTAAGTTTAAGTTTTATTTTTGAAATAATTCTTTTCAAAAAAAGTGGAAAAAGAAAAAAAAGCATTAGCAAAAGGCTAAAATACCAATTAACATTTATAATTGATATTTATATAACTTAAGTAACAATAGAAAGGTGGTTTAAATATCAATAAATTTTTCAAGAACTTTTTTAAGATTTAAGGCTGTTTTTTTATAGGAGGCCCCTCTTGTAAAGATTTTACAGAGTAAAAAATTTTCTTCAATTCTGGAAAATCTAATATGTTTTCCATTTTGAGAAAAATGTGATTGTATTTTAAATCTTGTTATATACATATATATATAAAGCTTTGATTTAAAATGCCATAGTATAAGTTATCTTTCATTGTAGTCTATGAATTACCACATTTCTTCAGATCCAATTATTTATTGGGTATCATTTCCAAAATATAAAAAGTATGATTTTCCTAACTGATGCTAATTAACAACTGTAAATTCTATTTTAGTTGACTGGGCTGCTCTTGCAAAGCAATGGATTCAAATGCAGCAGACACAACCTCCTGACCCCAGTGTGCCTCCAGTAATACCACCAGTCCCACCACCAGCTCCAGCATCAGCAGCTGTTCCACCACCACCATCTGTAATACATCCACCACCTCCAGGGCATTCTCTTGTACCTGATGAATTTCCATCAGAGGCCTCTGTTAGTGCCCCTCTTTTGAAAACACCTGTTGTACCAGGCACATTACCTGAACCATTTCAGAATGATAGACCTTTTGAAAGTGAATCAGGTAAACAGGAGTATCTATATTGTAGTAGATATATGTAACCTTGATTTATCTTAATATCTTGTAACAGGACATTTATTACTGTGGCTTGACAAATGGTAGCTTATAAATGGTGAACAAACAGCCTCTCCTAATAGCACTTTTCCACTTACTGACATGACAGCTATAAATCTTATACGACTGTTGTTCTCCGACATCGGTGCACATAAAATGCACTAAGATGAGCTACTCGCTTTCCCACCAACTGATTCAATGATGATTTTGTCGTTTTTGAACAGCCAATATTGTTTTTCGGGCAGTTTTGTCGTTTCACAAGCGCTATTCCTTTTGAATCGGTCTGACATTTTGAGAGCTATCGCTACTCACATTGTTTGCTTTGGGTTAATAAATTATATTTTTTGTTATACAGTTGTTGCATGAATTTATTTTTAAATTCATTATTAATATAATATTTAAATAATTAGATTTCTTACACATTAAATTGACACATTTTGCTCAGATTTTAATGTTATGTTATTCTCGCTTGCTTGATCATAACATGCAATTTTATTGTAGATTTTCTATTATTATTGTTTGAATTTAACATCTGTTATATTAAGTTTTCATCTGCAATAATTAATTAGTTCATTTATCACATACTGTTGCTTTTTAAATTAAATTACTGAGTGTATCAAATTTTGATTTAAGATTGTTTAATAAATTTAAAGAGGTAATGTTACTAAAGAAAAAAATGATCCAGGAAATATGTTTATAGTTAAAATTAAATAGATTTATAAAAAGGGAAATGAAAAGAACAAAATTAATTACATAAAATTAGAAAAGAGCAGTTAAAATTGAAAACATTTTTATTCGTATTTTTCAAGTATATTATTGTTTAAACAAAAATGATTTTAATTATTAGAAGAGATGCTAGAATTTTAACAGATTTAAGAGTGTTACAGAAAAAAATTAAATTTTTAAAATGGAATGGTAAAAAAAAAAAAAAAAACAACAACTGGGAATTGAACCTGAGGCTTTAAATGCTAGAGCAACTCTCTAACACTAAGCCAAAATGACTCATACGTTGATTATTAAATTGACCTTTTCACAAAAAAAGAGGCAGAGTCAACGTTTCAGTAGCATACCATCGGTGGGAAGAATATAAGAAATTGTTGCTTAGTGTTAGCATCCAATGTTTTTAAAATGTGTGCAACGAAACAGTGTTAAAATTTACTTTTCTAACAATAGTTGTTGTACTAAGTCTATAAAAGTTATAACTTTAGTCATTATAAAACTTGTGCTTGCTTACCACCATCTTAGAGTGGAAAAATTGCTTTTTAGATAACATGATACTGTTTTATTGTACTATTATTTACCAGCTGATAAAGATGTTGTCGTGTCGGTAAGTGGAAAAGCGCTCTAAGTGGATTGCTTAAACATATTTCTTAAAAATGGTTTCATTTGGAATGCTACTGTCTACATTTTTGCTTCACAAGGGTTAATGAGACTGGGACCTACTGCTGAAAGTCAATTTCGAACAGCTAAGAACATCCATACCAGCTATATGATTTGAACCTTGAAATATAAAGTCTTTTGGAATTTATATTGTTTACAATATATATGAAATTTTATTAGCTGTCAAAAGTTTCTGGCTTTGATTACAGTGTAATTAAACAACTGAATATAAATTTTAGTAAAATGTTTCAATTTCTTTTTTCATAAAAGTATGAAAGGATTTATTTCTTATAAATTTTATTTATGCCTTTAGAACTTTAATGTGTACTAGTTCATGAAGTTAAAGATCAATGTTTCTATTATATTTAATGCCTTTTTAGAGTAAGCTATTAGAGGTAGAAATAATATAAGTGTTTTTTGCTTTTAAAATCATTTTATTTCACAAAGTAATTAATTTATAGCTAACTTCATGCCAAAAGCTGTCAGTAATACATACTGGAACAAATCTCAGTGGGAAACTAGTGCTGCCAATGATATTGATGAACGAATTTGGCCTGTTCCTCCCCCCATTGAGTCAACATCATCGATGATTGCTGGAAAAGAAACATATGATTATGGTCACATGCACGACAATCCACCTCTTGCAATGCAGTCCATAGATTATAATCATATGTCAGAATTTTCATACAATCAGGTAAGCTGTTAATATCGTTTATTGAGTTACTCAGCTTCAATGTTTTGAAAATATTTTTTTTTTTTTTTTTAAGTTGTGCAGTGTATTTAAATTTATGTGTTTTTATCTAACCCTTTCGCGACGGGAAGTACAAACATGCGCCTTTCTCTGAGGCCGGCATTCACTTTCGCGAGTGAGTATCCAGGGCCGGAGGGTTTTTTGCTATTAAGCCTCAATTCATGAAATTAACGAAGTAGCAACACGTTATTTAATAATGCTGCTTAAAGTATTTAAACACAATGGGATTTATATATGTTTATAAATACTGTATTTACTTAAGCTATTTCTTATTTAAATATATATTTTACACTTTACTTTTTTTTTCATTTTTTCCTTAGTATTTAATTACTTTTAACATCGCAAAACTGAATACTATGTTATTTAAACTTTTTTTGTATGAAAGATTTTAAAAACAGGGATCTACAAACAATCCTAAGTTACAGTTCTTGCACTCGTAGTAACTTATTTGCCATTTTGGAGGATTTTTTCCAGAATGTGAAAAAATGAAACATAGACAATTTCTTTGTCAGAAATGTCCTCCTTATCATTAGAATCACTAGATCCATTATGAACATAAAGAACAATCAGAATATATTATAGTGTCACTATTACTAATATCCTAATCTGTTTCAGAATCAAGATCTTAAATATTTCGTGTCACTTCAGCTATTTCAAGCTCAGTTAAACACTTTCGACACTTCGAAAATCTAACAATAAAAAGAGAAAAAAAATAAAGTCTGTCAGATCTAATTCTGTACTAAAAACTGGACTGCAAACTGAAATACACAACGCTTTAGCAAAAATAAAACTCCCCTGCTTACATAAACAAACGCCACGCGAGAATTTAAAGAGCCGTCATAAAACATGTCAATTGGAAACATTCCTTTTCCCTCATGTTTATATAATCAAAAACTACTTGTATGTGTATGATACTACTCTCCTATTGAGTACAAGGTCAAATCTACATGTATCTAAATCCATATGGACATACAATGCCATCTTGTGTCAAAATTTATAGTTTTTAAAATGTTCCACAACACTGGCACACATATGTGACGGTCGGGGGTGAATGAGAAAATGCTCTGGCATGCCAGCGTGTCGGCCAGGAAGTGAGTGCATTTCTTTCTGGCACTTATTTGTGACAGTAGGCACGAAAGGGTTAATTGATGGTCAACTGCAGTATTCAATAAAATATTTCTTTAAAAATAGCTTAAACTACACATATATTCTAAACAAAAACCCAAGCAAATTATTAAAACTATGCACAGAACAACTTTATATTTCAAATTAACAATTATAAGCTACAGTACAGATTATTTTTAAACAAATAAGAAATAATAATGCAAATTAAGATAGGTTTAAAGTTTAATGGCAAATCACACTGGCATTCTGCAAAATACCCACTATTTTCGATTAAATATGTCCGTTTCATTCTCTTCGATAATTTTAGTTTTCTACTTTTTTATGTCGTATAATGTGAATGATCCAGTGCCAAACAAAATCCATGTCAAGCACAAGCTGACTAACAGTAAAATGAATTTCACATTTTCTAAATTTTAACACATGCCTGATCTCATTGATTATATTTCTAAATGTAAAAACAGGATATTTTAATTAGTACATCAATTCGTCAAAGTAAAAACAATAAACTATTAAAAGAGGTAATAGAAAATCCATTAATGCCGGTTTATAAAAGCTGCCAGATTATAGGTTTCTGGATAATTGATGCTTCACTGTACTGAAATTAGAAGTAGCTGAATTTGTTCATTGAAATGTTTATTCATTTATTTATACAATTTTATAATAACTATTAATTTAAGAAAACAATAACTAATTCTACATTTTTAAATTTAAATTTAATTTATTTTATGATTTAATAAAAGAAAGAAAATACTTGTATTTGAAGATTTTTCATTTATTTATTTTTTAATTTACTTCTTAGGTTTATCCCCCTGAAAACCAGTATGATCAATATTGGTCTCAAGTAAATGCTGCTCCTCCTATAACGCCAATGTTTCTTAAGAAAGAGCATACCACAACAACTACCACCTCTACACCTAGTTCAAGTCTTCCAGTTGAAGATGATACATCTCAAATAGGTAATGAAAGTGAAGATATATTTTTGAAAATTAAAAAAAAATGAATCTTAATTTAAAAATTCTTATATATTTATAAATTTCAGGGTTGAGCGATTTAAATCAGCCTGATTTAAATGAATTTTTAAAGATTGAATTTTTTAAAAAAAGCTGTTTGTAATAAGCACAATAAGAAAATATTGTCAACCCAGAGTTGCTCCCAGATGGTTTTAGGAGGCTGGTGCACCCTGCCTGTCCTTGTATCCCCTATATAATAATAGCCTAATTTATCTGTCCTCGAATTTATGAAGCGGTTGGACCTGGAATGGATAGAGGATTCTTGATGAATTAGGATTAGTAAAATTCAAAGCGAGTAAAGCTTATCATCTCCTAAACTATCGATCCGATTCTAAAAGAAATTGGTATAAATGTGCTTCATATCATAGCAAAAATACTGCTGTCTTTAAAACGTCCATAATCCTTCCCTTTCCCCCTTTTTGAGCTTTTAATGCCATATTTCAAGCCCTATTTTCCCCGATTAAGACCAGGCGATTAAATTTAACAATTTATCCCATAATAAATAGGTAAAAATAACATTTTTCTATCATTATGACGTCATTCCTTTAACCATCTCATTTAATCATTTCTTTTTTAAATTATTTAAATATCTGCATTATTTTCATACGTTTTATCACTGAACTTGGATATTATGTAATTAATTTTATTTTATATTTGGCTTAAGTAATTTATAAGCCAAGCTAAGATTAAAGTACATATGTGATAATCTTAAATTTAATCATCGATTATTTTTTGTTGTAAGATAATTCTCAGCCAAAAAAGAAGTAATTTATAATTCTGGAAAATTAAAAATTTTACTGATCCCGACATATGATGGGCTATATGCTAGTTATTAAAATAGCATCCTGCCTGCTATTCACTTCTTCTCCCCTATCTCTTTCTTGTCTCTCAGTCAAATGTTGTTTTTGTCTTTTGTATTAAAATATTACTGACACAGTAAAAATTTCATTATCATACCTTGAAAAGAATGCAGACTAAGTGCCTCTAAAAAATAAAAACAAATGCACCCAAAAATGTAATAAGTATTATCCCCCTCCTGCTTTTATTTATTTATTTTTATGAACCTGGGAAAAATTCTGGAATTTATCTAGCTTTACCTATTTATAAACCAGTGGTGTGCGGTAGGTTTTCATGCAGGGTGTGCAGAGAACATGGATTTTCCAATAAATCTTTAATTATTGAGACATCTGAGTTCTCCATTCTGAAATGGGTTATTTATTATGAATATAAATTTAAAGATTACAGTAAGTAAAATATTTACATATGAGTAGTTGAGTTATAACTATAAAAATAGCTAAACTTATGAGAATTCTACTAGCCTTGAAGCAAAAATCATGACTTTTGTTGTATGGTGTCATATCAGAGTCGAAAAAGCAACGCTTCGGGCTTCCATGAAAAACTTATATGTTCAGCAATCATAGCACCACATGGCGGCCGCCGCTGCGGTGCCTCATCCGGATGTTCATTGGTGCCCACAAACCGAACGTCTATTCCACTTGCAGAGGATTTCACTGCATGCTGGCACAATAGAGCGAACTATTTCTTACTCAGTCAGTGGATTAAATTATATTTGTTAATTTTGTTAATTGTTTTTAACATTTGGAAATCATATATTCTGCAAAAAACAACTTGACAATTTTTAAAAACAAAACCAGGGATATGGTGTTACATAATATAACTTATATACTGTCTGTAAGACACAATGAATGGTAAAATTTGGACTGTTCTGTTAAAATTCGTTTCTTTAAAACAAAACATTGTTTTTCAGCTAATTATTTCAATAAATATAATACATCACTGAAATTAATTTACCACACTAAAACATTCCACTTTATATTGATGAAATACTTCTTTCATATTTCCATGAAAACAAAATCTTACAATATATAAATTTAATATTTAAACGTCTGTTAAATCGTATGGCCAGTTAATCAGTTAAAAAACCAAAACAAAAAGTCCTAGCTCTTATACAACGCTTAATAAACTGTACCTTCAGATGATTCTGAATGCCAAGTAAAGGGAAAATAGCTGCACTTGCTTCAGTGCCATAGTATGCTGTTCTTCTCCAGTAGCCCATACATATAAAGCGTGATTTTCAATTTAGTGCTCAGTGCGTACACATCAGAACTTCCTATGTTCATTTGCGCGCTACGTGGTGCAGCACCTAGTACCGCACGCACTGCGGGAATACAAGAAAGTAAATCAACATAATATTTGAATATATTATAAATAATATTTATTATATACCATATAAAGATAGGTAGACATAGGTGCAGAAAATTATTGTCCCTCATAATTTTGCCAGGGTGTGCAGTGCACACCCTGCACGTATGGACCGCACGCCACTGTTATAAACTTTGTTTGGATGGAGCATGTAGCAAGTTTTTCTCAAACTCAGATATGCACCTGCAGTCCAGGGCTGCTTCCATCAAGAGGATTTTTTTCAACATATGGATTAGTGCAATTTAAACTTCGAAACAGACTTGAAAACAACAAAGCAGCTAAACTTATTTTTGTTTATAAATCCTTTAAAAATTTTAACCACTGTCACAAAATAAAAGTTGGTTGTAAAATTTTAATAAAAAATAAAAATTATTGTGATTACTTAGCCCTTAGTCTACCCTCATCTTTCTAATAATTCTATGGTTGAAGGAGTAAAATATATAAATTAACATGAAGCATCCTTTATTTAAATTGATATAGATAATTAAAACGAGCAAAAAACCCTATATTGCAATTATTTTCTACTGATTTATGAATTATTCTTATATATTATATATATTTATTTATTTTAGTTATATGTATTTTTTATTATATATAAAAAAGAATTGATTTAGAGATCTAACTTTAACGATTTCTTTTATCAAATATATACTTATATTTTAATTTCAAAAATCTGATTTGAAAAAAAAAAATCTGACTTTTTTTATTTAAAAAAAATCGTGATTTTTATCAACCCTGATAAATTTTAATCAGTTACAATTTGTTCTGTATATTAGATGCAGCTAAACGAAAACAATTACCTGCATGGATAAGAGAAGGTTTAGAGAAAATGGAACAAGAGCGTATTAAAAAACTAGAAAAAGAAAAAGCTGAAAAAGAAAAGGCAGAAAAATTAGCTCAAGCTGCTTTGAAGAAAGATTTAGATTTGAAAGATGTTTCTAATCCTATACCTGTAAAATCAAAATTTGTGAGTATATTCAGTATCTTTAATCTTGTGTATTAATTATGTATTGGTACTGTGAGATATTGTTAATTTTAAATCATGATAGCTTTTAAGATCCCAAATACTGTTGACTTAATTGAAGTTGATTTTTGTGTATAAAATTCCATATCTTTGTTTGAAAGTAGATTTTTTATCTCCTTACTATCAAACTCTGAAACAAATAAGGTGTACGGTTTTTTTTAATTGCACATTTGTTTGAATTTTAATAAGGGGACAAACTGAGTGTTAAGTTCTAATATAAAGGCAGAAATATGATTATTATCACAATTTATAAGCTGAACAAACAGGATTTTATTAGCATGGAGAGAGTTTTTATATGTGCTTGATATTCCAGGGGATTGCTATGGAGAAACCTCAGAATTCTGTGAATTAGTGCGAAATACGTAGATTTCAAGAGAAATAAATTTATGAATTACTTCCCTTTGCTCTTTTCTGTTTATTATGAAGAACAACGCAGCACATCTCTTTGACCCTTGAATAATCCTGCAACTGTTGTGACTAGATTAATTTTAACTTTCACTGTAATAATGTTGGTGTGCCCTGCATCTTCTCCCATGACTGCATGCCTCGTCTTCTGTACCTGCTTGCCTACTTCTACAGGAGCAGATTTTGTGGGTTTGGTAAATAGCCTGTCTTACTGATAACTAATTAATTGCAGTGATTAACATCAAACAACACATTTATTCTTTACAAGTTATGAACACATGAAAATGAAACATTACTAAAGAGAATAGATCGCTGGCTGAATCTGAGAAAAATAGTGGAGAAGTTCAAGTCTCTCTTCATTAGACAACTCTACATACAAAAGGATGAACTTTTCCCTATTGTCAATGCAGGAATTCCTTTTTCTCTCATCTGTATCTGGTGAGGATGGGGTGGAATCCTTCCTCTTTCTGGTCAAACTTTTGCTCTCTTGGAATATCCCTCTTTTCCTTTGCAGTTGGCGAGGACATGGGTGGCATCCTTCCCTATCCTGGTCAAACTTTCGGTCTCTTGGAATATCCCTCTTTTCCTTTGCAGTTGGCAAGGACACGGGTGGCATCCTTCCCTCTCCTGGTCAAACTTTCGCTGTCTTGGAATATCCCTCTATTCCTCTGCAGTTGCCGAGGACACGGGTGGCATCCTTCCCTCTCCTGGTCAAACTTTCGCTCTCTTGGAATATCCCTCTTTTCCTTTGCAATTGCTGTGGACACGTGTGGCATCCTTCCCTCTCCTGATCAAACTTTCGCTCTCTTGGAATATCCCTCTTTCCCTTTGCAGTTGGCGAGGACATGGGTGGCATCCTTCCCTGTCCTGGTAAAACTCTCACCTCTCTGGGGTAGGGCCTTTCATGCTCTCTTGTTGTGTCTGTTTTTGACCTCGCCTTAGTGCCGTAACAAAATGACACGTCTTGAGTCTAGTGTAACAATCACCTTTATAAAGTATACTGTTAACAACAAATTATATCTTTAAATTTAATCAATTGTATGTTTAAATGTGAACAATGTTGTTTATTTCATTTATTATAAATATTATAATATTGATTTAGGAAAGTGATAGTGAGGGTGATGTTGAAGAAGAAACTGTAAGTATTAAGAGACCAAATAGTGTTTTGAAAAGGAGTCCATCACCTGTTGAAGATATTAGAACAGAGGAGGAAAAAAGACAAGAATATGTAAGACTTGTGTAAAATTATTTTTATAGTAATATTGTTTGCATATTAATATATTTTTTCTATGTTTTGGCTAATTACTTTCTATAACAAGGGTGTCCAACAACTGAGAATTATCAGGGAGTTTGTCAATTCTGGAAATGTCAAGGAAGTAGTAAAAATTTTAAAAAATCAGGGAATTTTCTACAAAGAAAAGTTAGAAAAGTTCTGGCAGTCAGAAATTAATAATAATAAAGATTTGTGCATTCTTTTAAAATTGTTATTTGCTGTTAAATGAAAATATGAAAAAATGAAAAAGACAATCTTGAGAAAATGATGCAACTGAAGCTAGGTACAATTTTTAATTAATATATTTGTATGCATTATTTAAATATAAATTAAACATGAAAAAGCAGAACTGCTAGAGTTGTCATAGTTTTTAATTATTTGAATGAATTTGATTAATCCTCTGTTCCTTACACAGGTTATTCTGAAGACTCCAAAGACAAAGAATATTTCTAAGTTTTAAATACATTGGAATTTTATTTGTTATATTAAAATTTATAATTTTATTTAAATATAAATTTATAACTAAAACTAATTTTATAAAAGAGTTTTAAAAAATTATTATTAAATAGTGTAAGTTAGTCAAGAAATTGCAAATTGCAGGAAATTTCTGAAATGGTTTTCCATTGGACACCCTGTATAAACAGAGTTCCCACGGTCCTTAAAAGTCCTTAAGAACTCCTTAACTTTAGCTTTCATTTCTAAGAGCTCTGAAAACTACTTAATTTTTGTCAAAGGTCCTTAAAAACTGCTTAATTTTTAAATTGGAACTCTATAAATTTCTCCATTGATGCAATCCACCGTCATCATGTAATTTCCTATCAGTTTTTCCCGTACTCTCCAAACTTTTTGGTTTTGTAAGTTCGGAGTTAAACTTGCCCAAAACCGGTTCTAAGAACACAAGTACAGGTGATGAGTACTGGGCAAACAATATATATATTAAGAATATATAAAATATTCGTTCATGTTCATAACATTCTTTTACATTTTCTAGCCAAAAGTGCAGTATTAATAATAAAAGAAATCCTGAAATATATATATGTTTTCAGTGTATTACTGTAGTAATTCAAAATTCATTTCCTTGATATCCTTCAAGAATTATGAAAATACTTTCAGTTTATTAGTACTTTTTATGGTTATGAGCTAGAAAACTTATTTGACAAATAAGTAATCTCTCGCATACTGAAAAGGTTTAAAGTATAAAGTCAGCTACCCTTTTCTAATAGCAAACAGTCATGCAATTAAACGAAGCATGAATGGGGAGGCATTGTAGATATTTCAGTTACTTATGGAAGTTTAATTTTCCTTGCATTGAATGTAATAGAAAAGTCTGAAACTTTCTTCTTTCCCAGGCAATGTCAGGTATAATCTGCTAGTATATGTGTGTGTGTATGTGTGTATATATATATATATATATATATATATATATATATATATATATATATATATATATATATGAGTCATTTTAAACCCTCAGAAAGTACTGTTTATAATATTGTATTTTATTCACAATTTATTTTTAGTTTGATCACTCAAAAAACTTTAGATGTACATTTTTCAAAATTAGTTTTTGTCAAATAGATTTATCTTATATTAATTTTTAGACATTTTAAAAAACTTTATTCTAAAATATTGTAGGACATTTATTGAACGTGCCTTCTGTGGTTCATAATCATTAAAATGTGTTCCTTAGGAAATAGGGTTCATGTTGTTATGCTGTGTATTTCAAGTAGATCCTTATAAAATGTTACTCTAGTCCTTAAATTTTTGTTCTGAAAAAAGAGTGGGAACCCTGATAAATTTAGTTTGCTAAAAAGAAATTGCTATCTGTTTAGTATTCCAAACGTAGTTTAGGTTAACATAATCAGGCTTGAAATTCTATCACTTTTTTTACAATTGATCACTTTTAGTCACTTTTTTAAGGAAACAGTCACTTTTTTCATGGTGTATCACAGCAAAAGTCTGTTATTGAAAAAAGAAAATATGAATTAATAACAAAATATTTTAATAAGAGACCAAAAATGTGATGCTCTAATCTAATTTTTCTTATTAAAATGTAATTAGTCTTATGGTTTCTAGAATTTAGTGATTTTAAAAAGTCGTAAAGAAGTTCCTGAAATCTACATTTGTATTGGAATATACATTAAAGTAATTTACATCAAAGCACACATTTCTCTTTTTCTTTTACTGCACAATTTTTGTTTAGACACTCTAATCTAGCTATGTACATATATCAAAACATCATCAATATATGCAGAAAATTGTAATTATAAAATTAATGTATTGTATGTATTCAAATCTAAATTATAGATTTTCTTGAATAAAAAGCAATGTTGAGTTGTGTTAAACAAAATTTTTTAACCTTTTTTGTATTTGACGCTAAAATTATGTCTTGCAAAATCAAATTTGATTGAAAAAAAAATGTTTTATTATATATAATAAATGCATAGAGATTTTATTATTTACAATTTTCCCGGGAATGGAAAAAATGCAGTTAAATTTTATTAATTACAATTACTTGTGTGATTGATTATCAAGCAACTAATGTTAAACTTGAAAGTTTTACTGATGTCAATTTTTTAAAGTTGACAGGTATGCTACAAATTTTTAAATATAAGATAGAAAATTAAATATATTTTAATGTAAAACTTTCACTATTGCTCTGCATGTTGCATTCTTCATTCATACATATTTCATAACATAGCATGTTTTGATTTTATTTGACGCTAAAATTATGTCTTGCGTGAATCATTTGATTTAGAGTTAAAATAAATAGAAAAATCTTAATAATAGCATCTGTAATCAAGAGGAGAAAAAAAAAGTGCTTTTTTATTTTCAATGTTTAGTCACTTTTTGGTCACTTATTCTGTATTGTCACTTTTCTCACCTTTATAAAAGTACCTCAGCAGTTGCAAGTCTGCATAATCCTAATTTTTGTGTAGGATGTCCTTATGTGACAAGTAGGTCATTGTTATTTGTTAGTGTATGTTATATATATTTAGTAGAAATGCTCTTTACATTTAAATTTTTAGATGCTGGCTTTACGTCGTATATTAACAGAAATTTTATTATCGGTTACTAATGCTGAAATGTATTCTATCGCTGAAGAGGTGATTAGGAAAGAAAAACTCAAAGGTATTTGTTCTCTATATAATGTTAAAATTCTTCTGGCATAATTTACAAATAAGGGTTTTTTGTAAATTTTTTAAAACTATAACTTACACAATACTGTTATTGCTTGTATTCTAAAGAAGTGCCTTCTCCAAAATTGCCATGGGGTTACAACTTGTGAGTATAAATTTCCATAATGTTATTCTTAGTACATTGCTTTGTATTTTTATACTTTTAAGCAATATATGATTATCTGACATAGAACTTCATTCATTTGAGAAATAAAAATTTTTAAAAACCTGTGATTATGAAATGAATTTTTTTATTTGTAGTTTTAAAAATTGTTTTTTCCTTATGATATTAATTTAGCCTTGATATTTAATGTCTTGATATAGATCATCCATTTTTAATGTTTTAAAATGTGTATTTTATAAAAAAATTTCTGTGATTGTGCAATTTTGAACAATAATCCAAAATTTAGATTTGTAATTACATGAACCACTGCATTACTGCTAACATTTTAAAACTGTCACCTTCTTTAAATATATATTTAATAAAATTGAAAATATACTTAGTATAAGTTTAATAAGTATTTATTTTAACTTCTTGACCAACTCATTGTGATTTGTATTACAAATTCATTCTAAATTCCTTTAAATTTCATAATGGTTGAAGTTGTGTTTTAATCAATATTATGGTCTAGCTACATTGATTATTATACTTTGTTAAATTACTGGATACAGTTTATTAGAATTGAAAGATAATTTTTGTAGAATAGGAAAAATTATTTGTTTAGTTGTCAGCTGTTTGGGGTATCTTCCCCTTGCATGCACACATAAACATACATACACACAATTTTACAGATTATTGTTCAAATTCATTTTTCATCTTTCTGATGTTAAGATTATTTTGTCTTTTTACGCTTTATGTATTCTAGTTCCTTCTATTGAAGAATATAATTTTTTTTTAAAATAAAACTTACAAACTGATTTAAATATATTTGAATTGCATATATTTTTCATTTCTTTATTACCATTGACACAAATGATTTAAATTTTCGTTTTTTGCATAAACAGAAATATTGATAATCTTAAATAAACTTTTAATTGATGTTTGTAAACAAAATCTTGTTCTAGAAGAAAAAATGGAATTATGTTGTTTTGGGTTTTTTTTATTTGAAAGTATTAAAATACAGTAACATAATATTTGATAAGTCTTACTTTTATATTGCAATAGGTTTACCTTAATTATTTACAAGTTACATGTTTAGAATATTTTTCTTTAAAATGCATGAATAAATGTTAGTAGTTCTTTTCAGATGTTTAGTCAATATAATTTATTTAAAGATTATAAACCTTATATGAGTATTTCATAGTATTTTTGATTCTGGTTCACTACATTTCAAAAATAGATTTCAATTTTCACTTTTAAAAAATGAATTGTTACTAACTCTTAGTATATGAATCTTAGCAAACAAAATTATCAAAAAAATATTAATTTTATTATTAACATAGTTTAATATTTATTTTTTATTCTTAAAGGGCATATATAATTTAATTGATGAATTTAATACCTGTTTCTCTTTTGTATTTTTATTTATATAAATAGTTACAATCCTATTAATAATTTTCTGCCTTATATTTGTGTATGCCAAACACAAATTTCAAACATCTTAATATGATTTAATTTTCTTATTAATTGTTATTAATTACAGTCAGTACCGGCTATATGGTCAGTTTTCTAAAGTACCTTCTCAATTAACCGGAGTTCGTGGGTTTGAGTCCCACTGTGGTATGAATGTTCGTAGCCGTTCGGAATCGGCTTTAAGCAGTACCCGGTCTCATTAGCCCTCATCTTGCAAAAAGTAGACCTCAGTGCTCCCAAAACCTCTAACCTTCTGAATTAATAGGATCGGATCTAATTTTGGCCGAAGGCCTTATCACTTGTTGTGAAGTTATTAAATTAATGAAGAGTGTCCAGTCCTTAAGATTAAATACAGTACAAAAACAAATGCAGGTGTTTAAGTTACAAAATAAAAATATAAAATAGTAGGCCCAAAAAAATTATTAAGTAATAATAAAAATATATCAAATACTAAGATAAATATTAGGGATAGGTAAAAATAGAGAGTTTAAGGATAGCAAAGGATTTCTATGGTGTTTTTTAAATTTTATTTTTTTTTATTTATTTATTTTATTTATTTATTTATTTTTTTTTTTAAGAAAAGATACTGTTTAGACAGTACAATAAAAGTGAAATGAAGAAAAGAGATAAAAAATGATTAAAGCTACCTTACGAAAGGAAAAATAAAAAGTACAAAATAAAATTAAGTTCAGCTTAAAATTGAAGGGGAGAAAAGCTCGGCACAGGTTCTGTGGCGCCATCTATTGGATGGCCACACATTTGGGCAGTGTATAGGGGAGTTTAAGAAGGGAGATGAAAAACCTAACATATTAAATAATCATGGCAGCTCTAGGCCGCTTTTGATACTTAGCCTTCCTATGATCTCTAAATTAATAGGGAACATGTGTTAAAGGCCACCGCTTATACAGTCATTTTCTTTTTCTGGTCACCAGTTATATGGTCAGTTTCATTTTTTTCAAAGAGTTTTTTTTAAGAGTGCGAAATTGGAGAGGGCCTCAATTCAAGCCTTTATATTCCTTCCTTTCCCCTTTTCATGTTTGTGTACACTCATCGTCGGAGTTTTCCACTTCTCTCAGCTCTCGTCTCCCCCTAATAACAAGTGAATATCTGTCTGTTTATTGAAGTTATATCTCTCGTATGTGAATTCAGGTGTTATTTTACTAATTCCAAAGCAGCAGATGAGCATTTAAAAATTATTAGGAACTTAGAAAAAGTTGTGTTAACAACCAACAAAAGGAAGCAAACTTGTATATCTGATTATTTTTAAATACATTGAACATCAATGTACGTGTGCTGTACTTTGATTAGTAAGGTAAGCTAATAAATTTCTCCCCAAAAAAATATTGCATATTTTTAATGTAGTTTTTACTTCTCAAATTAATTTTTAAAATGTTCTTAAAAGTATAATTATTTGTTTATGAGTACTACATTCTGATTTGTGAATATAATCCTGTCACAATTCAATAGGGTTGTATTGTTCTGCATATATGGTCTGATTTTTCTGGACCCCTGAGCTGACCATATAACCGATACAGACTGTACTTCTGTGTACTATAAGGATGACTTGGCATGATTCTGAATATTTTTAAAGGCTTCACATCTATATAAAATTGTATTTAATTTTTTCCTAGTTATTTTTTTTTAAATTTAAAAATATACTGATAAATTTTTAATTCCTCATAGCTTTAGAATATCAACACTTATACTAAATTTTAAAATTTTCTGTTGTGTTGATGTTTTCCTCTTTTTCCCATTAATTGGTGTCAGATTATTTAATTAGCATTTGTAAATGATCTGTGTTATGCTTTTCCCATTCCTTCCTTCTTGTTTCAGATGGAAAAATGTGAATGCTGCTTTTAAATAATGTATTTTACTTAAGTGTTATTTTAGGTATTTCTGAACTTACAGATGTGCTAGTTGAATTTTGATTTGTTCTTTGTCACTAAACTTTATATATTATTACATAAAATCTCCAGCTCGTCAGCTGGCCTCAACAGCAACACTGACTTCTGTAGCGTCTGGATTGCGTAAGTACCTAATCTATTTTTTGCATTGCGCTGCTTACTCTTAATATGAAAACACTCATAATATTTAACCCTTGTATAGTAAAGTAGTTTTTCTGTGAGATTTTTTTAAAAAATCGGAACAACTAATTATGGTGCATATTATTTTACAATTATGCCTATTTTTTTAGAGCTAGGATGCAAACTTTTTGAGCTTGTTTTTAGGTAAAACATTTTATGTAGTATATTGAAATATAATTAATGTTTATTTATTTTCATATCAGAATTATTGAGAGAATTTTTACAGATAACTTGATTACTATCCATGAATACGGTGAAATCTTATCAACTGTCACAGTATGACTGATAGTCATATGTACCTCTCTAGAATTTTTTTATTTATTTATTTTATTATTATTTTATTTATTTATTTTTAAAGTTTTCTTGGGTACAATCTGGGGCATTTCTGTTAGATATATTGTGTAATAATTTATTGTTTAAAGTGGGGGGGAGGAAAGTTTCATAAAATTAAAAAAAGGCTCTGTAATTTAATCAGTATATAATATTTTGAATCAAATTGTAATTTCTAAAAATTATCAAGTAGAAATATGTGTTATTTATATAGAGCAGTAGTATACTTATGAATTTTTTTTAATAAATAATTTGGTTTTTATTTATGCGTTATACCTAAACACTAGTGATATGTTTATTTTCTTTAATTCATTTTATAGTAACTACATGAGTTGCATATAAAACCTATAGAATATAATTTTTTAAAATTTGTAGTGGTAAGATTTTTCTTTTCTTTTACCTTCCTTATTTTAGTTAATTCCTTAATTAAAGCTAATAGTGTGCCAACTTCTAAAAATCTCAAATAGAACTCTTTAATAACATATTTATGTTTTGAAAATATTATAAGTGTATAAAATACTTATCATCAAATTTTTAAAATCAAGTCATATTTTTGAAAGTATTTGCATAATTTAATAGATAGATTTATAGTATTTTTTTTAGAAAAGTATTCTGAAATTTAAACTTTACTAACTTGCTTTGGTTTATTTTATTTTACCAATACCATTATTTATTTTTAATGAATAGACAGGCTAGTATAAAGCACAAAAGCCTGTCATGAATATTTTGAAGCTGCTATGGTTCTTCTATGAATATTTTAATATTTTTTTTTATTTAAATCAAACCTGAAATTTATAGTATAAGATTTCACTGTATTTAAATAAATAATAAGCCCTTATGGGAATGATTGCTAAAGTAATTGAGCTTTTCTGCTTTCTCTTCTTTCTTTTTTAAATACTATTTGCTTCTCAGAGTATATTCCACAGTGAGGACTATAAAAGATGATTAAAATCGCATAATAATAGAAAGTTTTACAATGCTTTCCCATTTTCTTTTCTTTTTTACATGTGTTTGAAAGAGAAGTATCTTTCATTATAATAACTTATTTTTATCATGGATGTTTATAGTTTATACTAAAAGATCATGTAATGTATAAAGAAATAAACTTTAACTGTTTTTTTACAAATCTAGAGTGATTTCTTTTTCAATTTCACTTACGTATTATGACAGAAGATTTTATTACATAGTCAAGTACTATATGCTTTGATATTTATTTCAGAAAATAAACTGAACATATTTTAAAAACACATATTAAAAAATAAATCCCATCTTTGATAATTTATTTTCTGTAATTTCTCTTGGTAGCAGATCTGAATTTTAAAAAGATTTATCTTTGATTTCTACTATTTGACCAATTTTTTAGTCCTTTGTAAATTTATAAACCTTTTGATATATAAATATTTTGGCATATTCCCACTATACTAAAATAAAATTAGCTTGTTTTTAGTAGCCCCGAAAAAGTATTATCATTTAAAGCTTCAGGCTAACTTGTTTTTAACAGTATGATAATGAATATTGTATTAAAGAAAAAATTTGCACCTGCATCATATATACATATATGTGTGTGAAGTAATTAAACAATCCTCTTTTTCTCATTTATAAAAATTTTTTTATTTAAAATTGGTATATCTTTTTTAGAATGTGACTAGTGCTAAAAAAATGTATGTGCTAAAAAAATGAATTGTTTACTGTTATCACATTAAAGGTAGGCACTGTTATCACATTAAAGGTATCTCGACTGTACCTTAGGCAGGAGTTATAGTAATACGATCAATCTCGACTGTAGCTTAAAGGAGGGAGTCGTACTAATGATTGCAGAATCCATGCACCACTTTACATTTGTATTTAGTACGTTTTGTGATTTGAAGCTGTTCGGTTGTTCAAATTCTACTTACAATAAATTTTGAAATCCTTCAATATAGTTTCACATGAAATAAAGATATATATGCAGATGATTTGTCATAAAAAATGAAAGTTGACTTGCTTCAAATGTGAGTTTTGCAATGCACCTCTTCACCGTGGCGATTGTTAACATTATCTCACTCATAAAAAATACTAAATTCCTCTCATAAATATGTACTTTAAAGCATTTTTTGTAATTAGTGTGTAATTCTTTTTAATATTTCTTGTAGTATTAAGAATTTAAATAAACTTTTCTAAATCTTAATTTTTTTATGGTTACGCAAAATATCACCCTCTCTAGGATGAAAAACGAGGCGGGGCGGTCGCTGCGTTGCCTAGCATACTTTCATCAAGATCCCCTGCCTTTAATGTATTATTAAAAGTTTAACATGTTCAGTTTATCTTTGAAAAAAATTCAAAGCAGTATAAAAAAATGATTAAAAAAATATAAAGAGTGAATAAATTATGATTTACATGCAGGTTTAGAGAAGTAAGATTGTACTGTGATTGTATAAAATTGGAGGGTATAAAATTTAGGGTAATTTTTGTTGGCTATAAAAATAAAGGGTTATTTGATTTTAACAATTCAGTGTATACACAGTTTCATCCTTTTATTCCAGTATAGAGAAAATTCTTCTGCTGTAATTATTTTTTAACATCAATACAGATATGGCATATCTTTGCTTAATCAAGATGTTTCCTTAACATTTCAATGAAAACAAAATAACATACATTTTTGTGTCCTCCAGAAAGGCACCAATAAAATAATTACCTTATTTTATTTGTGCTTATATTTTGCAGAAGCAGAAGTTTTGACTTATGCAACATTGAATTATGAGCTAAAAGTGTACCAATTTTTAATGTGACTGAAAAAAATTTATCAAAATAACAACATTAATATGTATATATGTAATGAGACTGACTTCTCGATGGGGGTTTTCAGTCATGGCCATAAAAATGATACCGTTTCAGCTAAAGACCTTTATTTAGATAACTTTGAAGGACGGGTTCTATAGCTGAAACGGTATCATTTTTATGGCCATGACTGCAAACCCCCATCGAGAAGTCAGTCTCATTACATATATATATATATATATGGGCGTATATACATATACACACTCACACACAAACGTACATACATATATACGCACATACTGTTAATGTTATAAAAGTATTAGAAGTGCTTCATCTGACTTATTTTACAATTCAAACCTTTATTTTTTTTCTAAAGTGTGGTATTTTAATTCTGTTAATCACTTTGTAAAAAATATTTTGCATTGTTAATTTACAGGAATAATCACATTTCATTTTCTTCAAATAGTTCTAAGAAACAAATCCTTCTAGTTGAAGATTTAGAAAAAAATTGAGATAGAAGTTTAAACTTTAAATTATTTAATGTGTATTTTTAATTTTTATATTAAATTAAATTTTAATTAAATTTCTGAGCTGTTATGTAAGTAAGACATAAATATTGTTACCAGATCTATTATTTCAATTTATTTTACACTTTTCAAAGACATATGTGGCAGAGAAACTTCAAAACCTTTATGTAGTATTCATAAAGTGTATAAATTTTGAAACTTGATATAAAGTCCTTATGTTAAACTGAAAGCAACCTTTTTTAAAAGTTGCAATTTTGGTTAGTATTGATACGTTCTGTCATTTACAAAAGAATATTTTATTTTCAAATTATGTTACCAACTTTTAGGCATATAGTTCATGCATTTGTGTCCCAAACATAAGTATAATACTAAACCCAATCCAACCATTTAATTATTTACAAATATTCAGTGCCATCCTATAAATTGTATTCTAAAAATATCAAAAATGTTTTTAATCTGATCTTATTAAACCTTCTATGGAGAAAAGAAAGACAATAAAAATATGAATGCATATGTATGTAATGGGTGTTTTTACCCACTACAAACTTATGATATCCATTCTGGATGCAGTGCAGTTTTTAGGCCATAAAAAAATATAGAAAATTTTAAGATTAAAAAAATGTTGAATGTATTCAGATAATCCATCTTTGCTGCCAACACAAACTACATTCGTTTATATAATGCCAAGAGGGCACAATGGAACCAGCCAATCAGATTGTTAAGAGTTATCACATGAAGACACTTAGACGTGAAACTAAGTTACATAAAGCTGCTATATAAGTTTAGTTAAGAGTAGCAAACATTTATTTGATATTTTTTGAAATTCCCAAATGTCTCCACAATATTAAGAGAAAAAATAATTTTACCAAAGGTTGTAATTTTGCAAGTAGAATCACCAGAAATTTACTTTAAAATATAGTTATAATTAATTTGGTTAAAATATCATTACATGTATATAGTATATCTCTTGTGTTACTTGCAGCAGTTGTATGTAAGTAAAACATTCTTCTAACTTCACTTTTAAATTTTATTTATTTGTTGGTATGAGGCACTTCTGTTTTTACGTAGTTTAATTTCATTTTAGACATATTCAAACAAAACATCCCAGAAAACAAGGAAAAAAAAAGCTTAATTTTTTTTTCACATGAAACTTTGTATTTTATGTGTATTGACTCTGATATTGCAGCTAATCAATATCTAACATTTCTAACTTTAAGTACAATAATTTACATCATACAAATTGAACACATCTACTGTAGCATATATTGTTAAAAAGGAAATTGGACTCATAAGCAAGTAATTTACCAACTTAGGTGGTCTTGCCAGCTATGGAACAGAAAGTGAAGCAAGCGAAGCTGAAGAAGAAAAAGATGCTTCAGATTCTGATGAAGAATTGATTCGCAGAATAAAAGAAAAAAAGAGGCTGTTTGCTATTAAAGAAAAAAAAATTCTCGCTGAACTTGAAAGGAGAGAATTAGAGGAACAAAATGAAGCTTTAAAGGCCAAAAATGGTATCTGTATTTTACTTAATTTATCAGGAAGTATGAGTTTTTTAAAGTACTTTATCACAGTTTGAGAGATTCTTAATCACATTCAAATTATTTCATTATATGAAATTTAGCTCTGAAATATATTTAATTCAAGCAATACTTTTCTTTGTTACGTATCTGCAATGTATCCCAAAAAAAATAGCACAGGGAGCTTTAAAACATAGTTTTGTTGATTGTTGGTATCTGTAACCTTGCAATTAACAAAATTTGTAGAATTCCTATCAAATAGCAATACTAAATTTAATGTTTGTATAAGTTTTATTCATTGTTTAATTAGATACACATGATTAATAGGAAAATCTTTCTGTTTGTTAAATTTAAAAAAAAATGTCGAAATGCTAAAAGTAGATTTTTTTAAATATAGTTCCAATTTATGAGAAATATGTATTACTTTGAAATAAAAAAATGCACTTTTTTGTCAATAAAATTTTATCCTCTAAATTTAATGTTATTTTATTTTATAATCTTTTGACATGTTTGGTATAATATATTCTAACATTGAGGAAATATTTTTTTATTCAGGGTTATTTAGGTAAAAAGAGTTAATGTTGAGTTTATCTTTAATCTATATGTAGTTTTAGGTGCATGTTTAGTTCTGCTACATTTTGTCTGTATAACACAGGGTTCCCATGGTCTTTAAAAATCCTTAAGAACTCCTTAATTTTTGCTTTCATTTTTAAGGGCCCTTAAAACTACTTAATTTTTGTCAAATGTCCTTAAAAACTCCTTAATTTTTAAATTGGAACTTGAACAATTTATCTGTTATGTGATTTCCTACCAATTTTTGCCGTACTCTCCAAACTTTTGGTTTTGTAAGTTGGGAGTTAAACTTGCCCCAAACCAGTTCTAATTAAGAATGCCAGTACAGGTGATAAGTACTGGTCAAAGAATATATAAAATATTTGTTAATGTTCATAACATTCTTTTACATTTTCTAGCCATACTATTTTTAATATGATCACTCAAAAAACTTCAGATGTACATATTTCAAAATGTTTTTGTCAAATAGTTTTATCATATTAATTTTTAGGTATTTTTAAAAATTTAGTTCTGAAATATTGTAGGGCATTTATTGCACATGCCTTGTCTGGTTCATAATTATTAAATTATGTTCCTTAGGAAATATGGTTTATGTGGCTATGCCGTGTATTTCAAGTAGGTTCTTAAAAAAGTTACTTTGGTCCTTAAAAAGTCCTTAATTTTTGTTCTGGAAAAAGAGTGGGAACCCTGTAACATACTTGTCAACTTTTATAGATTGCCCTTAAAATTTATGGGTTTGGTTTAATTTTATGCACTTATTGATAGATCAAAAAATTTTACAGTTTATGAAAATTGAAAAATCTTTTCAACCCTTTACCTTAAAACAATCTATGAGAGACTTGATCATACTGCTGTGCCTAAAATGAGAACCGTGATGATTCTTTCTGGCCAAAAGTGAAAAGCTTGAAACAGACATGTTATTGTTTTTAGGCGATAAAGTTTTTGTTTTTGCATTATTGTTTGTTACAGTTGCAATATAAGAGTTGGTCATTTATTCTTAGGCATAATTGCAATAGAGTATTTTATTATATGCAATAAATAATTAACTGTTGGTGCTTAAAAATTCTTAAAAACTAAAAATTTAACCTAATGGCAAAAAGGAAAATTGATACTAATAACGGTGCTGGAAAGTGTCCTGATTACACCTTAGAAACTGGAACAGATACCGATTTGGATACATCTGAAATAGCATTGTAGTTTGTCCTGTAAAAAAACGTGTGCAAAATTTAGTTAGTGATGAAATTGCTTCTGGTCATGACGCATGAGAAAAGCTTTCATCGAAAGTGGTACACACAATCATTGCTCGACTCATAAGGCAAGAGGTTAATTTTACCAGAAGTTTACATAACTGATAAAAAAGATATATCAATATACTTCTGTTGCATAATTATAAATTTGTCATGACTCTAGCTACGACTAAATGACTTGCCTGAATATTGTATTGTGATTGCATATTTATGCCAATAGTTAATAGTGAATGATTGTAAAGAAATAAAGAATTGCACAAATAAAAATATATTAATCTTATTTAACTTTCAGCTTCCATTAATTTCAAAATCATTAATAATTAGTAGAATGATCTCTCTCATATTATATTGGCTCTTCAGTTAAATAAGTTAATTTTTGTATTTTTCTAAAATCAAATTGGATAGAAAAAAATTGTTTTATTACATATAATAAATGCATAGAGATTTTATTATTTACAATTTTCCCGGGAAAGGAAAAAATACAGTTAACTTTTATTATTTACAATTACTTGTGCGATTGATTATCAAGCAACTAATGTTAAACTTGAAAATTTTACTGATGTCAATTTTTTAAAGTTGACAGATATGCTACAAGTTTTAAATATAAGATAGAAAATTAAATATATTTTAATATAAAATTTTCACTATTGCTCTGCATGTTACATTCTTCATTCATACATATTTCATAACATAGCATGTTTTGATTTTAATTAGTAGAAGTAGAAAAAGCGTAATGATGGATTTTTTTTTTTTTTTTTTTGATTGAATTGCTTAAGTATATCTATACTTTATTATTTTTTTAAAGTTCCTTGAATTATAATACAGTTAAAGAAAGACTAGAAAACAATTTAAATTTTAGTTTTTAAAAGAAAATAATGGCAGTAAATCTTCAATCTGGCATTAAAAGTTTTGACATTTCTCCATGTTTGGAATACTTTACTATTCCAAATATAATGTAATACTGCAAATATTTTTCTCTGATCTGTATATTCGTTTCAACTCAATTTATATTAAGATAAATCTCTGTTTATAAAATTTTTTATCTGAGTAATTTTATACAAAATCATTTTTAATTTAATCACTTGCCTTTGTTTTAATCTCTGAAATTTTTTTTTACATTTTAACTTAATAGTTATTGTAGGTTATAGCTTTATTTTTAATGACAAATTTATGTAGCAAAGTTGTTTTGTCTTTATTAATAAACTTTTGTCCTGTTTATAAAGTCTAAAATCTTTTATTACATCTGTTTATGGTTATATAAATTATTTTATTATATATTTAATGCTTTGCCTGTTTTGTACATGAAATATGCTACATATATCAAAGGCTTTATATATTTGTATATCATATGCGGTACACAATGAACTATATTTTATGTACAAGATTTTGTATATTTTATATCTTTGTGTATCACATGTGATATGTACAAGCGTATAAAATATTAGATATATACAGTCAGTACAACTATATGGTCAGTCCCGTCTTAACTTAATAAGGAACATGTGTTAAAGTGCACTGCTTACACAGTCATTTTCTTTTTCTTGTTATCAGTTATATGGTCAATTTCATGTTTTCAACAAGTTTCCTTTTTTTTTTTAAGAAGTTAGTGTGAAATCAGAGAGGACCTGAATTTAAGCCTTTCTCTCCCTTTCCCCCTTTCTTGTGTTATCTTTCCCTGAAGTTATCTTTTTCTGCTTAAGTTGAAATTGAGGCCGAACGATGGCCGATTGGTTAGGGTGCTGGCCTTCGGTACCGGAGTTCGTGGGTTCGAATCCCACATTGGCATGGATGTTCGTAGCCGTTCGGAATCGGCTTTAAGCTGTAGGTCCCGGTCTCATTAGCCCTCATGTTGCAAAAAGTAGACCGTAGCACACCAAACCAAACCAAAGTTGAAATTGAGACGAAACAAGTAAAGGAAAATTTTGTTGCATTTAGATCATATGTCACGAATAAGAACGTTCATTTTTTAATTATGGCTTCGAAAAGAAAGAATTTATCATTTGCTGCCAAAAATGAATTGATTGAAAATTTTAAAAAATCTAATCTTTCAAAGGCTGCTTTCGCCAAAACAAATTCGATTCCCCGGACGACATTAAACAACATTTTATCTGCCAATCTTTGGTCCTCAAGTTTTGAAATCGGTGATCAAGAAAGAAAATGTCAGAGCTTGTCACCTTATGTTAATGTAGATAAGGCTCTTCTGTTATGGATTAAAAATGCATGGTATATGCACAGTTAGGGTTTTATTGTTTCACATATATGGTCACCCTGCTTATATGGTCTGATTTTTCTGGACCGCTGAGCTGATCATATAACCGATACAGACTATATATATATATATACACTGTCATATAGCCCGTCACATGATGGGATTAGTAAAATTTTTTATTTTCAAGAATTGTAAAGTACCCTATGAGGCAGGTAAAAAAGTGATTTGGTTTTGAGCTGAGAATTATCTGGTACACTCTCAATAATTTATCTTCATACTTCTCTAAAGTCTCCCGATACTGTGAATGCAGTTTAGAATGACATTGAATTCATTTAGTTAAATCGTGTATTTATGTATAAAAAACAAACGAACAAACTTCTTAATTTTCAAAGGTATATAACTTAAACACAAGATATTTAATAGTCAGTGAAATAGACTCCGAGATTTTATATTGGATATTTGTTTTAAATACCAGCGATAAAATTTTCATTGCAACAAAAAATAATCAATGATCAAAATTAAAATTATTGCATATATTCTTAATCTATTATTTAAGCCAAATATGAAAGAAAATTATTTACGTAATATATTAGTTCAGTGATAAAACGTATGAAAATAATGCCGACGATATTTAAATAATTTAAAATAAGGAACAAATAAATGAGGTGGTTAAAGGAATGGCATCGTAATGCTAGAAAAAAAATGTTATTTGTACCTCTTTATTATGTGATAAATTGAAAAATTTAAGCACCTGCTCTTAAACAGGAAAATAGGGCTTGAAATAATGGCATTGAACCCTCAAAAATGGAGAAAGGGGTGGATTTTGAACGTTTTAAAGACTTTCTTTGAATTTTGCGAACCCAAACTCGTTAAAAATCCAATATGGATGCCTCTATCCATTCCAGGTTCAACTGCTTCATAAATTCGAGGACAGACATACAGATAAGTTAGGCTATTATTATATAGGGGATGACATGTAATGTACAGGATAGGGAAAGGTTTGAACACATAAATCTTTTTTAAAAAAAAATTCAGTTTTAAATGAAAATTTTGAATATTTGACTTACCATAATTTTTATACATATTTTTTTTTTTTAACAGAAACAGTGAAATCTGTTGAAAGTGAATCTACTGAACCTGAAAACAGCATGAAGGATACAGAGGTGTCTAATTCAAATGAAGAGACAAATTCAGTGTCTTTTATTCCACCTTCAGATGTATCTGATCATGCTTCTCCTATCATACCTTTCATTAATGAAAAGGTTGTGGTTGAAAAACCAGTTGAAGAAACAGATCCAAATGTTTCTACTAAAGAGCCTAAGCCTAGTAGTAATAATAATAATAATAAAGACTCTCATTCATCTGATTCATCTTCAAGTTCATCTGAAAGTGAAAGTGAATCCAGTGAGAGGAATAGGAAGAAATCAAGTAAAAGCAAACGAAATGATGTAGATAGGGCAAAGGGTTACCGCAAAGACAAAAGTCCATCTAAAAAACACCACAGACACAGTAGTGATAGTGATAGCTCGTATCGGCACCATAAAAGCAGATCTTACGATAAATCTAGCAAAAAAAGTTCAAGTTATAAAAAGAAAAAGAAGTATAAGAGAAGTGATAGCAGTAGCAGTTCAGGCAGTAGCACAAAGAGGAGAAAGTATAGGTCCTCAAAGTCTGAATCAAGGCATACTCGAGAGCGGCGAAGTCGCAGCTATGATGACAGGGATAGGAAGCATAGGCGAAGTGGTAGCCCAAAGAATTCTAGAAGTAGTCGTGACTCCCGTAGAAGTAGGGATTCATATTCTCATAGGTATGATAAAGATAAGTATAAAAGGGATAAAGAAGACAAGTATTATTATGACTATAAAAGGAGTCCATCTCCGTATAGAAGATCATCTAAATTACCAAAAAAATATCGATCGAGTAGATCTCTTAGTTCTGAGAGTGAAACATCTGGTCGAAAAATGAAGAAATCCCGAGCTCGTTAAACTTTTAAAGGTGGTTGTTTTTTTCTTTTATCTGTAAAAGAACTTTAATTTATCAAACCAAATTATTCTAAATATTTTGTATTGTAAATTATAAATATTTGCTTTTATTAATTTAATATGTTTCATATTAGGTAAATATTTTAAATGCTTTATTATTTTAATATAATTTCTCAAAAGAATACAATGTGCACACATTCTGGAGCATAGAGCAGTAAGGTTATATATGTAAGAAGTATTTAAGTGTAATTGTGTTTGATGAGTCAAAGTTGTCATTTTCTAACTCTATTTGTATTAACCATAAAGCCATGTGTTCATGCTGTATTTGTTTAAATGTGTTTGTCCCTTATTTCATATATTATAAACCTCTATAAATGTTTTTTTTTTTTTTTTTTTTTTTTTTTTTTTTTTTTTTTTTTTTTTTTTGAAAGTAAGTTGATGAATTAAATTTTTGCCTGACTTGGCACATATTGTTAATAATCTCATTTGATTTTATTTTAATGTATTTAAATAAACACTGCTGACATTTGTCTTAATGACATTAGAATTTCCCTATTGTCAACAAATCTTTTTTTACAACAGGATTCTGCATAGGGTAACACATTGTATATAATACTCTCAATCTTGTTATGATAAGCTTTATCACCTGAGTTATATTTTTGATGGATTTTTTTTTTCTCAAAATTTAAGAATTTTGGATTAGTTAGATTGATTAAAATTTCAAAAGTGTTGCATAGTCCTAAGATTTTAGTATCTGTTTCTCCAAACCTGGTTTTAAATGATAGCAGTTATTTTAGTATAGTGTAAAAAAAGATTCCACTACACTATAATGATGAATTCTGTAATTCAGGCACAGTATTCACAATGATAAGTTTAGAAGTGTTGAGTAAATTATTTGTAATACCCATTAATTTGAGTATTTTGAGTTACAGTAGCTCAGTCAGTAAAGGCATCTATCTCATAACCGAAGGGTTGTGAGTTAGAGGCTTCAACAGTTGAGATTTCTGCTGTGTTCATTTATAGCAGTTGGGGCATGTAAAATAAGTTCATGGTTCCAGTGACCCGAAATTTTGAGAGAATTGCATCCTCTTATTACTATTTGTGTAAAAAACCTATCATTGCAAGTAATGCAAACCCTGGTGTTTGTGATATTGATAAGACATTAACTGCATTCCACAAAATGGGAATCAACTCAGTAAGGGGGTTTGAAGCAATACATAAGTAAAGTAGACTACTAGGAGGGGCAAATGCAAATATAATTGCATCCAGGAAGTAAGTTTTCCTATTTTAAAGAAAAAAAGAACTCGCACTTTCATGGACATATTGATTGGTAACAAGTACAGCAATGTTTCAGCTATTTTTTAGCATAGCCACCACCAGACTTGAGATGCTTGTCATATTGTGAGATCAACTTTTTTATATCTGTCATAGAACTCTGCCACCTGTGAATGGAATCAGCCTTCCTGTCCCAGAACACTGTGCACATCCCTTTTCGTACAGACAGCGTCTGTTTGAATTTGGTCCTGACCTAAGATCCACTATGATGCCAATGCATTAACTGCTACTTGGTTTCCGGGGTAAAGTGCGAAATCCAAGTCTCGTTGCCTGTGATGATCTTGTTGGGGAACTCGCCGCCGTTATTGTGATACCGTAGCAGAAATGACAGTACTACTCCTAAGCGTTGAATTTTGTGTTGGGGTGTCAGTTTCAGCTCATAGACCTGACAGAGCTGACGATGAATTTCAATTGGCTCAATGCTTTGTGAATTCACAATCACCGTCCAAACCTTGCAGGCGGCAGGGGAAGAAATTAGATTATCCATTTTGGACCACTGCTACCCCGCTCCTGGTATGAATCGGGACTTGTCCAACTGGCATATGATTAGTACATCATAGATCTGTTACGCATGCGCAGTTGACACAGCTAATTATGTTTACTTTAAAGGGGAAAACATTGGGTAACTTACTTTCTGGAATTTGTCAGGCTCATTGGAGGGTTAGCAATATATGCAGGCTTGCAATTCTGTCACTTTTCTCACCTTTAGTCACTTTTTTTTCAATTCATCACTTTTTTAAGTAAACAGTCACTTTTTTCATGGTGTATCACAGCAAAAGTCTGGTGTTGAAAAAAGAAAATCTGAATTAATAACAAAATATTTTAATAGAAGACCAAAAATGGGATGCCCTAATATTATTTTTCTTATTAAATGTAATTAGTCATATGGTTTCCAGAATTTAGTGATTTTAAAAAGTCGTAAAGAAATTCCTGAAATCTACATTTGTACTGAAATGTACATTTAATACATTAAAGTAACTTATGTCAAAGCACACATTTCTCTTTTTCTTCACAATTTTTGTTTAGATACTCTAATCTAACTATGTACATATTTCAAAACATCATTAATATATGCAGAAAATTGTGATTATAAAATTAATGTATTGTATGCATTCAAATCTAATTTATAGATTTTCTTGAATAAAAAGCAATGTTGAGTTGTTTTAAACAAAATTTTTAACCTTTCTGTATTTGGCGCTAAAATTATGTCTTGCATGAATCATTTGATTTAGAGTTAAAATAAATAAAAAAATCTTAATAATAGCATCTGTAATCAAGAGGAGAAAAAAATCTTTTTTTTTTTTCAATGTTTAGTCACTTTTTAGTTACTTATTCTGTATTATTTGTCATTTTTCTCACCTTTTTGAAAGTACCTCAGCAGTTGCAAGCCTGTATATGGATAATAATTATGTAGATGATAATCCAACAATAACATGGTAAAAACTTGTGCTTTCTGAATTCTGTTATTTTCCCTATTGTTTTGTTATCCTTATAAAGATAATGTGAATGTTTTTTATAACCACTACTTTTTAACTGAGGGCTAACTATTCTTTTCAGATATATCCAGTTTATAATGGATTTTCTCCACTCAGAAGATAGGAAAACTGTTTTTATATGTGCACTTTTTGCTTATTTGTAAGATAATACCTCTGTGTTAGTATTAATCTTGTAAATTATGCAACAAGATTTTACCTAGTACTTGTTTTTCATGAAAAATTCCTTTTGTATGTATTTCTTCTAAACATGGCATAAAATCATCCATTAGATAAAACTTTTCATTTTATCAAGTGTACTCACTTGTATGCATCAGTCTTTAACTTCTTATTGTTTGTTGAAGGTTTAAGTCTATAATTACACTTTGGGAATTCATTATACAATTTCAAAGTGGATACATCTTTTCACATTACCCAGTTTATTTTGTAGTTTTGAAAGTAGAAAGAAATTAGTATCTATACAATTTAAGGTATTTTCCTATGTTAAAGGAATAAGTCTCAGTTGATGTCTAAATTAAAAAAATTAGCTTAATATTCTCATACTTGCCTTTGTACAAAATTAATATTATTACAAGGTAAGGAATGTCTGAGGTCTCTTCCATTTGTGTATGTGTTCTAGTGTGTATATTAGAGAGAGATAGAGTATGAATGAATGATGCTTGTTGATTAATTTTAGGTCTTATGAAATTGACTTTTTCACAAATGCTGTTTAGACAAAGATATCTGTTATTGAGTCATTCCTAAGCAATAATTATTGAACTATAATTACGTCCCTTTATTTTCTCAGTTTTCGGTTTTTTTTAATATATATATATATTTGCCTATATAAAAAATAAAAACAACCAGGCAAGTGTTCAAATTTTAATTAGTTTTTCCACAATTATTCATTTTAATTATAGGTTTAGTGTCCATAAGAGAAAGTATTAAGGTAAGATTTGTGTGTTTCAGATGCATTAAATGTAGTTATCTCTTATCCTACAGCACAAATAATAATTTTTATTTACAAACACTTACTTCAAAGATTATTTTAATCGAAAACGCATTTTTTGTTAGGAAATGTATACATATAAATATCCTTGTCAATGTCTAACAATGATTTATCTTTATTTTTTAAATAAAAGATGTGTATATGAAGTGGAATATTGATTTTAATGAGTGAAAGGAATTTTTATTGGTGTAAATCAAGATTATGTTATTAAAATTTTTGTTCTTGAATTTGATGGTTTTATTTCTACCACTTTTTTATTCACTTTATTAAATGTCTGCTGTGATTGTTCTGTTTCTTATTTTAAAATTGGAATAGAATATTGTTTCCTTATCACTTTCGGCTTGAATCATTTTACATTGGTCTATTAGAAATAAGGACATATCATATATGCGCAAAAAGACATTTTCTTTGTTTGCAGCTCTAAAACTTGGTGAAGATTTTACACTAGACTGCTTATTTCACGTAATTTAACCCTTTTGTGGGCAGAGGGGAGATTACTTCCCACCTACATGATCTTATAAATACACCTGTGGGAAGCTCAAAACCCATTATAATATATTGGTCTTGTTATTGAAATGATGGGGTGACTTATTCCAGCTTCGGTTTTGTGCTGTCATCAATTGTTCAATCGATTGAATAAAATTAGCAGCTCTGTTTTAAAAGTTTGGAAATGTGGTGTGAGAAATAAATGGCCCACAAAAGGGTTAAATCTTCAATTTTTTATATTTCAGGATATTTAAACCTTCTGCCTGAATAACTATGATTTTCAGGCCAAAATGCTCTGATTAAAATATTTGAATTGAGCTTTAAATGTTTATTTCTTAAATAAATGGAATATTCTAATTCTAAAGTTCATATATATAATTAGATGCATATATGATTTGTTAATATATGAAAGATTAGAAACTTTGTGTGAGAAAATTTTAAAGCTAGAGTAATCAGAATAACAATGATTTGGTGTCATGTATGGTCACTGATAAACTTTGTTTTACTAATACAAACTTTAGGATGTTATAGTTTTACAGTATGAAAAAATTACTATTTTATTTTTTTTTGGGGGGGGGGTGTAATTGATTAAATGAAATAATTCTAATAAAAGATTCAAGGTAAGATTCAGTTATTTTAATAGCTGTGAAAGATTGCTTGAATCTGCAATTAAGTATTTTGGTAACCCTTTCATTATATTAAAAAAAAGAACCTTTATAATTTACAATTTTAATTTTGTACAATAAATGTATATATAGTTGTATACTTTTTTCTGTATAAATAGGTTATTTTATAACAGTATAGTGGAATCAGAAAAATTTCCTTTTAAACAGTGCTATATCAGTTGTGGAGCTTAAAAATAAATGTTGTCCACTTAAAATGTTAATTAAATTTTAATTCTATTTATTTTGTATATGTGTATTGGGCATGTCCTGGCTTAATTTTGTCCTCCCCCAAATTTTTTTCTTTAATCATTACTTTAACAAAGTTGTATGTAGCAGATAAATCTTCCATTCTGTATAATTAAAAAACACATGGCTATGAATTACATTGTTTCAGACCATAAATGCACGCGAGCATTAGCAGGGTTCCCACTCTTTCTCCAGAAGAAAAATTAAGGACTTTTTATAAGGACCTACTTAAAATACATGGCATAAGGACATAAACCCTATTTCCAGGGGAACATACTTTAATGACTACGAACCAGACAAGACATGTTCAATAAATACCCTACAATATTTCAGGATTAAGTTTTTAAAAATGTATAAAAATTAATATAAAAGAAATCTATTTGACAAAAACTAATTTTGAAAAATGTACATCTAAAGTTTTTTGAGTGATCAAACTAAAAATAAATTGTGAATAAAATACAATACTATAAACAGTACTTCCTGAGGGTTTAAAAATGACACATATATACTAGCAGATTATACCCTACGTTGCCTGGGAAAGAAGAAAGTTTTAGACTTTTCTATTACATTCAATTCAAAGAAAAACTTCCATAAGTAACTGAAATATCTACAAAACCCACACCCTCCATGCTTCGTTTAATTAAAATCTGAATGACTGTTAGCTATTAGAAAAGGGCAGCTGACTTTATACTTTAAACCTTTTCAGTATGCGAAAGATTTATTTGTCAAATAAGTTTCTAGCTCATGACCATAAAAAGTGCTAATAAGCTAAAAGTATTTTCATAATTTTTTTAAGGATATCGAGGAAAGGAGTTTTTAATTAATACAATAATATACTGACAATACATATGTATTTGAGGATTTTCTTTAATATTAATGTAGCACTTTAGGCTAGAAAATGTAAGATAATGTTATGAACTTTAAGAAATATTTATTTACTATTTACAAAAAAGTTTCCTATAGTGCAAGTTCACATACATAAATTATTTCATTTTGAAAATTCAACAATTTCTTTTTTTGTTTCAGAAATTTTTTTCACTTTGAAAATTCAACAATTTCTTTTTTTGTTTCAGAAATTTTTTCACTCAAGTTCTGTAACTCTGATACTTTTCCATGGAAGAAATTGATAACAATTCAAATTTAAAAATTAAGGAATTTTTAAAGACCTTTGATGAAAAAAATTGAGTAGTTTTAACATCCCTTAAAAATGGAAGCCAAAATTAAGGAGTTCTTAAGGACAATGGGAACCCTGATTAGAGTTCTAATTCATTGGTGTATAAAGAGTACCTTATAAAGTGTATAAAGAGAGGCCTTTTAAAGAGTACCCTATCAAGACTTTCATGTAATGAACATATCCTTGATTTTTACTTTTATTAAGAGAAAGCGATAGCTGAAAACAAAAAAGCTGCATATTAATATTTCTAGTTTCATTTTCATGTGAATAACTACAATCTAAATAAAAATTACTACTGTAAAAATTTTTAAATGATCGAAAAAGCATTTAAACTAAAGAATTTTAATAGGGTTATTCATATGATTAACAAAACATTTAGTCATATTTTAATTTAAATCTAGAATTTTTGTGTACAAAAAAAGCAGAAATATTTTGATGAGCTGTATAATTTACGTACTAAACAAACATAACTACTAAATGAACATGAAACTTGTTTGTTGCTTTGAGATTATCAAACTAAAATTGAAGTTATTGTAATATTGAATTATAACTTAAAATCTGTTAAGTACTATGGATAAAATTATTGGTATAAAGTGCTATGAAGTATAAACCCACTCTTTACTTGGATGCATGTTAAAATGCATACTCATTCTTTACATGGGACAGAAAAATGTTTCTTTATTAAAGTAGAACATTTTAATTCTGCTGTCCATGGTTAGAAAACTGTACTTTTCTGTCTATTACTAAAAAAGTTATAAAATTTGATTTCTTGTGACAAATTGCATTAACAGTTCGAAAGGGAAAATAAAAAGCTCTTTGCTTACAGCTCGTTTTATAAAGGTTGTACTTGGTCTAATTTTTAAAAACTTTTTTCTCAGATTCAAGATGGCATAAATTTTGAGATTATTGTAGAGAAAATCAAATAACTACCCTTAGATGCATTTCAGCACAAAACTTCATATTCTTGATTATTTAATTTTTTTTAATTATGCATACACATGGCAAGTAACTCAGCTTGCCAATCAATCATTTTATAAAAATTGCTTTAACTTGGTGAGTATATACCAGTAAATATCTTTAATTGGATAATTAAAGTTTCATAAGCCCTACCACCATATAATTACACTACAAGGTGCATCCAGAAAGTAAGTTTCCTGATGGTTTCCCCTTTAAAGTAAATGTAATAAGCCCTGTCAATTGAGCATGCATAACAGATCTATGACGTATCAATCATATGCCAGCTGGACAGGTCCCGACTACTGCCAGTAGCGTGGTAACTGGTCCGAAATGGAAACTAATTCCTTCTCCAGCTCCCTGCAAGGTTCGGTTGATGATCTTGAATGCACAAAGCATTGCTCCAATTGAAATTCATCGTCAGGTCTACGAGTTGAAACTGACACCCGAACACAAAATTCAACACTTGGGAGCAGCAGTGACATTTCTTCTATGGTATCACGATGATGAAGACGAGTTCCTTAACAGGTCACAGGCAATGAGACATGGATTTCACACTTTACCTGGGAAACCAAGCAACAGTCAATGCATTGGTATCATAGTGGATCTTCGGTCAGGACCAAATTCAAACAGACACTGCAGGTACGGAAAGGGATGTGTACAGTGTTCTGGGGCAAGAAGGCTGGATCCATTCACAGGTGGCAGAGGTATACAAAAGTTAATCCCACAATACGACAAGTGTCTCAATTCTGATGGTGGCTATGTTGAAAAATAGCTGAAACATTGTTGTACTTCTTGCTAATAAAAATGTCCCTGAAAGTGAGAGTTCTTTTTTTCTTTGAAGTAGGGAAACTTACTTTCTGGATGTGCCTCGTATTATTTATACCTGCAGACTTTTAAACACTAACATTAGTAAAAACATTGGTCAGGGATGTTGCACCATTTCAAGCATTTTGTAGCAGTTTTAGGAGCAGCAAAATTTAAATCTTTTATCAGGAGAAAGCAGACAAAATGTTGATTTGCAGCAGGATATAATATTTTTTAGCAGTTTTAAAGTAACAATTTAAAAAATAAACTTCAGTTTTTTAGTAGTCTGCCAAATAATTTAGAATGATTGGTTGATAGTATTCGAAACAGCCAAATATTTAATAATTGATGATATGGTTTGTTGGTTTCTTATATGCAATATACATATATTTGTGTAATTGATTAGTATAATCATATAAACAGTAACTTCAGTATGAACTTATTTATGAACTAGAAAGCATTCTTTACAGTATGATGGTTAAAGAGTTGTTACACAGGATTACAAGCAATATCAGTAGGATATTTACTTTTCATCCACAAAATCATGTGAAATACACTAAAAAAAGTACAGGAGAGGAGAGCCAGCTTTTCTCCTTCAATGTAATGCAAAAAATATATAGAGTATTTTTTTGGTCAAGATCAGAAAGAATGTGCATAGTGGTAATGATGATTTTATCTTTCAACGTGTTGGATGAGTTCTGAATAAATAATTCACAAGGTGGGAAGATGCAGATGAACATCACTACTGCATGACAAAAGGTAGTACTTACAGATGAAGATACAAATGCCCTTTAAAGATTAAGAGGTGTAAATAGAGAATAAGATGAACAGCAAAAAATAGATGAAGTTTTGTGCATTGCTGCTTCAGCCTTTAAAAGTTATTTTGATATGAGCTTCGTCTCCCCATTTAATGTGAAACAATGAGCCTAAAAACCACACTCCAATATTCTCTTATTTATAAATTATTTTAATAAAATAACTGCATTTAAACTACTTTATTCAAAATTAAAAAATAAGGCAAAATGAAGCTTTCAATGCTAATATAAGTAATTTTAGGCATCTGATTACAACTGTTATATTAAGTAATTAGCTATTCAAAGATTTAAAAAGTTATTCATCTTACTTTTCTCTAATTTTATTTTAATTTCGCTATTTTTTTTTTAAATAAAAACATCCTTTTATATCCTTTATGAGATCCTATACTATATTTGCATATCACTACAGTATGCATTAACACCTTGACGACTAGCACGTAAATTTTATACTAGTCGACCGGTGGGCAAACCGTTGCCGTTTATGCCATCTAGCTAGGTCTCTCAATATCAACCATAGATCTTCGCATGGAATTGACGCTGGACTGATAAGAGTGAAATCACTGCATCACGTATATGAGATGTTGGTCACAAGTGGTTAAGACTGGGCAATATATCGTGAAATATCATCAGTATTAGAGTATACGAGGTATAGTGTTCCTAAAAGTCATGTTCCGACATATAAACAATCTTTCCAATTTTACAACTTCTAGTCACACAGCGCATGTGCAATAAAAAGCGTCATATATGAATGCCAAACGATGGCCAAATGGATAAAGCGTTGCTCTTCGGTACAGGGATTCGAATCCCACTATTGGTAAGGATATTTGTAGTCATTCGAATCGTCTTTAAGCAGAAGGTCACGATCTCATTAGGCTTTGTATAGCAAAACAGTAGACCGTAGTGCTCTAACCAACCGACATTTGAACATCATCTGTTAGGTTTTAAAGATATTGTGAGAAGGACATGCGGTATATCAGTGATTGGCAATTTATCTACATCGCAAAATCGTTATTTCGTCCTTAACTGAAGAATCCTGATAAACATTGGAAATAAAAGAGAAAGACCCACAGAAAGGAGGAAAACCTAGGTGATTTACAAATACAGAACTTCAAGTTCAACTGAGAGTGGCTGGGTTGGTCTGTGTCAAGATATTCATGTCACACGTTTGTACGCAACTATAATGGAAAAGTTATATTAAGATCCACGTCCAACCAGTGCAATTCTTGTTGTTACATGTTTGTGCTGGCTCGTTTCGAACCAATTTTTCCCAGTGGTAAAGTGCGGAGAATTGTTAATTGGCTTTACAAAAAACTAAAATAAATCTGAATATTCTAGATTGGTAAATTTCCATATTTTCCCGATCTGATTACAATTTTTAATAGGCTGCTAACATTATGTTACAGAAGAAATTGGGAAGAGTATTGGTCTCCCAGAAGATGAAAATCTAATTTTAAGGAATGATAGTCTCACCAATATGCAAATTTCTTTTCAATTTCAAAAATTTTACAAATAGCGAGAAGAATTTTAAGAAAACAGAATTTTCTAAAAGAATTGGAAATTTCCACAGACGCACTAAAATTAGTGGGGGAAAAAAAAAGAGCAGAAATTGGCTGTAGAAATCAAGAAACACAACTGAACTCCCCCAAAATGCGGAAAATTTCTATTGCTGTTCATGTTATAAAATTATTTCTTTTCGTTGGGCACAATTTTAATATTTAGTTGGATTTTTTTTTTTTTGTCAGTCTTGAGTCTGTAGTATGAAAGAGTAGCAACATGACTGAATGATGAAATTCCTTCTTATTTCATGTACTTTTACTTGACAAAGCAAGTAGAAAAATTAAATATGACATATTCACTCTAAACATGCAAAAATTTGTAAAATAGCACAGTTTCGATGCAATTTCTGCTAAAATACCATTTTTGGAGCAGCTGGGTGCATGTATCGGAAATTGGCGTAGCCATAACATCCCAGATTGGTTGGTTTCAGCACGAGTAACTGTAATAAATAAGATCTTTATGCATCTGTTATATATAACAATATTTTCAATTAAATTAATTTCTAGAAAAACACAAAATTAATTTGTTTCAAACTTAATATCTTTCTAAAGTTAAGTGCAGAGAGTGATCACACTCAATTTTAATTAATAAGATTTACTTTTAAAAATCCTTCACAATTAACTGGCATAAAGATGCAATTAAAAAAAAAAAAAAAGGGAAATGTCATTTGGAGTTTGATACAGCCATGATATATATATATATATATTCCACAAAGAATATACATCTTTTTAATATCAGCAGATAATTTATGCAAGAGATTTTTGTGAATTTTTTTTTAAACAGTACCAAAATCTGAAAAAATTATAAGTCTGTCCATAAAATTATGTCTGCTGTAAATACTTTTTTTAGAAGTAAATATCAATGCATCAAAGAAACTGTCTTTTACAATTTGATTAAGCCTGTTACTTTTAAAGGTATGAGTTAATATTTCTTGAAAGAAAAAATCACACAAGTCAAAATTTATCAGCCAATTATACACCTTAAACACCAGAATTCTATTTGAAAAATTTTCTACATCTGGGATTAAAAGAATGAGCTAAAATGAATTTATAAACTAATATACAGGTTTTATTTCACATGATTTACAAGTAACATCAACTGTCAACAATAAAAAGTATTGACAACACTTTTTTTAAAAAAATCAAGCTTGACAGAAGGTAAGTACATGTAAGATGTTAACAAATGAAGAATGCAGAATGATATTTATATTATGTGAGAGTCTCAATGAGATGAATAATAATTTGCTGCTGCATAAGGTGTCCATGCTTGTTGATAATTGGAGTAGTTCTGAAAAGAGAAATAAAACTTTGATCACCATGAAAAACCAATATGTACAACAGATATATCCTAAATGCAATAGTCACTTTTCCACACATAAAATCATTCTCTGAAGAAGTAAAGTTTTTTTTTAAACACCACCCAATGATACCGAACTTTACAATGTATTTTTAATATACATGAAATCATTGAATACAGTCAAATATCTTATTTCTAAAACCCTCAGTCTTCAACTTTATTTTGTTAATATGGTGCCTGCTTTTTACTTAATTTATTTCTAAAACTTTTAGTACCTTTTCAGAAGACCTATGTACTGTAATTCCGATTGTATAGTCTGCAAAATCGCATAGTCTGCAGGTGCGATTTTTTGATTAAAAAATTTCATACATCAGATAGTCTGCACCACCAGATAATCCACGGACTATATGTGCAAAAATATGTATTTTAGTATAACAATATTAAATCATTTTAAGAATAGAAACTTAAGTACAGTAGAGTGCCAAAAAGTCTGGATTAGACTCAATTAATTCCACTTTTAAAATTTGAAATCATTTCTTCTACCATAGCTTCGGAGACGAATTTTAACGGAAGAAACCGAGCGACCTACATTTCTCCGATCAAGAACCCAGCTATGTAAATCGTCTTCTAATGTAGGCCATTGGATCCCATGACGATTGGATTGCTTTCTTCTCATATTTTTAAGGTTTCCTTTTTAACCAATTTCTTACTGCTTTCTCGTCTACCTTCTGAATTACTTAAGCTTAAAACCAGCAGTAAAACAGCAATGACATTTTAAAGACATAATAAATGACCAAAATTACCGCTAATTTAAACTTTGAAAACAAAGCACTCTGTTACGAGTGATCCTCCTGGTGTAATGACCTTCGACCCTCAACCTTTGATGTTGAATCCATCCACTTGGTGGTGTCAATCGAAGCTGTAAATAGTGACTATCAATATTTTCCAGTACTCCAGGACACAATTTAAGATTGCACTAGTTGCTACTATTGATTTGTTCTGCTTTATGGGTTATATTTATTTTTTCATGGCTCATTACTGATACAATACGATGTTTTTTTTGCATCTCGTGAGTCGTACTTTTGTTTACATTTGATTATTGTCCGTTCGCTCAACGAGCTTTCCCCCCCATTCTACCATTTTTAATGATTTCATCAATGAACGACCAACAGATAGTCCATGAGTGAAATTACGGTACAACTCAGCTATGTTTTCGCTTTAAAAATCAAGTAAGGTGTTCATTACTTGGGAAAACAGCATGGAGTACAACCTTTTTCAACAATCTGTTATCACACATTTTCTGTGTTTGTATACAACACAATGGTTGTACCATATATTATAGCTATTTTTAAAAAGGTTACCCGAGCCTTATAAATGGAGAATGTCACAGTTAGGGGTTAAGACATTAACAAGCATATCTCAAGTTTGAAATGACTATTTATTCTAAGTAATGTGGCTTAACTTTATGGGCCTAAGGGGTTTTCTGACTTAACTATCTGCCCATGAAGCTGAGCTATTCAGATATAAATTCATAGCAAAACTTCTCTGGAATGATGTTGAATGAACACATACATTCCTCAGAGGTACAAACTTCACATATAATATCAAGACATCACAAATGTAAACAACTTATCTGTAAGACTGTTTAAGTTTAGTTAAATGTCCATCAATATATGCTTATCTACCAGAGATTTGCAATAGATACACCTAGAGTTTGTATAGTTTGATTTTTTTTCTACCATATAAACACATCACAAAGCACTTTATTTCTTAATGAAAACTGCCCATAAATATTACTTTTTTTTAACCCCTTTTTTTGTCACATTTCAAACATTATATCCAAAATAAAGCATAACATTATAGATCTTATTGCAAATTTTAGTTTAAATTATTTTTTAAATAATATTATAATGACTTGGTGTCTGAAATTTTATTTTTATTTTTTTTTTTCTAATTTAAGAAAATATCTTCAAATATTGGTAAATTTAAAAATAACTCAAAAATTTAATCTTCTGATTACATTTTTTAAATTTTAACCCAAATGTATGTCGCATTTCTATTTACTCCTCTTCCTTGGAAAAATTCATAAACCCCTTCTCTTTTCCAAATATAATATCATTTGTGGACAGCTCCATACAGTGCTACTTTAACCCTTTGACTGCTCATCCCGCGATTTCCACAAGCAATTCAAATGTAGCAAAATTTGCTCATCTGATGATTTTTGCCGGCATGTGTTTCTCTTCCTTTATCGAGAAGCACATTCTGCCTTTTCACCATTTAACCAGTGGAATAAATTATATACAGTACTAGACATTTAATTAGGTAATAAATAGAAATATATGACTAGAACTATTGTTATATTTGATAATAGAATTATAGATAGTATGTTATAAAAAAAAATTAACTGTATTTCAATTGAAATTTAATAAAAAATAAATTTTTCATGTGATAACATCTGAAATTTGTTTTTCTGAAAGCTTAGTTTCTCATGATAAAAGTCAATATAAAAAATCTTTTCTAGAAAAAAAATTGGTATTTCAATTCTCCAATTTATATATATACTTAAACTATACAACAAAAAAATACGCAATTTTTAAAGATATCTCAGTTTACAAATTGAGCAGTCAGGGTTAACAAGTGTTAACAGTTTTTGCTTAATTGATTTTTTGTTTTAACTGAGTTATGAACAAGCTTTAAAGACTAATAAGAAATCCAATAAAAAATAAAGTAAATATGAAATGAAAATGTTTTTTAACAGAGATAAAATATTTTAATCTATGTATTTAATTACCTTATAAAACAATACAAGGTCTTTACATTATCGTCTATAAAGTTTACATACACTGATATTAAAACCATGAAACAAAAATGTATGCATTAGTTTAAGTAGATGATTTAAAATAAAAGAAACAGATTTATTATACATGCTAATCAACTTACAGGCTTGGTCTCGAAACCAAATCAAACTTTTTTTTCAAAGTGTCACTGTGATATCTTAACTCCACTTACAATTACTATTACATATTCCAATGACTGTCTTTTCTTGTCTGAACTCTAGACAGGAAATCATAGGTTGTGAGCACTCATTCGATTGACTTTTGGCTTCTGGGTTGCTTGATTATAGAGGCCACAGATTTATTAAGAGATATACCTATCCATTTCAAATTCAGAGAATTCCAAAATTATGGAAATCTAAGAAATAGGAGACATCTCCTCTGGCAAAAAAATCTCATCTTTTCAGAATGAGATAAAGCTATGATGATTCTGAGTAAAAACAAAATTTTCTGAAAAAGTATGTGCGACTCAATTAAAAACAAAAATTATATTAATGAGGTGAATTTCCAGATGTTTGAACACAATACCAATTTAGATAAAACACATGTTTTCCATTGGAAACATAATCATGCCTTCACTGTACTATTACAACTATAATCACACCATCTCTAGATGCTTTATCAAAATGACATCACATTTGACCTTGATACACATGTCCCTTGACAGAAAATTTTTTGGATATAGCAAAAAAGAAAACCTGATTATCTTCAAAATTCATATATATTTGTTGTTACTTAATGTGAGAGATTTTTCTTTTAATATTTTCAGAACTAAAATAATTAGTAAAATTCTTTTTCAAAATTTTTGACAGATACAAAAAAAATTTTTTTTTTTTTTTTTTTTTTTTTTTTTAAATTTTAGATCAGAATCATTTTTGGACCACAAATATTTGCACACATTTATAAATCTTTGCAGTAATTACATTAGTGAAAAACTATTTTCAAATCAGGTTTTGGAGAAAGTGAAAACTGGGAACACTCAGAAGCAAATATTATGCACTGAATTAAAGGAGCACTTTACAGCAAAAGGAAGTTAAACAACATACCTGTGCATATCCTGCCCATGGTTGTTGATATTGGTAGGAAGCTGCATCGTGTGCAGGGACTGCAGCTGCAACAGTAGTTGCTGTTGTGGCAGCTGCAGCTGTTGGGGAGCCATTTATTTCAGTTTTTAACTTTTTGTCTTTACTATCATCACTGAAAACAAAAAAAATATTAGTATATAATCTTATATTAAGAGTAGTAAGCCAAAGCAGAAAAAAACTTACGTAAAAATGTTATAACCAAATGGAAATGTCATTTTAGTAACATTAACCCTTTCGCGACGGGAAGCACAAACGCGCGCTTATCTTGCGGAGGGTTTTTTTATATTAAGCCTAAATTCATGAAATTAACAAAGTAGCAACGCATTATTTAATAATGCTGTGTAAAGTATTTAAACGGAATGGGATTAATATATGTTTATAGATACTTTATTTACTTAAGCTATTTCTTATTTAAATATATATTTTACACTTTACTTTTTTTTTCATTTTTTACTTAGTATTTAATGACTTTTAACATTGCAAAACTGAATACTATGTTATTTAAACTTTTTTTGTATGAAAATTTTTAAAAACAGGGATCTACAAACAATCCTACTTGACAGTCCTTTCACTCGTAGTAACTCATTTGCCGTTTTGGAGGATTTTTCCGGAATGTGAAAAACGAAACATCATCAATTTCTTTGTCAGAAATGTTCTCAACATAAGAACCACTAGATCCATTATGAACATAAAGAACAATCAGAATATATTATAGTGTCGCTATTACTAATATCCTAATCTATTTCAGAACCAAAATCTGATATATTTCGAGTCATCTCAGCTATTTCAAGCTCAGTTAAACACTTTCGACACTTTGAAAATATAACAATAAAAAGAGAGAAAAAAATCCAGTCTGTCGGATCTAATTCTGTACTAAAACCTGGACTGCAAACCAAAATACACAATGCTTTAGCAAAAATAAAACTCCCCTGCTTACATAAACACCACGTGGGAATTAAAGAGCCGTCATAAAACATGTCAATCGGAAACATTCCTTTTCCCTCATGTTTATATAATCAAAAACCACTTGTATGTGTATCATACTACTCTCCTATTGAGTACAAGGTCAAATCTACATGTATCTAAATCCATATGGACATACAATGCCATCTTCTGTTAAAGCTTATAGTTTTTAAAATGTTCCATAACGCTGCACAAATATGTGATGGTCAGGGATGAACAAGAAAACACTCCGACACGCCAGTGTGTCGGCCGGGAAGTGAGTGTGTGAGTAGACGTTTCTTGCTGGCACATATTTGTGACAGGCGCAAAAGAATTGTGTGTTTACAAATTGCATATGAGATTAGTTTAACTCTTCTTCCAAAGCTAAATTTAGAATATGTTAATAGGCTTTCAAGTTCCATTTCACTAAAGCTAAGCTGTTTCTGAATAACCAGATATAACTATTGGGCTTTTTCATTTGAACATAATACTGTTATTAAATGAAATCCCTCCAAACAGAGATAATAAAAAACCCCTTTTTAACTGACAAGATTTTGTCATTCTATTAATATGGTTATTTCAACTATGCAATGTATACCTTCTCAAGTTGTGAGCAAATTGAAAAAAATTCTGTATTACAATTTTTGAAAGGATGAATTAACAAGGTATCAAACAACTGAGTATAATCAGGGAAATTGTGATTTTTTCTTCAAAATAAAGGAATTTTCTGGAAAAAAAAAATCTGCCAGTCAAAATTCTCTTCAACTAAAGACATCTTTTGCACTCTTCCTAAAATGCTTATTTGCTCTTAATCTTAAATGAGAATCTTGAGAAAAGAAAAGGGAATGTTTAGTAAACTAACAATTGAAGCTCAAGAGAAAAAAAAAATGATTAAAAAAATATTTGAACAAAATATATCAATAAAAGATGCAAACAAGGACACTGATGGCATGGAGCAAATTGAATAATAACAAACATAGAAGTCAAAAATTCAAAAAGGGAAGAAATTAAACAATTATTAAAAATTTATGTTTGATTTACTTCAAGCTCAAAAACCACAGTGAATGACTGAAAGAAAAGATCATTCTTTCTCCCTCCTAAAATTCACTATAAATATATAAAAGGAAAATATATTATAAATAGATAAATTAGCATTGTAAACAATAGGAAAATCGTAAGACCAAAGTTTTTATTGGTTTGATAGAATAGGGATTTCAACAATACACACATAATTTAAAAGCCATTTTAAATAGCAAAGCTTTAAAATACTTCTACAAATAATTTTGTGACAATAAAATATCTTAAACTAGTAAAAATGAATATTAACTTGTTTGTAGAGTTCTAATTTTTCTTGCATTTAATTATAATCAATGTTTAAAAAGATTTAAATTACATGCACACAATATTAGACTAATTTTGTAAAAAATGGAAAATTTCAAAATTTTTAGAAAGTAGTAAAATTTTTGTGCTACAACCAGTAGGGGGCTCTGTTTTCGAGTGCCAAAGTCAGCGGGTTCGAATCCTGCTTTTGTATTGGAAGTTTTATAGCCACTTGATTTAGATTAGGTGCACTATGGCCTACCTTTTTGTTTTGCAAGAGTTTATTAAACTGGGATCTACAACTTAAAGTCAATTCTGAATGGTTTAAGAACAATTCCTGAAGCAGGATTCCAAATCTGCAACAGCACCCTGCCCATTTAACCAGAGCCTGATCATAACTGAGTGGTTAGGTTTAGAACCACCAGTCTTTTTGTTACATGAGGCCAGGACCTTTACACAGATTCCAAACTGCTACACACATCCACACCAAAAAATTTTATCCAACCCCGGTACTGAAGAGCAAAAATTGGCTTTAGAGACTATGTCTCTTTAAGAGGCCTTGGTATATTACAGAATGCAGCAGCTCAAACAGAAATTGGAGACCAAAAATTAGGCATTTCTGACTCTCAAATGCTATTTGTATGACTGATAATAATCATTTGCAAACTTTCATTTATATAAACAAACACGTGGATCTGAAGTTGGTAAACAGTCAGAAATTTATAGACTGGGGTTGGTTGGGAGTGCTACTTTCTACTGTTTTTGCTACATGAGATCTAATTAGGCCAGGACCTTCTAATGAAAGCAGATTTCAAGCTGTTATGAGCATCCAAGCTTGCAGTGGGATTTGAACCCACAAACTCCAGAACCTAAGAGGGTTGGGTTGGTTGGGAGCACTACGGTCTACTTTTTGCTACACGAGGGCTAAACCAGAAACCTAAGAGGAGCACTTTGGTATTGGAGGCTTAGTCCAGGAATTCAAAAAGTGGCTATTTTTTTTAACTAACACACACACACACACAAAAAAAAAAAAAAAAAAAAAAAAAAAAAGGAGGATGTATGGACCGAGCAATCATTTTTTTCAGTATGATGTAAATATTCGAAATGTAGCAACCTTACAGGACAAGCTTTTTGCATCATACCATGGCACAGCAATAGCTTTACAAATTTTCAAAAATGATGCATATGAAATGAAAATTTTCAAAGATTTTAGGTGACACATTGATTGGGATCATGCTGTTTGATACTTATAGGGGAAGATGTGGGAACTTTTTTTAATATGAGTTTCATATAAAAAATTTATTCGAATAATTTTAAAAAAGAAACTCAGAGAAGTTTTGCATGATATCATGAAAAACCTTTGTATCAAATTTTATACCCATAGCTCTCCCTATTTTAGAGGAATTGCATTTACAGACACTCCTCTTTATTTAAATACATACTATTTCACAGATGTTAAAGCATCATTTAATAATGATTGAATATTTAATTTTATTTAAATGATTAAATCTTGAATGCGATTTAGTTGGGGAGAAAATGCCTCTTCAATCATTTGGCTTAATATCAAAGCAAAATATGTAATGCATGTGGCAGACCATTTTTAAGTCCATGGACCTGGAGTAGCACAATTTTCTCGAAGTCAATGAAAAGTGTTATTTATTATATTATAGTAGTAATAGGAAGCATAATGAATAACATCACACATTGAATCAATAGAACTATAAGTATAAATAAATATATCTAGAAATATTTACCTCTCTTCTGCTGTTCTTTTTTAAATGATTAAATCTAGGATGTGTTTTAGTCGAGGAGAAAATGCCTCTTTTTAATCATTTGGCTTAATCTCAAAGCAAATATGTAATGCATGTGGCAGACCATTTTTAAATCCATGGACCTGGAGTAGCACAACTTTCTCGAAGACAATGAAATGTGTTATTTATTATATTATAGTAGTAATAGGAAGCATAATGAATAACATCACACATTGAATCAATAGAACTATAAGTATAAATAAATATATCTAGAAATATTTACCTCTCTTCTGCTGTTCTTTTTCTAGAAGCATAATGAGATTTGTACATCTTAGCATAATCTTCAAAAGCCTCTTGAATGCTAAAAAATTAACAAAAATTAATTTTAGTAAAAATTTGCAAATAACTGACTCAATCACATTAAATTATCCATCTACGCTGAAAATGTCATTTTTTACCAAAAATCATTAATTTTTTTTATTTCTCTATTGTAAATTTTCAACTTTTAAGCTTCTAAATTTGATTTTGTTTTGTCTCTACGGCATTTTAAAGAAAAGTTACAGCTGTTTAAACATCAGTGACAGCTGTTAAGACAAAACGAAAGTAGCAACTTCGGAACAGGAAATTGTGAATTTAAAGAAATAAAGTGCTTTTTATAGTATTTACTAGTGAATGACCTAAAAGCTTTAAATTTGGATCATTTTTAATGATGTTACACTCATAGTTAGATATAAAGGTAATGAAAATTCGTTAAAAATTCAAAGTGTATGATTTTGAAGGACCAAAATTTTTTACCAAATATAAATTAACCACAGATTTTAGGTGATTCAATAGTCCAGTGTATAAGAAATGTGTTGCATAAAAAAATATTGAAATAATTTATTAAAAAATTAGACCTTTAAAAAAAAAAACCCAATTTTTTTTTTTACTAAATTTTCTTCAGTTATTAGAAATTTTATAAAAACTTCTCCAGGAATAAATTTTTTAAGAGCAATTACCTGTGATAATATAAAAAATAAATCTAAAAATGTAAAAACATGTAAATTCTACTTATGTTATACCTGCACAGGTAGATCTTAAGTGTATAAAAAGTAATTTGGCTCATGGGTTCACTAAAGCTTTAAGTAAGTAAAACTTAGAAAAGTAATTTTTTTGCGTTAAAAGTGGAGGGGGGTTAAATCTTATAACTATCTTAAAAGTCTACTACTTGAGTTCATGTATTTGTGTCTATATACTTAGGAAATTGCAATTATGAAATGAAAAATTATAAAGTGATATACTTGGCACAAAATACTAGTATATTTTGATTGTTTGTATGTATAACAGTTGCAATAAGAAAGCTTAGCTGTATTTTTTTTCATCTTGGTGTTAATTTAATACTTATTTCATGTTTATTTGCAACTTATAATCAATTGTTTATTAATTATTTTCAGTGTAGTATTGAGAGGAAAAACAAGGAGGAAATACTTTAGTTATATATTTTTAGGTATTTTTATTTATAAGTTTTGTTTGTGAAATTGGAAGAGGGGGGGAGGAAATGTTGAAATTACAGAACTTTCTTCCCATTAGGCTATGTTATACTGCTAAAGGCTAACCTTATTTTCTTTAGCATTTGTTTTCTTTTATTTTTCTGTTTGTGGTGATGTCATTCCTTACAGGAAGTATTACCAAAGTTTTTTCTTTTAATTAATTTTTCAGGCTTTCTCATTTTATATAGACAACTGACTGCATTCAGAGAGACGATAGCTGTAATTTGAATGTCATACTTATCATTAAGTTAGCCGTGACCTTACTTTCTTTTAAAACATTTTTTTAACTTGTTATATTCTTCTAGTGTTTTTATAGTATTATCAGGGTGCAAATGTATATATTTCAAAAGTTAAAAAAGTAGTCCTTAAAAACTGAACACTGAAGATTTATTTAAAAATAATGAATTAGACGGTTAAGACTAAATCTAAATAAGAAAAATTAAGCACCTTTACTTGTACGCTTATTTATTAATGTATATAACATTCACACTCATTCATATATTTATATATATGTAAATTTTAATAAGAGGGATTTCATTTTTTAAATCTTTCATTGGATGATTACTTCATTTCATTATATTAACCATGTTAATAAGAAATGCTGATTTTTGACAATATTAAACATTTGATAATAAATGCTAATCAAAAGAAAATATAAACAATGAGGAACTGTTTGCTTGGTATTAAAGGGTGACAAGGAAAGCAGAAAAAAAAAAATAGTTACTTAAACCTTAAGGTAAAACATCTTCAGTAAAAAAGAAAATATAATCATTTCTATAAAAATATTACAAATACACAATTACTAAAATTTATTACATAAAGAAAATTAATAAATCCTCAATTAACCCAAATAATTTTAATATATATTATGCAAACATATCAGATTAAAATAAGATTCTATTTACTTTTAGGATTATAAATCCTACCCCTTTCATTAAAATACTTTTAAATATAAATTTTGATCCAATATTTGATAGTCATATTTTCTTTATATTAACCTTTTTTTCAGTTAAAAAAAACTATGGTCATTGCATTACGAGAAGTTTAATTAGACAGGAAACCACAGTTTAAAGCTGAATTTGAGTGGCTACCATCCCGAATTATACAACCCAAATGGTTCTATCAGCAGAAGGATTTGAACATGGCCTCTGAAGCCTGAATGCAGTACTTCACCTATTTCATTATTACCTCATTGTTTAGACTGGGATTTGCAATAAATCAGTAAAATAAAACCTATTTTGTTTCTTTATAGACAATAGAATGTTAATATATATTTTTTAAACTAGTAACTATTCACAAAAAAATAAAATAAAATAAAAAATAAATAAAAATAAATTTCAAGCTTTTCCAATTTATACCATACAGTTTATGATAGTGAGAATATCACTGTAGTAAAATTTTAATGGAATATACAGGGTAATGTGACAGATTTTCTGAGTATGTTAAAAGTTGCTTCATTTGTGCTAATTTTCCCTTTTGATTTTACTCAAATTCTACTTATGTTATATCTGCACAGATAGATTGGTTTGGTTTCGAGTGCTACAGTCTACTTTCTGCAACACGAGGGCTAATGAGACCAGGGCCTACAGATTAAAGCTAATTTCTAACAGCAACAAACATCCATGCCACTGTGGGATTCAAACCCACGAACTGTAGGAGATAAAGTATAAATATTGTGTTACTGCATGTACATAGGCCCTTGTTTTCTCTCATGGACCTAGTAAAACAGAAACTGGTAGATTTTTGTAGCAAGCAAGTATGCCTGAGGTAAACCAAACATTGTGGTTACACTTCCAGTTTGTTCTCAGTGAGCATACTTTAAATGAAGCACTGTAAATATTGGTGTTTGTTTTTAAATAGAGTTACAACTTCAATAAGTTTAACAAGTGATAAATAGTTATGTTTACGTTTACAAGAAGACTATGCAAATAAAACTTTTAAATTTTGTGTAAACATGAGCTAAGATGATTTTGTAAAGATCTTTGTTAATAAATTGTTAATTTGAAAATGTATTTTTTCATATTGTTAAAGATAAATTCATGTATGAACAGAAACAAGTTATCTCCCCCAATTGCGAACAGTGGAATTTCCAGTCTTAACATGAGCGTTACATTACAGGATATTATTAGGATATACTACCGAAGCCCTGGATGGAGACATGATAATCTTTAAGAACAAATTTTCTGGCTTGTGTTTGTATCAAGTATGTGGATAAATATGCAAAATGGACATGAAACAAATGCAATAACTTGAAAGGTATTTATCTGCAGGAATGATAAAAAGAGACACGTGATTTTTGCCTTGGGGATTTGAGAGTTCTTGCCTACTTAGCCAATGTATTTTTTGTCAGGCTGTATATTTTTATTTATTTATTTTGTGGGGGGAGGGGGTCATTGGTATTCCAGCAGTGCAAGCTCTACTCTGGTTGATTAGTTACATTTTTTAATTTTTGTTTTTTATATTAGTAATTTAAGTTTAAAATACAGTTTCTTTAACAACACATGAACTTTTCATTTCGCTGCGTCACTCTGTTATTGTCAGGCTTTTCGTGAGTACATTACCATGTGTGAGGGAAAACCATATTGCCGATGGACATACATCAGCAAAGCAGAATTCTAATATTGTCATCACAATGCTTAAAGTATATCAATATTTGACGATATATTGATAAACAATCCAGCTCTAAAACACACACATGTAATATATCAAAATTATTTAACTTTAATATTTCTTCAAAAACCTCCTCTCTACCATTCTAATTCATTTAAATCTCTTTCCCAGCCTTTAGATGGTTTAATCAATGAAGTATTTCCCACTTAACATTCCTTTCTGTCAAAACTGTAAACTTTCTGTTGATACAGCAGTTTCCCAGTTGTTAGATGGTTACGCATTTTGCTGATATTGCATTTAATTTGCCTATTAAGTTGTTTTTTACTGTAGGAAATATCTTTTTGTCATCGCTTTTGGCTGCACTTCTGTAAGAGCAGAGTGAACTCTGTGGCTTTTTGGTTGTCTGTTAAGTAGAAAGGATGTAAGTTGTTACCGCTCTGGAATAAAGTTTAAATTAGACTTCTGCATTCTCTTCAATGTCGGCATGACTGCATTTTTATTATTGCTAGTGGTTGAGCTTTCTCCTTGTGAAGGAGGTTTATAAAAAATGGATTACACACATATATATAAATAGTTACAATAACTATATACTTACACTTGGGGATCAGAAGAAAAATCTTCAAGGAATTCAAGTTTTCGTTGTGCAAACATCAGCTTTTGTTCATTGTTCATATCACTTGATAAAGCCATCTCAAAGGCTTCTAATATACCTTGCATATCCATTGGTTCTTTTTGATAGCCAATATCAATGAGTTGTAAAAGTAAATAGGCATTACTCTAAAGAGAAACAAATACTTGTATAGACTCATTTTAATAATTCACAATTAATAAATAAATAATCATAGAATGTACAACACTTACAGGATCATTTCTGACTGCTTCTTTTAATATTTCATTGGCTTTAGCAAAATCTTTTCTAATCTGAAAACAAAAGTAACCCATCAGAATGTATTAAAATTAAAATTTCTTTTGAAGGTTTTATTAAATTACAAAATTCACATGATTATATATTTTAATGATTTAAAGTTGGCATTTAAAAAAATTTCAAATTTTTTGTTTAAATACATTTTAACTTATTTGAGATTGCCACAGAGTAAAGTTCTTAAAAATAGTTGATTTAGTTGAATCAAGTTTCAAAATTAATTTCAAAAAGTAGAAAAATGTCAAATAAGCATTTTTTCATAAAAGAGAAAAAAAACCTTGTATAAATATACAAAACCTCTCTGAAAGATTACTATTAATTTCTAGTTTACATTTTTTTTTTAAAACTTTAAGTTCAATAAATTTCCCTCTTTTATTAAAAAGACCACTTTACTGTTTCCCTCCATGAAAGAGAAATTTTTCAGTTGAAGATCACAATTAACCCCATAGGGGAATTTGGAATTTCAGGAATTAAAAATTTGGAATTCTAGAAATTCTGTATAAAGTCAAAAATAGTTTATAGGCAATAAGAAATTTTAATAATTAAAAATTAATAAAATATACCAAGAATGAAATATTTTATTTAACAATAATTCTAAGAAAGAATATTTTAAAAATAACAAAAAATGAATGAAAAAAGTCCAGTAAGCAAGCAAACAACTATACAGCACTCTAGAAAAGATACTTTGCCAGTTAAGAGGGATAAACAGAATATAAAACTTAATTAAAAATTTAAATCAAAGTGAATTTAAATCTACTACTTAAAATTTGAATAACAAACTCAATAACTTATTTATTTTAGTATTCTTACATGAAAATTTGCTTTTCCTATTACCTCTATGGAGACCACCTTTCTCAAAGACAGTGTTTTTTAATTCAACAGATCCAGAATTGTTACTATTATTTAACAATTCATAATAAAATAACACAAGGTCATCTATAGTGGCATGGCCAATAAAGAATTCTCTAATGTTTACATTATATTTTTCATGCTTTCAAACCAGAAAAATAATTTGAAAAATTTTTTTTCCAGCATTATTTGGTGTTTTGTCAAAAAGAGTATAATATGAATCCCTACTACCCATAAGAGTTTCCTTCCCAAAAGCACAACCCTAATGTTTTTGTTATGTAGGTTTTGTTCACCCAAGCTAAAATTTCCAATACTGAATTAGGTAACATTACTGGGGAAACAAACTTCAGAACATAACATTAGCTTGCAGCCATATCATGTTAGAAATTAAGAAAAAATAAATAAAATTAACTAGTTGCCTCATAAATATTGTAGCATCAATCATAAAAGTAGTAGCATTTTTTGCCTTTTCTCTCTGAAATATATACAGAGATTGAAATAGATTTACAGGGTATCTGCCCAAATAAAATTTTTCAAATCCATGACTTTTCATTACTTTCCCTGATTTAGCAGATCATTTTCCATGACTTTAAAAAGCTTTCGTTAAAGTATATATGAATAAAACTTCTGATGTACATACAATAAAATATATGCTTTTAGAGAAATTACAGGAATTTTATCATAAAAAACTATAAACTTACTTTATAAGTGTTAATAAACTCACATACATAAAAATAAATTGTTGTATCTACATACCTAAGTTTAATCATACAGCAATTTTTCAATCAAAATGTTTCCAATTTTTGGTACTTTTTCAGGTGACATGAATAATAGCCAATATAACCATAACATTTATATAAAATATCCCTAGAGATAAACTTATATTTTGTGCAAATCTTAACTAATTTTTATTAAAAATTATATAATAAAATTTTAATCTACAATTTAAGAAAAAAACCAGAATAATATACATTTACCCAATTATTTCTTGCTTTGAGTTTTCCTTGGTGAACAAATTTTATTGGTCAATAATAATACATAAATACCAAACTCAGTAACTTCAGCCAAATGACAAGTAAAAAAGAATTAAACAATTCAATGCATTTTTTTTTTTAATCCAGTTTAGCATCCATGACTTCCATGCTTTTACTCATTTTACTTGAATCAGACTAAATGACTTAACATTGTCTAAATCCATGATTCTAACTTTTTAAAGAAAGTAAAAAGGACTCGAATAACTACTTTCTTGCAATTTTTAAAGAAAATTAAGGTTGTATACAAATTAGAATTATCAATGATTTTTTTAACAGGAGTAATCATATCTTTTTGGATATCATAATCATTTTACTGAAAAATAACAAGACTTTAAATGATATCTCTTTATGTAAATCTTCATAATTAGGTCACGCAAACATTTTAAAGAAGAGGTAAAAAAAAAGACAAATACAAAATTTCTTTCATTTACAAAATATTAAGGTATGTAGACAAATAAAAGATATATAAAGGATACATTTGTGATCTTCAGCAATACATTTCTGATAAATTATCATTCCATTTTTGGTCATTTAATATGAATAGTAATCAGATGTTATTGATATCTATATTTTAATAATCACTTTCCAAAAATGAAAAATACAGTAAAATATTACTTCAAATATGAATTACTAAATGTTTGAATATTTTTAACATTCATTATTTATATACACACTTCAAAAATCAAATTAAATATAATTATAGTAACAACTTTTCTAACAAAAAATATCTATATTTTTAAAAATGCAAGACTATTGCAGTCATTTGTATTTCATATAAATATATTAGATAAAAATTACATTATTTTACACAATCTTTTCAGAAAAAGACTTAATTTTGAAATTTTATTTTTAATCATTTACATCATTTTATAAAAGAAATACAGAAATAAAATACATTAAAAAATAAAAACAAGAATAGTTATACTTTTATCATTTTCATTTTAAATATTTTTTATTTAAATAAATTTCTATAAACATAAAAATATATTAATATTTTTTAAAAAAATTTTTTTATGTTTAAATAAAAATTTTATGATTTACAGATATAATAAATATATTAACTTATTTTAAATATTTAATATATATAAATTTATTAAAATACATAATTTTAGAATAAGATAGAAGAAGATGGAAAAACAAGAATTATTTTTGGGTAGAGAGAATTAAACCATTTCTATAAAAATGAAGATTTTTAAAAGATAAAAAAAAAACTAGACACATTTAAAATTATTAAAATTTATTTTGAAAAAATTATGCTCTTTTGGGCATTATCTGTAATAGAGAACATGTTCAATGAAAACATCAGAAATCCAGATAGGTTTGGGTTGAAATTCCTGAATTCCAGGATTTCCCCAGAGCACTTCTGTTATATATCAAACTGGTAAAGACTCTTTTTTGATGCAATACATACTCTACACTGTCTCTGGACACAACTGAATAAGGAGAAAAGCAATTTACGTCATAACGATTATTTTTTCTATGAAAATAAAATTTATCAATTTTATGTGTATGTTTCAAGTATTGTACATAATACAATTATTTTAACCCAAAATCTTTCACTATTGTTTTAATATAGCTACTACTGTCTAATAAATATGAAAAAAAATCAGTAACTTATATGATTGGTATCATCGAAATAGCTTTAATTTACTTACAACAAAGTCTAAACACGTATTAATACCCAATCAGACAGCGTAAATTTTTTAAACAGATAGTTTTTATCTAACCCAATGATTAACCCTTTCGCCCCTACTGTCACATATACGTGCCAGCAAGAAACGCATTTACTTCCTGGCCGACACACTGGCGGGCCAGAGCGTTTTCTCGTTCACACCTGACTGTCACATATTTGTGCCAGTGATCTGGAATGTTTTAAAAACCATAACTTTTGACACAAGAGGGCAATGTATGTCCATATGGTTTTAGGTACATGTAGATTTAACCTTGTACTCAATATGAGAGTAGTATGATACACATACACATGGTTTTTGATTATATAAATATCAGGGGAAATGAATGTTTCTGAATGACATGTTTAATGACGGCTCTTTAAATTCGCACGTGGTGTTTGTTTATGTAAGCAAGGGAGTTTTATTTTTGCTAAAGCATGGTGTATTTCAGTTTGCAGTCCAGTTTTTAGTAGAGAATTAGATCTGACAGATTTGATCTTTTTTTTTCTCTTTTTATTGTTAGACTTTCGAAATGTCAAAAGTGTTTAACTGAGCTTGAAATAGCTGAAACGACTTAAAATTTTTCAGATTTTGATTCTGAAACAGATTAGGATAGTAGTAATAGTGACACTATAATATATTCGGATTGTTTTTTCTGTTCATAATGGAACTAGTGATTCTAATGACGAGCAGCACATTTCTGACAATGATAATGATGCTTCATTTTTCACATTCCCGAAAAAATCCTCCAAAACGGCATATGAGTTACTAAGAATGCAAGGACTGTACCGTAGGATTGTGTGTAGATCCCCTTTTTAAAATTTTTCCTACAAAAAAATAATTTTAAATAACATAGTATTATGTTTTGTAACGTTAAAAGTCATTAAATAGTAAGGAGAGATTGAAAAAAAAGGTGTAAAATATATATTTAAATAAGAAATAGCTTAAGTAAATAAGTATCTATAAACATATAATATAAATCATATTCTGTTTAAATACTTTAAGCAGCATTATTGAACGTGTTGTTACTTCGTTAATTTCTTGAATTTAGGCTTAATAGCAAAAAACCCTCCGACCTAGGATACTCACTCGCGAAAGTGAATGCCGGCCTCAGAGAAAAGCATGTGTTTGCCCTTCCCATCGAGAAAGGGTTAAGTATTAAACATAATATGTAAGAGGTGGTGATGATTCAATGCTAGAGATAACTTACCTTGTTTTTCTTCAAAGGATGCCCATGAAAAGTGAATACTGGCTTTTCTAGGCAGATGTATCCTGCAAGCTCTTTCGTACACTTCACTTGCACATTCTGGCTTATTTTCTTCCATGTATTTTGCATACTATAATTATTAATCAGCAAACAATCATACAAACAGTCATCATATATATATGTATAGATAAATGAAATTAAACTTCATACATTTTTAGCTTGTAATACAAAGTCTCACCATTAATGGGTAAATAAATTTTACAGCAATTGACTTTCTATTGGAAACAAAATAGCTGAAAAATCATTAAAAGGAACTGTCAAAATTGTGAAAACAAATCTTAATTATTCACACACAGATATATAAGATAATTCTTGCAGGGTACTTTACCTTGAGCCACATGTCTTCATATAATGCACATGCAATCATACATCTTTCAAAAAGGATCACAGTTGTATCATGGCTTCCATTATCTATCTCAAAATCCAAGTAATCCTTCCAATTCTTTAGTTGTGCTCTTTCTAGTGGCTTGACATGGAAGTAAGGCCTCTTAATCTGAAAATAAACAAAAGGAGGATTTTCAGAGCAACCATTCTGTTGAACAATACTGACGTTACCCTAAGGGACTACAGTAAGTTCCATACCTGAATCATTCTGCTGTCATGATTAAGAAATCAGGCCTTCAAAACGAATTCTCAGCATAGAAACTGCATGTAAATGGTCATATACAGATATTGTTAAATAAAAAAAAAAGTATTTCTATGGAGTTTGGCATGCTTCTTTTGCATCAGTTTTTCTCTTTACCTTTTAAGTACCACAGAATACACTTACCGCTTCTTCAAATGACCAGCGTTTTCCAACTTCTATTTCATTTTTTTCATGTAGTGCTTTCCTCTTCTCGACAATCTTTTTTTTCAACAATTCTATTTCTTCACTGTTCATCTAAAAGAATTTTAAATTGAGAATTTTAAAATTTTAAAATTTCAATTGTTATATTTAAAGAAATAATAAATCCCAGCACATTACACTCTAATATTTTATTTGAATATTTAATTTGATCTATATAAATAAAAAATGAGTATTTGAAAACACAAATAAGTCTATTTCATACTCAAATTACTTCTTAACATCCCATAATGCAATCCTTATACACAAATTACTCAGTTGAAACAGAAAATACATTATGATACCACAGGTTTACCATTTTAAAATTTGGTATAAATGTTGCTAAGAGAGGGTTAAATATATAGTTAAAATCAAAAATCCCAATTTAAAAAATTTTTTTTTACATAATTTATATTTTTAAACTAACTATGCAAATTTCCTTTTTTTTTTTATTGCTATATACAAACTGATGAGACTGACTCACATTTTAGCTCTTTAGGTCAAATAGTTCTCAAGTTACAGCTGCTTAGTTTAAAAATCTATACAAATTCATTAACTTTCAAAGCTTCAAAAATTCATAGCTCTTAAATCATCTAAAAATAATGAAACTCCACAATTTTCATTTAATTTACTTGTATCACATCTGAGGCAAAAATCAACAAATTTTAAAGACATGACTTTTGGAGTATTTGTTCATGATCCTATATGGAATTACCCAATTTGAACAAATCTAGTGTAGAAAAAAGAAGAGTTGCTGTTTTTTAATATAAATAATTCTACATTTTGTATTAAATATAATAATTTACATACTATGTAAGGAAAAGTAAACAAGATCAGGAAACTAATGTAGGTATTTTGTATAAAATTCTGAAGATGGCCCGAGAAAACTCTCGGGGTTTTTTCAACGTCAAGGGCAAAAAAAATTCTGCATTGCTTTGCTTTCCCCTTTTTAACCCCAACCTAAATTGACCACAAGAGCTAACTTTCATGCCTTCAGAGAAGAGAGTCTAACCAATTATAACTCTGTACTACCTTAATGACCAATTTAGGAAATTCCCAAACAAAAGAGGATACACACTATTGGGCACAGATTTTCCCAGATATTTTGACTGAGATGTTGACCCAGGTGTTAAGCACCTTTTACTTACAACTTCATGTTGGCTGACCCCTTAGTATGTCCTGTCTCTATAATGAAGTGGGAACATGTCCTCTAACATTCTGCTAATAAAGGTCTAACTAAAATGTCTTTATAGGCCATGACTACAATTCCCCACTGTGATGTCCATCTTATTACTTATATTAAATATAATAATTTCTTAAAACCATAAGTTTAAGGAAATTTTTATCAAAATCCTTATGACTTAGATATATATGCCTTACTAGAGTGTCAATAACAGGAAAAGACCTTTTATATTTTATATTAGCACCTAAACAAAATTATCAGAGTTTGAAGTTTTAGGTTTAAAATTATTTTGTTTCTCTTATCATGTTATCTTAAACTTACTGTGAAGGAAATTTTACTATAATTGAGTAACTGAATGCCGCTGAACAATTCAAATACCATAAACGAAAGCTTAATAAATTAGCAAATATAGTTAAAAATTGACTATTGTATACTGGACTGAAATCTAAAATTGTGCCTAAAAAAACACAAATTCTTTTGCTAGTATCCTATGAGCCCATAATGCATGCAAAAGGTCCAAACTGAATATGGAAACATGAAAACCTAAAAATAGCTTACTAGAAATGCCCTATATAAAAATAAACTAAGTTGTCTGTAATTGAATTTATGAAGCGGTTGTAACCTGGAATGGATACAGGAATCTATGTTGGATTTTTTATGACTTAGGGTTAGCAAAATTCACAGCGAGTTTGAAATCCACCCCATCACTACTTTTTGAACATTTAATGTATTATATCAAGCCTTATTCTCCCCTGTTAAGAACAGGAGATTAAATTTGTCATTTTGGATATCATTCGTATATACCACCAAATAATCACTGTCAATATTAAAGCCTCTGCTGTCCATTCTATCACGTACGCAACCCTCATATACTCTATTTAGTTCCTTCTCCATATGTAGCCATGGCACGCTCAGTAGTGTGTCTGCCCATTTGGTTGTCGCACTTCTCGGGTTGACGGTTGTGTTCTCGACGCTGCCGAGTTTTTCTAAATGTCTGATTAATTTAATATTTTCTGCTTTTTTTTTCTTTTTTTTTAACTTATTCCTAAAATTGTTTTATTTTTTTTAAATAAATTTTTACTATTTTTTCAACTTTTTTTGATTTTTATTATTTTTATTTTATTAAAGTCACGTATTTTGTACAGATGTCCCTAGCCACATAAAAATTTCATGTTTTCTATCCTTAAAATTTCTTCTCGTCTATTTTTATGCGTCCTTTCACCTTTTAGCTGTTAATTTTTCTGCCTCATTTTTGTGTTTATTAAAAGAAATCTCTTGATTAGTGGGCTCGGCCCATGCCCACTGGGTGATAGTGTCATTCTTTTACTTCCATTAATTACTATGGAAAAAATTGAAGAACTTAACGATAATTTCGATGTAGCTAAGAAAACTTTGAATTTTCTTTCTAAATGAATTCAACGTGATCCTAAACTGCATTTACAATATTAGGAGACTTTAGAGGAGTATGAAGATAAACAAATTATTGAGCGTGTACCTGATAATTCTCAGCCAAATAACAAATCATTTTGTTGTCTGCCTTATAGAGTACTTTACAATTCTAGAAAATGGAAAATTTTACTGACCCCGTCATATGACGGGCTATACGCTAGTATTTAATAATAAATTAGCGAAGAAAAAAAAAAAAGAAAGAAAAGTATGAAATCTTCTTTACCATATCTTTTTCAATATTATTTCTATCTGTCTCTAACCCAGGAGGTGCATCATCTATGTCCATACCAGGAGGTAGAGCATCTGCATCTTTATCTGCAGTTTTATCATCATCGTCATCATCATCATCCATTATAGAATCAGCCGTGCTCTTCATTGCCTTCACAACACTCTGCCTAAGTTCCAGGAACTCATCTGTTGCCAAGATATCTCGAGGGGAATTTTTCTTAACATGTTTACGAAACCTTAGGCAAAAGATCAAATTTTAAGAAAGGAGCATTTTTAAAGCAAAAGATAAATTATAAACAAGAAATACAATAGTGCATTGTTCTATTAGTTTAATTCATTCTGTGATAAAGCTTGTAACTCCAAGGTTCAGACTCTTTCCACAGAAAAAAAATTAAGCACTTTTTAAGCACCTTTTAAGCACTTTTTAAGCACCTTAATTTACATTGTATTATGATCGACCTACAGCTAAAGCTTAAAAACTGAAGCTTTTCATGAGCTTTATGACTTGTAAAATGACATTAAATAATATATATAGATCAATTTAATAATTTTATTAAACACAATTGTTGATATCTCATACTTTAGGTTAAGACATCTTTCTTTGCAAACATAAATTTTAGAACAGGAATAGTCCTTATTGATCAAATGACCCCCCCCTCCCAAAAATCTGAAATATTTGTAAAATTAAGAAAGTAACTGTGGTGGAAGATCAACAAGTTCCACATCATAGCAACAGTATTTTTACAGCAACATAGATGTAAAATATAGTAAAAAGTACTTCTGTATCATAAACAGGTAAATATAATATTCACATACACACAGGGAGAAAAGAAGATGCAGTATCTACACTAAAAAATGTTTAAATATGACATACTCAAAACAAGATTCAAGAAATTATCAATGCTATTTTAAAAATGTAACTGAAGAACTGTTTCCATTCATAATAGAATATGAGAACCAAAAAATATAGGAAGGGGGGGAAAATAAGAGAATATGTCTAATTTTGAAGTTCATTTTTCTTTTCTTCTATACATTTTTTAATTGGTCTAACTCTTCTTTCTAATCTTTAGCTTTGTTGAATGGATTGACGATTAATTACCAAGGGAAAAAAAATTCAGCAACCAATATTTGGGGAAAAATAAGCACTTTTTAAGCACTCGGAAAAATTTATAAATTTTAAGGCTACGAAATGAAAATTAAGCACTATTTAAGGACTTATTAGGGACCTTAAAAATGGATCTACAAAATAAGCACTTTTTAAGGATTTTAAGCACCCGGCTGAACCATGAACTCAAAT
>CM063509.1:41003087-41137689 GCA_032207245.1 Pardosa pseudoannulata
GTGCTAAAAACTGGACTGCAAACCGAAACACACAATGCTTTAGCAAAAATAAAACTCCCCTGCTTACATAAACATACACCACATGGGAATTTAAAGAGCCGTCATAAAACATGTCAATCAGAAACATTCCTTTTCCCTCATGTTTATATAATCAAAAACCACTTGTATGTGTATCATACTACTCTCCTATTGAGTACAAGGTCAAATCTACATGTATCTAAATCCATATGGACATACAATGCCATCTTGTGTCAAAGCTTATAGTTTTAAAATGTTCCACAACACTGGCACACATATGTGACGGTCGGGGGTGAACAAGAAAACGCTCAGGCACGCCAGTGTGTCGGCCGGGAAGTGAGTGTGTTTCTTGCTGGCACATATTTGTGACAGTAGGCCCAAAAGGGTTAAGTGTGTATGCAAATTGCATATGAGATTAGTTTAACTCTTCTTATAAAGCTAAATTTAGAATACGTTAATAGGCTTTCAAGTTCATTCATTTCACTAAAGCTAAGCTGTTTCTGAATAACCAGATATAATTATTGGGCTCTTTCATTTGAACATAATACTGTTATTAAATGAAATCCCTCCAAACAGAGATAATAAAAAACCCCTTTTTATCTGACATGATTTTGTCATTCTATTAATATGGTTATTTCAACTATGCAATGTATACCTTCTCAAGTCATGAGCAAATTGAAAAAAAATTCTGTATTACAATTTTTGCCAGGATGAATTAACAAGGTATCAAACAAGAGAATAATCAGGGAAATTGTGATTTTTTCTTCAAAATGAAGGAATTTTCTGGAAAAAAAAAATTCTGCCAGTCAAAATTCTCTCTAACTAAAGATATCTTTTGCACTCTTCCTAAAATGCTTATTTGCTCTTAAACGAGAATCTTGAGAAAAGAAAAAGGAATGTTTAGTAAAGTAAGCAATTGAAGCTCAAGAGAGAAAAAAAATTGATTAAAAAGATATTTGAACAAAAAATGTCAATAGGACATTGATGACATGGAGCAAATTGAATAATAACAAACACGGAAGTCAAAAATTCAGAAAAAAAAAAAGGAAGAAATTAAACAATTATTAAAAATCTATGTTTGATTTCCTTCAAGCTCAAAAACCACAGTGAATAACTGAAAGAAAATATCATTCTTTCTCCTTCCTAAAATTCACTATCAATATATAAAAGGGAAATATACTATAAATAGATAAATTAGCATTGTAAACAATAGGAAAATAGTAAGACCAAGTTTTTATTGGTTTGATAGAATAGGTATTTCAACAGTACACCCATAATTTAAAAGCCATTTTAAATAGCAAAGCTTTAAAATACTTCTACAAATAACTTAATTTTGTGACAATACCATTTCTTAAACTAGTAAAAATGGATATTAACTTGTTTGTAGAGTTCTAATTTTTCTTGCATTTAATTATAATCAATGTTTAAAAAGATTTAAATTACATGCACACAATATTAGACTAATTTTGTAAAAAGTTGAAAATTTCAAAATTTTCAAAAGTAGTAAAATTTTTTTGCTACAACCAGTAGGGGGCTCTGTTTTCCAGTGCCAAAGTCAGCGGGTTCGAATTCTGCTTTTGTATTGGAAGTTTTATAGCCACTTGATTTAGATTAGGTACACTATGGCCTACCTTTTTGTTTTGCAAGAGTTTATAAAACTAGGATCTACAACTTATAGCCGATTCTGAATGGTTTAAGAACAATTCCTGAAGCGGGATTCCAAATCTGCAACAGCACCCTGCCCATTTGGCCAGAGCCTGATCATAACTGAGTGGTTAGGTTTAGAACCACTAGTCTTTTTGTTACAAGAGGCCAGGACCTTTACACAGATTCCGAACTGCTACACACACCCATACCAGAAAATTTGATCAAACCTCAGTACTGAAGAGCAAAAATTGGCTTTATAAACTGTCTATTTAAGAGGCCTTGGTATATTACAGAATGTAGTAGCTCAAACAGAAATTATAGACCAAAAATTAGGTGTTTCTGACTCTCAAATACTATGTGTATGACTCTGATAATAATCATTTAAAAACTTTCATTTATATAAACAAACATGTGGATCTGAAGTTGGTAAACAGTCAGATATTTATAGACTGGGGTTGGGAGTGCTACTTTCTACTGTTTTGCTACATGAGATCTAATTAAGCCTGGACCTTCTAATGAAAGCAGATTTCAAACTGTTATGAACATCCAAGCTTGCAGTGGGATTTGAACCCACAAACTCCAGAACCTAAGAGGAGGAGCACTTTGGTACTGGTGGCTTAGTCCAGAGATCCAAAAAGTTGCTATTTTTTTTTAATTAGAAGAAAAAAAAATTATGACGTATGGACTGAGCAATCATTTTTTCTCAGTATGATGCAAATATTCGAAATGTAGCTCCCTTACAGGACCAGCTTTTTGCATCATACCATGGCAATAACTTTATAAATTTTCAAAAATGATGCATATGAAATGAAAAATTTTTAAGATTTTAGGTGACACATTGATTGGGATCATGTTTCAACCTGTTTGATACTTATAGGGGAAGATGTGGGAACTTTTTTTAATATGAGTTTCATATAAAAAATTTATTCAAATAATTTTAAAAAAGAAACTCAGAAGTTTTGCATGATATCATGAAAAACCTTTGTATCAAATTTCATACACATAGCTCTCCCTATTTTAGAGGAATTGCATTACAGACACTCCTCTTTATTTAAATACATACTATTTCACAGAAAATGTTAAAGCATCAATTAATAAATAATGATTTAATATTTAATTTGAATTAAATGATTAAATCTTGAATGCGTTTTAGTCGGGGAGAAAATGTCTCTTTTTAATCATTTGGCTTAATCTCAAAGCAAATATGTAATGCATGTGGCAGACCATTTTTAAGTCCATGGACTTGGATTACCATAACTTTCTCGAGGACAATGAAAAGGGTTATTTATTATATTATAGCAGTAATAGGAAGCATAATGAATAACATCACACATTGAATCAATACAACTATAAGTATAAATACTAGATATTTACCTCTCTTCTGCTGTTCTTTTTCTAGAAGCATAATGAGATTTGTACATCTTAGCATAATCTTCAAAAGCCTCTTGAATGCTAAAAAATTAACAAAAATTAATTTTAGTAAAAATTTGCAAATAACTGACTCAATCACATTAAGCTATCCATTTATGTTAAAAATGTCATATTTTACCAAAAATCATAATTTTTTTATTTATTGTAAAATTTCAACTTTTAGGCTTCTAAATTTGATTTTGTTTTGTCTCTACGGCATTTTAAAGAAAAGTTACAGCTGTTTAAACATCAGTGACAGCTGTCAAAACAAAACGAAAGTAGCAACTTCGGAACAGGAAATTGTGAATTTAAAGACAAAACTTTTTTAATTTTCATGAAGATTAGGTTGAACATTTTTCTATTATTTTTATAATTAGCAACATTGCAATTAGAAAGTGAGAGGTATTTTAAACATATATTTTAATAGTTAAAGTTGCTTTCATGAACTTCAAATGCGTTTTTCTCAGAATGGTATTTTTAATAAAATTTTGAAACTTAAAATGTAATTTCTCAAAAAGTTCTTAAAATATTTTGTTGAAAATTATTATGAATGCTTTTGATAGTATTTACTAGTGAATGACTTAAAAGCTTTAAATTTGGATAATTTTTAATGATGTTACACTCATAGTTAGATATAAAGGTAATGAAAATTCGTTAAAAATTCAAAGTGTATGATTTTGAAGGACCAAAATTTTTTACCAAATATAAATTAACCAAAGATTTTAGATGATTCAATAGTCCAGTGTATAAGAAATGTGTTGCATAAAAAAATATTGAAATAATTTATTAAAAAATTAGACCTTTAAAAAAAAAAACCCAATTTTTTTTTTTACTAAATTTTCTTCAGTTATTAGAAATTTTATAAAAACTTCTCCAGGAATAAATTTTTTAAGAGCAATTACCTGTGATAATATAAAAAATAAATCTAAAAATGTAAAAACATGTAAATTCTACTTATGTTATACCTGCACAGGTAGATTGGTCTGGTTTCGAGGTGCTACAGTCCACTTTTTGCAACACGAGGGCTAATGAGACCGGGACCTACAGCTTAAAGCCAATTCCGAACAGCTACAAATATCCATGCCACTGTGGGATTCGAACCCACGAAATGTAATACCAAAGGCCATCACCCTAACCAATCGACCATCTTTTGGTCCTGCACAGGTAGAAATGTATACAAAAAAATTTAATCGCTTGAGCTATGTCACACTCTGTTTCTTCATTTTTGCATATGTTTAACTATTGCTAACTGTTTGGTTAACCGATTAGAGATAAAGTATAAATATTGTGTTACTGCATGTACATTGGCCCTTGTTTTCTCTCATGGACCTAGTAAAACAGAAACTGGTAGATTTTTGTAGCAAGTAAGTATGCTTGAGGTAAACCAGACATTGTGGTTATACTTCCAGTTTGTTCTCAGTGAGGATACTTTAAATGAAGCACTGTAAATATTGGTGTTTGTTTTTAAATAGAGCTACAACTTCAATAAGTTTAACCAGTGATGAATAGTTATGTTTAAGTTTACGAGAAGACTATGCAAGTAGAGCTTTTAAATTTTGTATAAACATGAGCTAAGATGATTTTGTAAAGATCTTTGTTAATAAATTGTTAATTTGAAAATGTATTTTTTCATATTGTTAAAGATAAGTTCATGTATGAACACAACCAAGTTATCTCCACCAATTGCGAACAGTGGAATTTCCAGTCTTAACATGAGTGTTACATTACAGGATATTAATAGGATATACTACCGAAGCCCTGGATGGAGACATGATAATCTTCAAGAACAAATTTTCTGGCTTGAGTCTGTATCAAGTATGTGGGTAAATAATATGCAAAATGGACATGAAACAAATGCAATAACTTGAAAGGTATTTATCTGCAGGAATGATAAAAGAGACATAGTTGAGAGTTCTTGCCTATTTAGCCAATGCATTTTTTGTCAGGCTGTATTATATATATATATATATATATATATATATATATATATTTTTGAGGGGGGGGGGGTCATTGGTATTCCAGCAGTGCAAGCTCTACTCTGGTTGATTAGTTACGTTTTTTAATTTTTGTTATTTATATTAGTAATAATTTAAGTTTAAAATACAGTTTCTTTAACAACGCATGAACTTTTCATTTCACTGTGTTACTCTGTTATTGTCAAGATGTGTAAGGATCGTTGACGTTACAACACTTTTCGTGAGTACATTACAATGTGTGAGGGAAAACCATATCGCCGATGGAGATACATCAGCAAACCAGAATTCTAATATTGTCATCACAATGCTTAAAGTATATCAATATTTGACGATATATTGATAAACAATCCAGCTCTAACACACACATATATAAATAGTTACAATAACTATATACTTACACTTGGGGATCAGAAGAAAAATCTTCAAGGAATTCAAGTTTTCGTTGTGCAAACATCAGCTTTTGTTCGTTGTTCATATCACTTGATAAAGCCATCTCAAAGGCTTCTAATATACCTTGCATATCCATTGGTTCTTTTTGATAGCCAATATCAATGAGTTGTAAAAGTAAATAGGCATTACTCTAAAGAGAAACGAATACTTGTATAGACTCATTTTAATAATTCACAATTAATAAATAAATAATCATAGAATGTACAACACTTACAGGATCATTTCTGACTGCTTCTTTTAATATTTCATTGGCTTTAGCAAAATCTTTTCTAATCTGAAAACAAAAGTAACCTATCAGAATGTATTAAAATTAAAATTTCTTTTGAAGGTTTTATTAAATTACAAAACTCACATGATTATATATTTTAATGCTTTAAAATTGTCATTTTAAAAAAATTTCAAATTTTTTGTTTAAATACATTTTAACTTATTTAAGGTTGCCACAGAGTAAAGTTCTTAAAAACAGTTGATTTAGTTGAATTAAATTTCAAAATTAATTTCAAAAAGTAGAAAAATGTCAAATAAGCATTTTTCCATAAAAGAGTAAAAACCTTGTATAAATATACAAAACCTCTCTGAAAGACTACTATTAATTTCTAGTTTACATTTTTTTTTTTTAACTTTAAGTTCAATAAATTTCCCTCTTTTATTAAAAATAAAAAGACCACTTTACTGTTTCCCTCCATGAAAGAGAAACTTTTCAGTTGAAGATCACAATTAATCCCATAAGGGAATTTGGAATTTCAGGAATTAAAAATTTGGAATTCTAGAAATTCTGTATAAAGTCATAATAAAATAACATAAGGTCATCTATAGTGGCATGGCCAATAAAGAATTCTCTAATGTTTACATTATATTTTTTCTGCTTTCAGACCAGAAAATAATTTGAAAATTTTTTTTTCCAGCATTATTTGGTGTTTTGTCAAAAAGAGTATAATATGAATCCTTACAACCCATAAGAGTTTTCTTTCCAAAAGCACAACCCTAATGCTTTTGTTATGTAGGTTTTGTTCACCCAAGCTAAAATTCCTAATACTGAATTAGGTAACATTACTGGGGAAACAAACTTAAGATCATAACATTAGTTTGCAGCCATATCATGTTTTTAATAGAAATTAAGAAAAAAATTAATTAACTAGTTGCCTCATAAATATTGTAGCATCAATCATAAAAGTAGTGGCATTTTTTGCCTTTTCTATCTGAAATAGATTTACAGGGTATCTGCCCAAATAAAATTTTTCAAATCCATGACTTTTCATGACTTTCCCTGATTTAGCAGATCATTTTCCATGACTTTAAAAAGCTTTCCTTAAAGTATATATGAATAAAACTTCTGATGTACATACAAATAAAATATATGCTTTTAGAGAAATTATAAGAATTTTATCATAAAAAAAACTATAAACTCACATACATAAAAATAAATTGTTGTATCTACATACCTAAGTTTAATCATATAGCAATTTTTCAATCAAAATGTTTCCAATTTGGTATTATCCAGGTGACCATGAATAATAGACAAATATAACCCTATAACATTTATATACAATATCCCTAAAGATAAATTTATATTTTGTGCAAAAAATCTTAACTAATTTTTATTAAAATAATTATTATATTAATAAAATTTTAATCTACAATTTAAGAAAAGACCAGAATAATATACATTTACCCACCCATTAAGCTTTCTTGCTTTGAGTTTCCTTGGTGAACAAATTTTACTTGGTCAATAGGATAATACATAAATACCAAACTCGGTAACTTCAGCCAAATGACAAGTAAAAACCGAATTAAACAATTCAATGCATTTTTTTTTAATCGGTAGTTTAGCGGATCCATGACTTCCCATGACTTTTACTCATTTTACTTGAAAAATCAAGACTTTAAATGACAAAATTAATCTATTGTCTAAATCCATGACTTTCCAGGTGCGCAGAAACCATGGATTTAAAGAAGAGGTAAAAAGGACTCAAAAAGAGATAACTACATTTCTTGCATAATTATTTAAAGAAAATTAAGGTATGTATACAAATAAAAGATATATCAAGGAATGATCTCACTATGCCCCTGTCTCAGACAGGAGGATAACGGTCAAATATCCAGATGTGGTATTGGATATCTATAATGATTTCCTCCCTACTGAAAATATAACAATGATGGCTGTAATAGGTTGATATTTCTCTTTCCATGTATCAGTCATACTAATATACGTCACTGCATGATTAATTACTCTCATTTTAACATTTAGTGAAGTACTGGTTGCTGACAGCCAAAAATGACAAATACAAAATAATATTTATATAACCAACTTTACAAAATAAGGATTATAGTAGACATACCTTGTATAAATATCGAGCATATTTAGTTGCAAAGTGGGATGACATTTGTGAATTTTTAGCTTCAGCAATACATTTCTGATATAATTCATCTACTTTTTCATTATTTCCTCGCCGTCTTTCCAAATTAATTTTTCGAATAGTAATTTCTAGCATGTCTTTTATATTTTCGCCCAAATCATCTAGTATTTTAGCAGCTACATCTACTCTTCCTAAAAATAAGAAAAAAGAAATACAGAAATAGATACATAGTGAGACATTCAAATATAGAAGTTACCTAAATGTTTGAAATGTTATTTTTAATCATTTATCATTTTGTTGAAATACGACACAAATTCTATAAATCATTAATACTCCAAATAATTATAGTAACATAACTTTTCTAACCAAAAAAATTTTAAACTATATTTTTAAGAAATGCAAGAGCTATTGCCAGTAAAACATTTACAGTGATTTACATTGATTAAATATATTTTATGTATTAAAAATACATAGTATATACACAATCTTATCAGAAAACAGTATTTAAATTATTGAAATATATTTGCAACTTATTGACACTCCAAAATTTACATCAGGGGCATTTGTGGGGCCAAAAGAAATACCCGGAAAATTTTAAGGACTTAGATGTAAAGAAGAATGCAAAAACAAGAATTAGCCAATGCCGTTTTGGTAGAGAGAATTAAACCATTTCTATAAAAATGAAGATTTTTAGAAGATAAAAAAACTAGACACATTTAAAATTATTAAAATTTATTTTGAAAAAATTATGCTCTTTTGGGCATTGTCTGTAATAAAGAACATGTTCAATGAAAACATCAGAAATCCAGATAAGTTTGGGTTGAAATTCCTGAATTCCAGGATTTCCCCAGAGCACAAACACTTCTGTTATATATCAAACTGGTAAAGACTCTTTTTTGATGCAATACATCCTCTACACTGTCTCTGGACACAACTGAATAAGGAGAAAAGCAATTTACGTCATAATGATTATTTTTTCTATGAAAATAAAATTTATCAATTTTATGTGTATGTTTCAAGTATTGTACATAATACAATTATTTTAACCCAAAATCTTTAACTATTGTTTTAATATAGCTACTACTGTCTAATAAATATGAAAAAAAATCAGTAACTTATATGATTGGTATCATCGAAATAGCTTTAATTTACTTACGACAAAGTCTAAACACGTATTAATACCCAATCAGACAGCGTAAATTTTTTAAACAGATATTTTTTATCTAACCCAATGATTAAGTATTAAACATAATATGTAAGAGGTGGTGATGATTCAATGCTAGAGATAACTTACCTTGTTTTTCTTCAAAGGATGCCCATGAAAAGTGAATACTGGCTTTTCTAGGCAGATGTATCCTGCAAGCTCTTTCATACACTTCACTTGCACATTCTGGCTTATTTTCTTCCATGTATTTTGCATACTATAATTATTAATCAGCAAACAATCATACAAACAGTCATCACATATATATGTATAGATAAATGAAATTAAACTTCATACATTTTTAGCTTGTAATACAAAGTCTCACCATTAATGGGTAAATAAATTTTACAGCAATTGACTTTCTATTGGAAACAAAATAGCTGAAAAATCATTAAAAGGAACTGTCAAAATTGTGAAAACAAATCTTAATTATTCACACACAGATATATAAGATAATTCTTGCAGGGTACTTTACCTTGAGCCACATGTCTTCATATAATGCACATGCAATCATACATCTTTCAAAAAGGATCACAGTTGTATCATGGCTTCCATTATCTATCTCAAAATCCAAGTAATCCTTCCAATTCTTTAGTTGTGCTCTTTCTAGTGGCTTGACATGGAAGTAAGGCCTCTTAATCTGAAAATAAACAAAAGGAGGATTTTCAGAGCAACCATTCTGTTGAACAATACTGACGTTACCCTAAGGGACTACAGTAAGTTCCATACCTGAATCATTCTGCTGTCATGATTAAGAAATCAGGCCTTCAAAAACGAATTCTCAGCATAGAAACTGCATGTAAATGGTCATATACAGATATTGTTAAATAAAAAAAAAAGTATTTCTATGGAGTTTGGCATGCTTCTTTTGCATCAGTTTTTCTCTTTACCTTTTAAGTACCACAGAATACACTTACCGCTTCTTCAAATGACCAGCGTTTTCCAACTTCTATTTCATTTTTTTCATGTAGTGCTTTCCTCTTCTCGACAATCTTTTTTTTCAACAATTCTATTTCTTCACTGTTCATCTAAAAGAATTTTAAATTGAGAATTTTAAAATTTTAAAATTCCAATTGTTATATTTAAAGAAATAATAAATCCCAGCACATTACACTCTAATATTTTATTTGAATATTTAATTTGATCTATATAAATAAAAAATGAGTATTTGAAAACACAAATAAGTCTATTTCATACTCAAATTACTTATTAACATCCCATAATGCAATCCTTATACACAAATTACTCAGTTGAAACAGAAAATACATTATGATACCACAGGTTTACCATTTTAAAATTTGGTATAAATGTTGCTAAGAGAGGGTAAATATATAGTTAAAATCAAAAATCCCATTTTTAAAATTAATTTTTTTTTACATAATTTATATTTCTAAACTAACTATGCAAATTTACTTTTTTTATTGCTATAAAAAAACTGATGAGATTGACTCACATTTTAGCTCTTTAGGTCAAATAGTTCTCAAGTTACAGCTGCTTAATTTAAAAAACTATACAAATTCATTAACTTTCAAAGCTTCAAAAATTCATAGCTCTTAAATCATCTAAAAATAATGAAACTCCACAATTTTCATTTAATTTACTTGTATCACATCTGAGGCAAAAATCAACAAATTTTAAAGACATGACTTTTGGAGTATTTGTTCATGATCCTATATGGAATTACCCAATTTGAACAAATCTAGTGTAGAAAAAAGAAGAGTTGCTGTTTTTTAATATAAATAATTCTACATTTTGTATTAAATATAATAACTTACATACTATGTAAAAAAAAGGAAAAGTAAACAAGATCAGGAAACTAATGTAGGTATTTTGTATAAAATTCTGAAGATGGCCCGAGAAAACTCTCTCGGGGTTTTTTCAACGTCAAGGGCAAAAAAAATTCTGCATTGCTTTGCTTTCCCCTTTTTAACCACAACCTAAATTGACCACAAGGGATACTTTTCATGCCCTCAGAGAATAGGATATAACCAATTATAACTCTATACTACCCTAACGGCCAATTTAGGAAATTTTCAAACAAAAGAGGATACGCACTATTAGGCACAGATTTTCCCAGATATTTTGACTGAGATGTTGACCCTGGTGTTAAGCGCCTTTTACTTACAACTTCATGTTAGCTGACCCCTCAGTTTGTCCTGTCTCTATAATGAAGTGGGAACATGTCCCCTAACATTCTGCTAATAAAGGTTTTTAACTAAAATGTCTTTTTATGGGCCATGACTACAATCCCCCACCGTGATGTCCATCTTATTACCTATATTAAATATAATAATTTCTTAAAACCATAAGTTTAAGGAAATTTTTATCAAAATCCTTATGACTTAGATATATATGCCTTACTAGAGTGTCAATAACAGGAAAAGACCTTTTATATTTTATATTAGCACCTAAACAAAATTCTCAGTGTTTGAGGTTTGAGGTTTAAAATTATTTTGTTTCTCTTATCATGTTATCTTAAACTTACTGTGAAGAAAATTTTACTATAATTGAGTGACTAAATGCTGCTGAACAATTCAAATACCATAAACGAAAGCTTAATAAATTAGCAAATATCATAGATAAAAATCGACTATTGTATACTGGACTGAAATCTAAAATTGTGTCTAAATAAAAAACAAAATCTTTTGCTAGTATCCTAGGAACCCATGATGCATGCAAAAGGTCCAAACTGAATATGGAAACATGAAAACCTAAAAATAGCTTACTAGAAATGCCCTATATAAAAATAAACTAAGTTGTCTGTAATTGAATTTATGAAGCGGTTGTAACCTGGAATGGATACAGGAATCTATGTTGGATTTTTTATGACTTAGGGTTAGCAAAATTCACAGCGAGTTTGAAATCCACCCCATCACTACTTTTTGAACATTTAATGTATTATATCAAGCCTTATTCTCCCCTGTTAAGAGCAGGAGATTAAATTTATCATTTTGGATATGATTCTTATATACCACCAAATAATCCCTATCAATATTAAAGCCTCTGCTGTCCATTCTATCACATACGCGACCCTCATATACTCTATTTAGTTTCTTCCTCATATGTAGCCATGGCACGCTCAGTGGAGTGTCTACCCATTTGGTTGTCGTACCTCTCGGGTTGACGGTGCTGTCCTCGACGCTGCCCAATTTTTCTAAATATCTGATTAATTTAATATTTTCTGCTTTTTTTTTCTTTTTTTTTAACTTATTCCTAAAATTGTTTTATTTTTTTTAAATAAATTTTTACTATTTTTTCAACTTTTTTTGATTTTTATTATTTTTATTTTATTAAAGTCACGTATTTTGTACAGATGTCCCTAGCCACATAAAAATTTCATGTTTTCTATCCTTAAAATTTCTTCTCGTCTATTTTTATGCGTCCTTTCACCTTTTAGCTGTTAATTTTTCTGCCTCATTTTTGTGTTTATTAAAAGAAATCTCTTGATTAGTGGGCTCGGCCCATGCCCACAGGGGTGATAGTTTCATTCCTTTACTTCCATTAATTACTATGGAAAAAAAACTGAAGAACTTAACAATAATTTCGATGTAGCTAAGAAAACTTTGAATTTTCTTTCTAAATGAATTCAACGTGATCCTAAACTGTATTTACAATATTGGGAGACTTTAGAGGAGTATGAAGATAAACAAATGATTGAGCGTGTACCTGATAATTCTCAGCCAAATAACAAATCATTTTTTATCTGCCTCATAGAGTACTTTACAATTCTAGAAAATGAAAAATTTACTGATTCCATCATATGACGGGCTATACGCTAGTATTTAATAATAAATTAGCGAAGAAAAAAAAATATAGAAAAGTATGAAAGCTTCTTTACCATATCTTTTTCAATATTATTTCTATCTGTCTCTAACCCAGGAGGTGCGTCATCTATGTCCATACCAGGAGGTAGAGCATCTGCATCTTTATCTGCAGTTTTATCATCGTCGTCGTCATCATCATCCATTATAGAATCAGCCGTGCTCTTCATTGCCTTCACAACACTCTGCCTAAGTTCCAGGAATTCATCTGTTGCCAAGATATCTCGAGGGGAATTTTTCTTAACATGTTTACGAAACCTTAGGCAAAAGATCAAATTTTAAGAAAGGAGCATTTTTAAAGCAAAAGATAAATTATAAACAAGAAATACAATAGTGCATTGATCTATTAGTTTAATTCATTCTGTGATAAAGCTCGTAACTCAAATCAATTTAGGCATGAAAATCCATGGAGGCTGTGAGACTGCACAGCAGCTGTTAAAAGCTAAATGACATATTGTACATACAGAGAAATAGGTGACAATTCCTTAATCAAGATTATCAGTTTACTATAATTACTGCTGTAGAACTTTGCTGTAGTATTATTCAGCAGGTAAGTTTATAATATAAACGTGTATGTGTATGCTTATATAGATTAAAAATGCTTAAAATGAACTAAAAGTACACAAACGGAATAAAAGAAAAAATTAAAAGATAAATTACTTTTCAAAATGATGACTATAAAGTTGAGTTGGTATTGTAAAAAGGACATCATATGCTGCAGTAACTTCTTTAAGTTTTTTATTCTCTTCTTCCCAGCTAACATACAAGTCCCACAATCGATCAGAACGGAATTCACGACCAGCAGCATCAAGAGCTCGTTTAAATAAACTGAAATAGTAACATAAAAATTTAAATGAGACATAAAATTAGGATTGTTTCCTTTCTATTTTATAAAATATGAATACATCTATACCCCAAAAGTCATTTTGTATGACTAGTCCAGATATCAATAAACTTAAAATTTATAAATTGATTAATTATGTAACAGCAGAACAAATATACAAAAGAACTGATAAAATATAATGAATATGAAAATATTTACAGCTTTAATAATCAAAGTTAAAAATGAAGCATACCATAATTGGCCATCATATAACATATACATGCTTACATGAATGCTTGGCACATAATCTATGACTATATAAGTTGATGACTAATCTTTAAAACTACTAAGTATTTTTTATTAAATATTTCAAAATTTTTTGCTTATATCCCAGCTACAAAATAACTCTAAATTTTTTAAAAAAATAAAATTGAATTTTATTATTTAACTATACACATACCAAATATTTTAGACAATGTAAAAAATTAAACTTGATTTTCTGCCAAGATGTGTCAGAGAGATATTGGCATAATGAGTTTTATTATTTATTTAAAGAGCACAGATTCCTCAGTGAGCAAAGGCATTGAGCCGATCAGAGATCTGCCGTGTTCATGAATAGACAAATAAAATAAGTTTGTGGTCGCTGTGGTAAACTGATTGCTACAGCGAAAAAAATTTGAGAAGATTTAGTCTAGTGTTTTACTTTACAACAATTTGAACGTAAAATATTTCCCATTTTACCTGTTTGACAATATTTTCTGCTTCTTGGTAACATATCTAAATATTACAGATTTTTTTTTCCTATTTTGGATTATATATAAACTTTGGAACCTTTGGCAAAAGTTTAGATAAAAATTTAACTCTAAGCTTATATTTGGAAATGTACAGTGTATGCCAAAAGCAGATTTATACTAACTACAGTAAAGTAGTTTATTCCCCTCTCCCCAAGCTATTAAAATTGAAAACGATGACAATATAAAACTACTAGAAAAGTATAGAATTTGAGATGTAAAGCAGAGGTTGAAAAGAAAAACAGCATTTTTTTTTTTTACTGCGATGTTTGATAAAATATCAGTATATTTTATTTACTTTATACAAATATGACAATTTATTACATTAATTTAGCTTGGGGGCTATATGGCAGAAAACAATATATCAATGAAAATTTATATATTAAAAGCATACCTTTTTACATTCTCATAACAATTTTCTTTATCTACTTGCTGATTTTTATAGAAATTTATGTAATGTATCCACAAGTCAACACTTAATGGGATTGCTTTTGTTCCTTCTTCAAATATCTAGATAAAAAAAATACAATTTAAATACTTTGCATTAAAGCTGAGAAATTATTCACTTTTAAACATTTTTCCCTTTCTAGTTATTTTAACAAGGAGAAAATGAAAGGGGAGTTTTCTCCCTTAAATTTGCTTATGGAATACCCCATAAGCAAGTCTGTGTGACAGTTTATTTGGGCTGAATGATACTAAAAATTAAACAACCTGATATAACACCAAAATAATATTGGTATTATTCATATATAAATCATTTTCACTTTAAACGAAGAGTGAATAAATATCACCATTTGGGAAAGACTAAAAATATCCAGATACTCACCAAAAATATCATAAACCTCATTAATAGAAGATATGAATGAACATGTAATCAAGATATTTCAACACTTTCACATGTCACTAGCTGTGGTGATTACACTACCGAGAAATATCAGCATATGCACATATTGACTATAGCGATCAAACAATGAATATCAATATCTTTGATATATCTCAATATAAGCTAGTAGCAGATGTGGACACTAATGAATAATGAACTTAATTTCTTGTTTATATGCTATTTCATCATATGAAAGTATCAAGATATAGTGGGATATACTACCAAAGACCTTGATAGATACATGATAATCTTTGAAGGTAAATTTGCTAGCTTGTATTTTTTATCAAGTACATGGATAAATAAGTCAAAAACAGTTACAGGGAGCAATCACGTATTGATTTATAATGATATATATGCAATCAGGATATCTTTTGCTGATCCATGATATCACATGGAGAGGAAAAACAATATTGCTGATGGGGTGTATATATATATCGTCAATGCAGAATTTAAGCATTGTTATTGCGATACATAAAGAATATCAATATTTGACAATATATTAATAAAAAAAACCAGCCCTAAAGTTTATACAGCAGTCATTTAACATTATCCAATTTAAAGCATGCCCAAAAATGTTACAAACTGATAATGACAACATTTCATCACTTCACATTCATCAAAAATCACTGTGTTGCTTACTCAGTATCTTAAACTATTACAAAATAAAATATCCTACAGAAGTTCATCTAATCAAATAATTATAGGAAAAATCTGATACAGATCTATAATTCTGGAATACACTCTTCATACCTAATTTCATTGTCTACTTCATTCAGTATTTCAGTAATGACAAATACTTTATTTCTGTTATTTTATTCACACTTAATATAATTAAATTTTAAAATGATTGCCTCCACTGAAATTTTATAATGATTACAATTCTTACTGTATAATTCATAAAAAATTGTAATAAGCTGCACTCAAAACTAATAGACGGGAAGCGCAAACGTGCACTTATCTCTGAGGCCGGCAGTCACTTTCATCCTGGGTCGGAGGGTTTTTTTTGCTATTAAGCCTAATTCATGAAATTAACGAAGTAGCAATGCATTATTTAATAATGCTGCATAAAGTATTTAAACGGAATGTGATTTATATTATATGTTTATAGATACTTTATTTACTTAAGCTATTTCTTATTTAAATATATATTTTACACCTTTTATTTTCATTCTTTACTTACTATTTAATGACTTTTAACGTTACAAAACTCAATACTATGTTATTTAAAATTATTTTTTCGTATGAAAAATTTTAAAAACAGGGATCTACACACAATACTACATGACAGTCCTTGCACTCGTAGTAACTCATTTGCCGTTTTGGGGCATTTTTCATGAATGTGAAAAAACGAAACATCGTCAATTTCTTTGTCAGAATAGTCCTTCTCATCATTAAAATCACTAGATCCATTATGAACATGAAGAACTATCAAAATATATTACAGTGTCACTATTACTAATATCCTAATCTGTTTCAGAATCAAAATCTGAAATATTTCAAGTCATTTCAGCTATTTCAAGCTCAGTTAAACACTTTCGACGCTTCAAAAATCTAACAATAAAAAGAGAAAAAAAAATCAAGTCTGCCAGATCTAATTCTGTACTAAAAACTGGACTGCAAACCGAAATACACAACGCTTTAGCAAAAATAAAACTCCCCTGCTTACATAAACACCACGTGGGAATTTAAAGAGCCGTCATAAAACATGTCAGATAGAAACATTCCTTTTCCCTCATGTTTATATACTCAAAAACCACTTGTATGTGTATCATACTACTCTCCTATTGAGTACAAGGTCAAATCTACATGTATCTAAATCCATATGGACATACAATGCCATCTTGTGTCAAAGCTTATAGTTTTAAAATGTTCCACAACGCTGGCACAAATATGTGACGGTCGGGGGTGAACGAGAAAACGTTCTGGCACGCCAGTGTGCCGGCAGGGAAGTGAGTGCGTTTCTTGCTGACACGTATTTGTGACAGTAGGCGCGAAAGGGTTAATGAAGACACAATGACTGGTGAAGGTGATTTTTGCTTCAAGATGCTCCTACATTTAATTATTATCAAAATTATTTGTGTGTTTTATAAGCTGCATAGTTTATAAAAGCTTACTAGAAAACTTTTAAAAGAATGGAACATTTCCAAACTCCATAACAGCTGATAATATATGTATTTAAATAAACAAATAAAAGTACCTTTTCAGCTGCTTCTGGATTATTTAAATTTTTCTCCATGTCAGCAAACTTTTTCCAGTATCCATAGCAATATGGATAGTGTTGAAAAAATGCATGGAATGCTTCTCTGGCAGCTTCTATATTATTCTAAAAGAAAAAAAGGCAAACATATATTATAAAAATTTTATTTCTGAAAATTTTGATCGACTGATTATGTGTAAATTATATAATAAAAGGAAAAGTTCTATCTTCAGCATCATAATCTGGATTGTGTTGAACTGGTTGAAACTGTCATTTGTTAACTAGATGAGGGACCTAGTGCTTACAGCAAAATCTAAATAGGAGCATTCATGCTGACAGTAAAACTATTTACAAATGCCAGTTTCCTAAATGCTCACCCACAAATTGTTGCATCATAGAAAGCAATATATTTAAAAACAGGGAGAATAAAAAACTTGGAATGGTACAGATTAAAATAAAATAAACTTGCCATAATTGGATGTCTGAAAATTTTGCAATGTCAAGCATAATTTTATCATAACATTAATAGTTAAAATAACAAAATAAATTGAGATGGAATATTTTTTTTTCTTTTTAAACCAGCCATTATTTATATACCACAAACCAAAAAAAAGCATAAAATACATTGAGAAAGAATTAAATCGGAAATCTCAATAGTGAATTAAAATATTTAAAAAACAATTCAATAAAGAAAAGAAAGAATACTAAACAATTGTAACAAAAAAAAAGTACCAGTGATTTTAAATATTAAAAATAAGATGCCTTGGATAGTAATTATGTGGAAATTAAATTATTACTCGATATTTAATGAAAAAAATTTTAACATATATTTATATTTAAGATTTTTAAGTATGGACTTTCACTCTGAAGAAATATTGCAATGTTAAGGGGAATAATGCTAGATCAGCAATCAATTCTAAAAATGTCCACTAGATGATATTAACAAAATGAATTAAATGCATCTTTCACTTGAAATTTATACTGATGGTAGTGTGAAGTTGCAAAATAAAATGAAATCATAAAATATGTCAAAATGTTAACAAGTACATCTGTTAACAAATTATGACAAAATATTTCCCCAAACCAGGAGGATGACTTTTTTTGTCATGAAAATTTTTAAAAATGTAAATAACTTCTTACTGAAAAAAAAAAGAGAGAGGTAGATGGAGTTTCCATTGTAAAATAAAAAGTTTACAAAAAGTCAATTTCCTGGTTATGAAATTTTTTAAAATAATCAAAGATTTAAATTTTTGTATAATCCAATATATGGTTTAAAGATTTATGCAGCCATTTTTTAAGATTTTTGGTAGAATAATTGCCAAATGGATGTGCTTTTGGTACCAAAATTCATGGGTTCAAATCCTACAGTTTGATATTCATAACAATTCAAAATTGTCTTTATCAGCAGCCACAGTGTAATAAGCCCTTGTACAGCAAAACAGTGCAGCATAGTGCTTCAAACCGATTTTAGATATTTCATAAGTATACAATAAGTAACTGTTATACCTCTTGTTCAATAAAATGAAGAAGGTAAGTCCAACCAGCAAAATCAGATGGGTTATCCCGAACTACTTGCCAATACTTTTCAAGTTCAGATAATTTACTGGACTCACTATCACCTAAAATCATGTAGAAGAAAAAGGTGTAATTAAAATGAATTATAAATTTAATCAAAATATAACTTTAATGGGAAAATAAACAAGTTGTATTACATAAAGCAAAAAATTTTACTAATATTTTTTATTAAAGCAGATTTTTTTTTTAAAAATAAACACTTAAGACAACAAATTTTACTGTTAAAAATTTATAAGCAACAATATAAAAATAACTTCACACCTGATAATTTTTTTTTGTTGTGAGTGTGTATACTCATATAGTTCAAATTAAGCACGTTCAACATATTAAATGAAGTTAAAGACATTTATTTCTAAAAGAATTTAAAAAATTAAAAGGATAAAGTAGCGACACTTGCTGCCAGGTTAATAAGTTTATTGTAGTTATTTTTTTATGATTTTGTAACATTAGTTATAGAATATGTCACTATTTGAATGAGTAACAGGGTACGGTGAAATAATACTCCCTAGGTGGAAGCGCTGGTTTAATAATATAATTGAAATGTTTTATGCATACAAAAACCTTGTTTTACTAAATTTTAATGTTGTAAATATTTAATCTTTCTTTAAGTACACTGAAGTAATAAATAATCTAGTTTGATTATTTAAAGTATAAAAATACTTTAAATAATCAAACTTAATAAAATACAGAGTACCCTTAACCCATCATTTTTCACAGGAAAAAAAAAATGGAAAATGAATTTGATAAAATGTTAGATGCAGGAAATGGATGTAGAAATTCTGTAAAATATGTGACTATGAAAGAATTACTGATTTATAACACCAATTTAACATTTTATAAAATATTTAGGATGAGATTTAATAGAAAAAAAATTCTGTAATTGATATCCGCTTTGAGTTAGTGGCTTGCCTGACTGCAAAAAGTGAGCATTACTGCCCAAGCAGGTAACTCATTGGAAACAGGAATAAGATAGTAATAAAAGGAATCCCAATAGATGAAACAAAATTTAAAAGTTATGAAAAAAATATCAAAACATTAAACTGATTGTTCTTGTTATCTACATGATTGTAAAATGGTGTTACAACAGAAAAAGAATCATTTCTCCTGTTTCAAATTTCACAAAATCAATAATTTCAGGAAGAAAATGTTATAATATCAAAAATTGCTGGTGACAGATACAGAAAACAAAGAATCTAGGAATAATGAATGCAGGCAAATACTGGACCAAGTATATCAACAACCAATGCAAAGATTTTAGATGCTCTCAAAAGGAAAAGATACAGGTCTACTACAAAAGTACGATGACCTGTAGTACATGAATGCTAATACCATACATAAGTTTTAAGAATGAAAAATGGTTTTTGTTATTGTATTAAATACCAATTTCTTCATAAAAAGGGATTATCTTATACTTTAATTCATTACACACAGAAATAATGCAAATTTTAAACATTTTGAGAAAATCTAACTTAGAAATATTATACCTGACTTTTTAGAACGTTCTTCAGTCATTCTCGAATGCTTGTTTCTGGAAAAAAAAGACAAAACCCAATAAATATCAACAGTTAAAATTAATCTAGACTAACACATAGTAATTAAGCTAAATATATTTAGTAATTGCATTCTGGTTATTTTCCATAGACTTACTAGATGTATTTTTCTACAAATCATCCTCTACCATACTTGGAAAGGAGTAAAAAATAGGCATGATTAAGATAAAAATTTTATTAGAAAAGATGAAGCTTTTTTGCAGAATACAAGACTAAGAAAATAAAAATTTGAAGTAAATAGATATTTTATAATTATCATACAGCTACTTTAGCACTAAGACTGGGAAAGTTTAATGATCAGAAAAGAAATAGGCACTGAAAAACTGAGATTGACTGTAACAATAAAAAATTTGTTACTAACTTTACATTTGCTTATTAATAATTATAAATAATCCAAAAATGCTTTAATAAATATAGATATAAGTAAAATATAATAATAATGGAAAGTTTAAGGAAGAGTCAGAATGCTAGAGTAGAATCATAACTGAAATTTGTTACAAAATAAATTTTTGGAAAAAAATTTCATACCACAGAAAATAACATGAATTGCTGATAATACTTGAAATCTATAAGATATAATATCAGTTTTGGAGTTAAAAAATAAGTAAAAGGAAACTTAAGTCTAATCCATTTATTTATATGCATATCATAAAAAGAAAAAATTAAAATAGGAATTTATTCACAGTTATTATATTTTTTTCTTATTCTTAATACTATAATACCCATACTTGCAAGACATATACAACAATAAAATAATCAAAATCTTATATATTAGAGTACAATAAAAGCAGCTTTTTTTGCCTCTGTAGGCATCCAAAAAAAATGACCACCTTTTCTCCAGTGCTCAATAAATTTAAAAGTTTTCAAAAAACTAAATAACAAAAATCAGGAAGGTGAAAATGTTCTATTGTAAAAAAGAATATACAGTGAAACTTCTCTGAGTGCCCACCCTTCTAAATGGTCAATTTTTCATGGCACGGATTTTTCGACTCAGACCTAATGGTAAAATAACCTGTATCAGCAGCCACCTGACCCCCCTCTAAACGGCCACCAAGTGGGATTGCCCCTTTCATTTTTCGGGAAATTCTACTTACTCCATATTTTAATTTTGAGCGAAAAAACTCAAGGTCAGGTTTATGGTCAGATATAAGACAAAGGAATAATTTGAGAAGTCCATTCCCATGGTTCTCCCCCCCCCTTCTAAGAAAGATTCAATTTGTTATATCTTTTGTATTTTTCCCATACCCTTCAGATAGGGAATCCCTATTGCACCATCCAAAGAAACTGAGGGAAGAACTGGACAATCAAGCGTAAAACAAGTCCTACGGCCTTTGTTTGGAATTCCAATTGGTAATTACAGAAGAATTGCACCTGCCAGCAAAAATGTCATTCACGCCAGTTTATTTCATTAGGTGATCAGTTATTCAAGTTGTAACGATGTCGAAATGAGTTTTTGTAAACCTCGAGCACAGCATTGAGGTTCTGCGTGAATATGAGAATGGCAAATCAGCAAAAAAATTAGCTGAATTATTTAACTGCGGAAGAATGGAAATCAACAAAATCATCCAAGAAAAGAATTTGGTTTTGAATGAGTATGAAGACTACAGAACAAACAGAAACAAATTGTAGCCCTTTTTTAAAATAATGTAAAGGAGCATGAAATAAAGTACTATTTTCTCTTTAGATAAGTTTTAAATTTCATTTACATAAGGAACATCTGTCACTTGTTTATATTATGCATTACAGTAATAAATTTATAATAGTAAATAAAACCCTTCAGAGTGGCCAACCACTCTAAGTGGCTAAATATTCTCGTTACGGAGAGGTGGCCGCTCAGAGAGGTTTCACTGTATATGTTTAACAAGCTAATAACAACAAACTTACGAAGTTAAACGTTTCCCCCCAATGCAATGGGCAATATAAATATCTTAAACCTAAACATGGCTGTAAAGCTATTACACATGTAGCATTCCCAGGGGATCATATGTAACTTAAGAAATACTAAGATGCAAAAAAAAATAGCCTCATTGGGTCCATATAATTTAGATGCAGGGGCAAAACAGAAGATCCCCAGGTTTGATCTGTCACATTTAGAGGTATTGTTTGGGAAAATTAGAGGCATTGCAACCCAAAATCTATTTTATATATCCTAGCCACCATTAATAAATATGGCAGATCTTTGGCTGATTCAAGACTCATAACCCTCTAATAATGAGATCAAAGACATTGCTGATTGAGTTACTGTGGCTTGCACAAACTAAAACTAGTACCTACTATACAGAAATACCCAGAAGCCTGTCTATTTCCATTATATTTAAATAAGATTGTTAAATCTGGTCTGCAGTACAGCTAGAACACAGGAATGCACAGAAACCCGTCAATTTGTTGTATTTCAATTTACTCTTTTTCATTTGAATAATTGAATATATTTTTGTGGTTGTGTATTTTTATTTATTGCACTCTAGTTCAAGCAGTTTTGATATACCTAAATTTTGACATGATAGACAGTCTGCTCAGTCTACTGTTCACGTTTCTTTTAGAAAAAGGCAGGATACATTTATCAAAAAGGAGGACCTTTGCAAAATAAAAAGTGAGGGAGTGTTATATTTGAACTACCTGTCAATAAAATATATATTATGAGGAAGAACAGTTTATTCTAATTTGGTTAATTTCCAGTTCTGGGGGCCCCGCCGCCATGTTTTTGACTATTTTTGTACAAGTGATCGCCAAATTGTCGCCAAGTGATATTTACAATTTGTGTATTAAGTTTATACTCAATTTCAAAGCATATTTTGAACAAAAAAAGGTTTAAAATTTTGTTAAGATGAATACAAATTTAAATTTGAGTTTTAAATGTATTTAAAAGCTCTTTTGTGCTGTTTATTGAACTAAACAGTGCAGAATTTTTGCAATAAGTGCAAAAATTAAGCAAAATATAAGCATTAGTTGGTTATATTTAGGCAATTATGTTTATAAAATATTTAGTTATATTAATAAAATATGGTTGCTAATTAATGAAATTATTTTAAAACTATCAAAAGATTAAAAAGTAATAAAGTATAGCACAAATTATTTCTAGAAATTATTAGCTTAAAATGGAAATATAAGAACGGAGTAAATGTTTTAAATAAATAATAAATTTTTAGCTTAAAATTCTGAAGAAAGTAAAGGAGTGAAATGATTTTTCTTATCTAAGTGAGGTAAAGCTCCCCTTGATCTTCCGTAACAATAACGGTAGACGGTCGAAATAAAATTACTTTTATTACTTAGCGTATCACTTTTAACAATGTAATACACTATAAAATAATATAGTTTAAAAATATTTCTTTTTCATTTTGTATTAAATTAAGAAACAATTTTGAATAAAGTTCAAAAGGCAGTAAATAAAAAAATATAAATGTGAAATATAACATCACTTGTTACTCTGCGAAAATTAAGCATAAAATATAAAATAAATAAAGTGCTAACCTAATTAAACTATCCTGAGTTATTGGTAGATATACACGTTTGATCTGATTAAAAAAAATCCTGAAAAGCATCTTGCGAATTTTCTTTCATTTTCCTCCACATAACATCACTTGTTACTCTGCGAAAATTAAGCATAAAATATAAAATAAATAAAGTGCTAACCTAATTAAACTATCCTGAGTTATTGGTAGATATACACGTTTGATCTGATTAAAAAAAATCCTGAAAAGCATCTTGCGAATTTTCTTTCATTTTCCTCCACATAAATTCACACAGTACGAATCAAATTGATTTTTTCACTTGCGAACTGTACGGAGGGATCTCTTAATTGAGCTCCACAAGCCCTCAATTGCATTGGTGTGAGCTCAGGTATTAAATTTAAAAAACGAAAAAAAAAATACCACAAGAGCTCAGGCAAGATGGACAGTAGAAAATCCAAATTCAGCGGTCTTGGAGTATTGTTAGTTACAGGAACCAATAAGGGTCAGATATTCAAATCACGTGTCATTTCCCCCAATATCCTAAAATAAAGGCGCCGATTAACACCCTCACTTTTTTTAGGGGGTGGGGGAAGAGTCCGAAAAGAAGAGCCAGGTTTGCGAAAAAATAGGGTTCTAGAATTTGGTGATATCTCCCACGCTTGGTGTCCCCACCGAACTGGGTTCCATGGGCCCAGCGAACTGGGAAACAGCCTTAATGGTTAGCTTAGTAAACTGCCAGGCTTTTATTAAGCCTAGCAGAAGGTCAAAACATGCCTGAAAAAAGTTCATGCATTAAATAATTGTGTTGGTTTGAACTTCCATTATTGATAGAAATAGATACATATTGGTGGAGTAAGGAATCAGAAGTAAAAAGCCCACCACTTACCCACATTCCTTTAGAGGACAAGGGAATTTCTCTATTCATCACAAATGTTTTGAAGAGATAAGAAGCTCATGAACTGTCATGACAAGGTATTACAAGGTTTAGCTTACTCATTTACACGTATGATACATAGGAAATTTAAAGAATTAGCAAAATATTCTGTCAAGAATTGTAATGCAAGTTAGAAATACAACAAAACGTAATGCAAGTTATACGGTGAGATATTTAATATATTTAAATAAATTTAACATGAGAGAAAAAAACTTATTATGCAATAGTTGTTTAATAGACAACAAAACGTAAACAGTTTAATTTAACTCTTACTTAAACTTATTTGAATATGAATTATTCAGCTTAATGCTCCAATATAGAATTACCATTAAATAATGTTTGTCACATTAAATGCGTAAATTCCCTTCCCGTTTCCGCCCTAATCACGACTTTCCGAAAAACATTTAAAGCAGTGTAGGGATAAGCCGGTGAATATGAAATTCAATTTAAGAAACTATACTTTTAATTTATAAGCGAAGTTTTTAAAACTCTTTTTAACCATTTCATAACTGTTAACAAACAACTTTGGATAATATAGTTAAAAATTGCACCATACAAAGAAAGGCTTACTAACAGATAAGTATTTCAGTTATTCTGAAATAGTAGCATACATTTAAATTACTCACCACAAATGAACTTGATTATAGTTTGATAAATGCTTTTATAATTACACACAATAAAACCGAAGATAATTATTATTTTCAACAGTGATAAAAAGGAAAACAATTTATAAATGCAAGCACACCGCTTCCAAAATACCGATACCTCTTCGATATGTTTTATAATACAAACCGAAAACCAAGGAGTTAAAAATTTTCACTTTCGATATTCTAATAAAAAAAAATTCTTTACATAAAAATTTATTACAAAAGTTTTAATCAGGCAATAGTGTATAGGTATAAAGATTAATTATTATGAATCTCCAGAGAATAATATCAACATGGTAACATTCCTATTGAAATTGCAATAATTTTCTACTTTTTGTCTTTTGCTTTTGGCATCTCTTAAGTTTTTCTGTTGGTTTTGGATATCTGTCTGCTTCAGGTGAATCTACAAGAGTATGTAATGTGAGGACAAATTTGAAGAATGAATGCAGTGACATAAAATTAAAGTAATTTGTTAATGGATTATATTTTTTAATTGCAAATTTTACTTCTCTGATTAGTGATTAATTTAATTCAATGTGATTTTACCACTTCCTGTTTATATTGAAGATTTCATTTGTATATCAGCACCAATAATGAATATTTACTCTATTACTACTAGTATATTTTTACTGTACTCTGTTAAACTGCTAATTGATTTTTTGTATTATGATTTGCTGCAAGAAATGGGAATATTTTGGTCTTATTTGCGAGACAGAAATTATTTCTTCGCGTTTTCATTACATTGTATTTGTTTAATTGCATCTTAATATGCCACAATATTACAATACTTGTGTGTGTTTTGGCCCATTTTGTCTCACATATTTTTTTTATCTCAATTTAATAACACTTTTGAAGACATTCAGATCATTAAAATTTTGAAGGCTGTTACAATATTAATTTTTAACCAAGAGTATATTTATTTTCGAATTTTAAGACTAGCAACAATACATATAGCTACCAACTCTTAGGTTTAGACTTCTTAAAATTTATTTACTATCCATAGTTAAGAAAATATTTAAATTTAATGATTTATATTCGGAATATCAATTTTCATTCATATTGTACTGTATTATATTCATAGTCTTACTCTAAATGATGATTTAAAATTTTGTAGTGTTCTTCGTGTTACTGAAAGATTGATAAATCTTCTTATGCTTTATTCATTTTAATTCTCATCAGGGAATATTTGATTGAAATATATTTTTGAACTCATACTAAAGCATAAAGTTCAAGAATATGAAAAAGTATTACAATTTTTTAGTTCTTAAATTTTTCATAAACTGTTTGCAGTTATATTCTTCTTTCGTGTTTTTTCATGTTAGAGAAAATGCTACTAATAATCAAAAAGAGGCACTCCATCACTTTAATGTTAAAACATAATTCACTAAAAATATGGCAACTTAAATATGATTTAAATATCTAAAGTAAACTTTTGATACAAGAAAAAAAAAGATGCTCAAATAATTTAACTATTTAATGTGATACAAGTTACAAAAGTATTTAAATTAGTTTAAGATTTCATTGTAACTATAATCATTATTTTTTATTTTTTTTTTAATTGTGTTGTATTAACCCATAACAATGTTGTAGTTATTGATATTAGTCTATATTAGCTGTAGGCTTACATTAGCCATATTGTACTATGTAATTTGTACTAATTTCTGTAAGCATCACATTTTTAAATACTTCTTCTCTTCCTTTTCTCTCTAAAACTTTCATGCTGTTTTAAAAATGTCTATTCATTAAATTTTCTTATTTCATACCTTCTGTCAATAAATCATTTACTTGGTGTTGCATGTAATTTATTTTTAATAAATACAGTAGAACCTCCGTATAACAACCGCCTGTGGGACCAACATCATATAGTCGTTGGAACAAATAAAAAAAAAATGAGCAAAGAAATGATGCAACAATACATACCTAGAGAACAGTTCTATTTATCTGTATTTCCATTACTGAATTTTGAAAAAAAAGTCTTTGATGCCTATTTCAAGTTCATTTGGGAATTTTTCATTATCACTGATTCTATATCCGTTAGATTTTGGAAATCTTCAGAATTAAATTGTTGTTCAAAATATTTATGCAAGGCATTGATTGCATTGATGGTTTCTTTTTCATTCACTTTTTGAAAAGCTTGGACAATTTCTTCTCCATCGTCGGAATCGCAGATTTCTTCATTTCTGGTAATACAGGCAATAAAATAGTCCTCATTTAAATTTTCTTCATAGCACTGTAAAGTTTTGTCTACTGCAACCAGGGATGGCTTCATTTGCCCAACCCGAAAAAAACCCGGGCGGGTTTTTAAAAAAAAAAAAACCACTTGAAAAAACCCCAGTAGGTTTTTTCAAAATTGGGTTCTCAAAATCTTTATTTAAAATTCCACATATTTAACTAATAATAAGTATATTGAATTAAATCTATAATATATATTACATATTTCATCTTTGACAATGATACTAGAATTTTTTTTAATTTGAGGGGTCTAAACTGCTAGAAAAAACAAAAAATTTTCACGGAAAAATAGTTATCTGTATAACAAATACAATAAAATCTAAATTAAACAAAGTTAATAAGAGTGTATGATGAAAAAAATAAGAATATTGAAGTATTACATGTCATAAAATTAATCGAAAAATGGACAAGAAAAATTGGGAAAAAAATATGTATAACAACTGCAAATAAATAAACATGGGGATAATATATATAATTAATTCTGCTACTTATCATATATAACTTACAAATTAACTAAAAAAATATTTTCTGAATGCTTTAATAACACAATACTGCTAATAAATATAGAGCAATAATTTAATACATTTTATTGAAAAGGAAAAACTTCAAATGCAACTATTTCAAAGCCAACTTTTAGTATAAAATAATCACCATTCAAAACTAGTTTTTTGATGTTAGAAAAATTTTAGAATATGAAAAAAATTTATTTTAAGACTTCAAAATTTCCTTTAATTTAGACAAAAATTTCTTCTGCATAATTTAAAATTGATTTTTAAATTTTTCAATTTTAAAAAGTTATTAACATTTTAAATTTATTTTAATCATACAATGATTTACATATCCTGTCCTCTTACATAACAAAAAACCTGAATAGTTTTCAAATCCCAAAAAAAGCATCTAAAACCCATTAAATTATAGTAAAAATCCTGAAGAAACCCACTGGGCTGGGTTTTTTCTGAAAAAACCCGGGTTTTTACCAACCCTGACCGCAACAAACTCATCGAAAGGTAATTGAAGATCCGGATATTTGACACTGAGGAGCTATGTCATTTCATTAGTGTCTGGAGTGTTATCTACAGGAGCACCGGGCGATAAGGGTTCCGGCAACAGTCGGAATTCAGCTGACTTATTTCCCAACTCTTTCTGAAATTCTTCTTTCAAACAGGTTTCTTGAAGTTGCACCACAGTACAATAATTTTGAAATAGCCCCCTTGCTCATGAGTTCTGCAGACTAAAATTGGCAGTTGCTCTAACAAAAAATAATACGCTTGGGGTCGTTGTAATGATTCAAAATTAGCATTATTCCTATGGTAAAATAATTGGAACTTTTTAAGTTGGTCGTTCTAACAAAGGAGTCGTTGTATCATGGGATCATTAAAAAGAGGTTATACTGTATTACAAATTTTGAGTACATGTTGTTCTTTAAAGTTAAAATCATATTTAGCAGTATTATTTAAAAAAAAAAAAAAATCAGTTTCACATAAAAAATTTTATTATGTTATTTTTGCAATTAAAGTTACATGCATTTTGGTTCTATTAAACAAACACTAGTACTTTTTCACTTTGACAGCGCAGGCAATAAAGTTACCAAATGGAATATCCTGCTAGTAATCGTATGCTGCCACATTTTCACAATTGGTCATTTCTTATCAGTTTTTTTTTTTTATTTACTTAATAATATTATTGGTAACAAGCAATAATAATGATTATTTGTCGTGAAGTCTGTTTAGCAATATTTATGCTGGCAAAATGGAAATGAATCTAAATGCTTTTATTTATAGGCACCGAAATTTTAAAATATCGAAGTAATATGTTTTGTTGTTTAAAATTTAATCCTTTAATCTCAAAAGAGATGTTTAAAGAAGTATTGCCTATTCTTAATTCAGTATGAGCTTGTATATTTCTATGTATAAGTTATTTTTTCATTATGCTGCATTCTTTTAATATAAAAATATTTATAATAATTTCAAATGTTGTGTTTTAAATCATTTGAGACCAAAAAATGTGTTTCCTATGATATTGTATCTATATATTTTAAATACCACTTTTTATGCTCGTAATATTGATTATATTTTGACATTTATTTTCATTTTTATTTTTTTAATAGGAAGAAAAAAATGTTTGTATTTATGACATGTTAAAAGCAGTAGGTATGGCAGAAAATCTATTTGTACAGGAAATAGACTACAGAGAAATTGATATTCAAGGGGTAGTTACATTTACTTTTATTAGCTAATTTTTAATAATTTGTGTTTATGTGTTATGATAATTTCATATAATTTATAAAAAAAGTTGTTATAAATAAGGAAATTATTTTTAAAGTTTACTTAAAAAATAATTTGTGTATATGTTACTGTGAATGCCCGAAATTGGAGAATGTTGACATTCACCGGTGAATGTCGACATACACCAAATATCTCGGTGGAAGACTGAATATTTTGTTATATTCTTACATATTCGGACTATCACTGGTGTATGTCGACAATCCCCATGCACTGATAGTGAATGTTGAAAAAAATATTTTTGTTACGTTTTTTAATTATACTTTATTATTGAAACATATAATAATATATGTTAAAATAGCACATACCATGAAGGAATACTCCAAAGTCCCTGTATCCATCCCAAAAGAAAAAATAGATGAAGATCTTCAACCTACTACGCCTTCTATCAAGCCCTGACTAAACAGCAGAAGTTTATTTCTATTAAAAGAACGGTCGCAAAATATAATCATGCAACGAAAATGTTATAAACCTCAAAAAAAAAATTTCCTCCTGCTCAAATTTATGACACTCTATGAATACAAGCCCCTGATGTCGACCGTGATCGTACAGAAGCCCGAAATGTATTGGTAGTTGTTGTTATAATAGAAGAATCCGACTTTTATAAATAAGAAAACCAAAATGGTACCATCAAGCAGCTTTATACCCGTAATCAGTTTATATTTTGTAAAGAAAAGTTACTAATAGTTTTTTTCCTCTAGATCTTTCAAATATTTATTTATTGAGAAACTTACTTTCTTTTGGGAAACATTATTTGCTATTTTTGATAACATTGAAAATTAAAGAGAATGAACAGACCAAGGAAAACAAAAGTCTGAAATAGTAGTAAAGGTAATGAACACTACAAAAATAAAGAGAAATCTGGATTAAACAGTGTGTTTACTTTCAGGAATGTCCAGAAAAAGTTCTTTTTTCTTAACACTTTGCATGCGGGTAACATATTTTTACGTTTTTTTTCAGCCTGTCACTGGAGCACGGGTTATGTAAAAATATGTATTTAGTAGATTTGTGGTGGATACCGCTAACCACAAGTTATGATTGTCGAATTATTTGGTCTTTTGTTGTTTTATTTCGCCTTCAATCGAATTCCTAGCTCCAGAGCGTACAAGTCATGTTTTGTCAATTTGAAATTTTGTTTTTTATTGTTGAATACAATATTGATAAAATGATCCGTTGTGACAAAGATAGTGATAAAGAAATATGCGCTGACAGATCATCGGACTTTAATTTTAAAAATCGTTTATTTTTGTAATTTCATAAAAATATTCCCTTTTTTTTGTGTGTGAAATAATCATACAGTACATATTAAAGTGTAAAATAAAAAAAGTTTCATTCATAAAAACAAAGTAGTTTTCGATTTACTGCAATTTTTCTGAATAACTAAACTTTTGCACGATTCACAAAAAAATGCCCACTGCACGCATAAGTTGGCAGAGAAGTATACCTGCATACCAAGTGTTAAGTTATCTGAGAAAGTTTACTTCCTCCATAGACTCCATAGAGGTATGACTGCTGATGTTCGTAGAATATGCTAATAATCATATACAGTGAACCCTCTTGTAATTACCTGAGGTTAAATGGCCCTCTTTCCCTTGGAATCTTTAATGTCTATAGTAAAAGAGTCCTTCCTTCCTTCTGCAGTGGCATGACAGCCCAGGATGGGCCTTAGCCTTCTCTAGAATTCCATACCAGGCAGTCCTATCTTTGTCTCTGGATTTCCAATTTGAAATTTTCAAGGATCTTATGTCTTTATCAATGCAGTCTAACCATCTAAGTTTTGGTCGTCCTCTCATTCGGGTTCCTACTGGTTTGTCGTAAAAACTTTTTTTTGTGGATCTATTGTCACTAAGTCGAACTAGGGGTCTGGCCCATTTTAATCTTTGTAAGCTAATAAAATTAATTATATCTGGGTTTTTATATGTTCTGTATAATTCAATATTTGTTCTTCTTCTCCATATCCCAATTACATTAATTCTCCCAAAAATACTTCTCAATATTTTCTCTCAAAAACTGCTAGGGTTTCCTTGTCTCTTTCTGTCAATGCCCAGGTTTCAGCTGAGTAAGTCAAAACAGGTCTTATAAGGCATTTATACAATATTATTTTAGTCAATCTTTTAATGTACTTAAACTTTAAATAAAAAAAACCAAAATCCAAAAAAAAACATCGATTAGCTGCAGTAATTCTGCTATGAATAGTAAAAGAGTACAATAGGTTATATATCTATTCTAAAATAGGCTATTGCTGGTTTTATAACAGCTTTTAGTTAACAAATGAGAAAATTACTTCTTTAATAAATGAAGTTAGGGAAACAAAGTATTTGAAGAAAAAACAAACAGTTAATTACAGAAGGTTGAAATGCTACAATATTCTAAATATGAGAGGACAAATGCATAGGACCACTATCTGCAAAAAATGCAGAAATTTTTTATTATGTTACATTTATGAAGGTTACAGTGTCATACTCAACACTCATATTGCAGTTGGCCATTGTGGAAGAATTCATACAGTGAAGGAACTGAATTGCAAATACAAGATTCATGGTTTCCGCGGACCTGGAAAGTCATGGAAAATCAGGGATTTAGACAATGGATTAATTTTGTCATGGAAAGTCATGGATCCACTAAACTACCGATTAAATAAAAATGCATTGAATTGTTTAATTCTATTTTTACTTGTCATTTGGCTGAAGTTACTGAGTTTGGTATTTATGTATTATCTTATTTGACCATATTGCCAAGTAAAATTTGTTCACCAAGGAAACTCAAAGCAAGAAAGTTTAATGGGTGGGTAAATTTATATTATTCTGTTTTTTTCTTAAATTGTAGATTAAAATTTTATTAATATAATAATTATTTTTTAATAAAAATTAGTTAAGATTTTTGCACAAAATATAAGTTTACCTCTAGGGTTTGGTTTGGTTTGGAGCGCTACGGTCTACTGTTTTGCACACGAGGGCTAATGAGACTGGGACCTACGGTTTAAAGCCGATTCCGAACGGCTACGAACATCCATGCCAGCAACGGGATTCGAACCCGCGAACTCCGGTTCCGAAGAGCAGCGCTCTACCATTCGGCCATCGTTCGGCTTTACCTCTAGGGATATTGTATATAAACATTATAGGGTTACATTAGGCTATTATTCATGGTCACCTGGATAATACCAAAGTACCCTGAATTCAAATTGGAAACATTTTGATTGAAAAATTGCTATATGATTAAACTTAGGTATGTAGATACAACAATTTTTTATATATGTGAGTTTATTAACACTTATAAAGTAAGTTTATAGTTTTTTATAATAAAATTCCTGTAATTTCTTTAAAAGCATATATTTTATTTGTATGTACATCAGAAGTTTTATTCATATATACTGTAACAAAAGCTTTTTAAAGTAATGGAAAATGATCCACTAAATCAGGGAAAGTCATGAAAAGTCATGGATTTGAAAAATTTTATTTTGCCAGATACCCTGAAGATTGTAAGAGTAGAATCTATCATCACATATTTAAAACTATGTGAACCATGTCAGAAAAAAAACTATGAGAAAGGGAGATTTTAATCAAACCAACTGTTCATAGTTAAATAAATTCTTGATGCCAAGTTGACCTAATAGATATGAAGTTCAATCCTGATCATGATATAAAATTTATTTTAGTGAAACAAAATCATCTTACACAATTCATCCTACACTGAAGTTTACACAAAAGAGCTGATAAAGTAGTGTATCATCATCTGAATATTTTCACAACTTTTGTAGCTTAAACATTCACTATTCTGATAAAGGAAGGTAATTTTGCAACCAAACCATCAATAGTTTAGGTGAAATGTAGAATGATATAAAAATAGTTTACAGTAAAGCAAGACATCGAGAACATTTTGGTAACATGGATGGAAACAAAGAGAAAAAAGTGGTTGGAATGATTAAAATTTGTTTAAACAGTGGAAAACAAAGCATATCTTCAGACAACCAAATGTTCACCTTACAAAGCTATGTTCGGTTGTCCTATGAAGCAGGGAATTACTAATTCAGTTTTGCCACATAATTTGATTACTAATATGACCGCTGAAGAGGACTTGGAAAAATTATAAGTATTAATAAGAAATGCATTGTTAATACAGAAATGTGAATCTCTAAGCAACAATTGATTTGGAATCATGGAATAATAGTAATGCATGTGGAAATGAATCATTTTTAATGGTGGAAGTAGATACTGAAGTTCTAATTGAATATATATATATATATATATATATATATATATATATACACACACACACACACACACACACACACATATATATATCAGTGGCATGTGGTAGGTGTTCATGCAGGGTGTGCAGAGAGCAGCAACAACAACAATAATAATAAAACCATAAAAATGCACATTAAACACTTCCTTAACGTTTATTATTCATATGTACACAAAATCCATACATCTATCCATATTACTAATAAAATAACAAAAAGCTTATATTTCCACGAAAAACTTATATTTTCAGCAAACGTAGCACCACATGGCAGCCGCCGCTGCGGTGCCTCATTAGAATGCTCATTGGTGCCAACAAACCGAAAGTCTAGTCCAGGTGCAGAGGATTTCACTGCACGCTGGTGCAATAGACCGAACTGTTTCTCATTTGGTCAGTGGATTAAATTATATTTATCAATTGTTTTAAACATTTGGAAATCATATATTCTGCAAAAAACATCTTCACAATTTTTAAAAACAAAATCAGGGATATGGTGTTATAGATATAACTTATATACTGTCTGTAAAACACAATGAATGGTAAAAATTGGACTGTTATGTTAGAATTCATTTCTTTTTTGTCTAACAAAACAAAATTGTTTTTCAGCGAATTATTTCTATAAATATAATACACACCAAAATTACTTTACCATACTAAAACATTTCCCTTTATATTGATGAAATACTTCTTTTATATTTCCATGAAAACAAAATCTTAAAATATATAAATTTAAACATTAACCGTCTGCAAAATCATGGCCAGTTAATCAGTTAAAAAACCAAAAGCGCTTCAGCATGCAAGTCCCCACTCTAATACAACGCTTAATAAACCATACCTTCGGATGATACTGAATGCCAAGTGCAGGAAAAATAGCTGCACTTGCCTCAGTGCTATAGTATGCTGTTCTTCTCCAGTAGCCCATACATATAAAGCGGGATATTCTATTGGTGCTCAGAGTGTACAGATAAAAATTTCTTATTTTTGTTTGTTTTTTACGTGCTACGTGGTGCATATGTACACAAAATCCATACATCTATCCATATTACTAATAAAATAACAAAAAGCTTATATTTCCACGAAAAACTTATATTTTCAGCAAACGTAGCACCACATGGCACCTGCCGCTGCGGTGCCTCATCAGGATGCTTGTAGGTGCCGACAAACCGAAAGTCTATTCCACATGCAGAGGATTTCACTGCACGCTGGCGCAATAGAACGAACTGTTTTTCGTTCGGTCAGTGGATTAAATTATATTTATTAATTGCTTTTAACATTTGGAAGTCATATATTCTGAGAAAAACATATTCACAATTTTTAAAAACAAAACCAGAGATATGGTGTAACAGATATAACTTATGAACTGTCTGTAAAACCCAATGAATGGTAAAAATTGGACTGTTCTGTTAGAATTCATTTCTTTTTTGTCTAACAAAACAAAATTGTTTTTCAGCGAATTATTTCTATAAATAGAATACATCACACTAAAACATTTCCCTTTATATTGATGAAATACTTCTTTTATATTTCCATGCAAGCAAAATCTTACAGTATATAAATTTAAACATTAACCGTCTGCAAAATCATGGCCAGTTAATCAGTTAAAAAACCAAAAGCGCTTCAGCATGCAAGTCCCCACTCTAATACAACGCTTAATAAACCATACCTTCGGATGATACTGAATGCCAAGTGCAGGAAAAATAGCTGCACTTGCCTCAGTGCTATAGTATGCTGTTCTTCTCCAGTAGCCCATACATATAAAGCGGGATATTCTATTGGTGCTCAGAGTGTACAGATAAAAATTTCTTATTTTTGTTTGTTTTTTACGTGCTACGTGGTGCAGCACATAGTACCGCATGCACTGCAGGAATACAAGCAAGCAAATCAACATAATATTTATTATAAACCATATAAAGATAGGTAGACATAAGTGCAGAAAATTATTGTCTCTCATAATTTTGCCAGGGTGTGCACTACACACCCTACACATATGAACCGCACACCGCTGATATATATATATATATATATATATATATGTCAGGTCTAAAAAGGGGTAGTTGGAAATTATGTGAGTTATAAACAATTTTAAAAAGGGAACTCTTTTATATTAATAAAATAAATGAAAAAGACCCATGCTCGCATAAGCTTTTAGGATCATCCAGTCAAGCGGAAATAGTTTTGAAGATTTTATGATTAAGCGAACTGATATGAATTAGTTAGTATGTGGACATGGAGCTATCAACAACACTCTATGTGTATCTTCACTTTGAATAAATGAAAATGGTACTAGTTTTGCTTTTAAATGAAACTATGATTTAATAAACTTATTATCAAGAAAGACTGTTTTCCATTCGCCTTAACACTGGAACATGACATATATATATTTATTTATTTATATATATATTTATTTATTTATATATATATATATATATATATATATATATAAGAACCAGATATATGCTCAAACACAATGAATGTGATTATCAGGAAAGTTCAAAATCTGAAAGTGTTTTGAGAGACAGCCAAAGAAAGACTTGAGAAACAGGCAAAGATGATGAAGATTGCATTTACTAAAAACTTTCTGAAACCTATCTTAAACAAAATGTCAATCTAAAAGTACTGGATATTGATAGATCAAAAAATTATCCCAAATCAGTAATAGCGGTTAATATAGATATTGAAGATAAGTTTTATGTTCTCTGTACTAAGTTTGGTAAAATCATTGTATACAAAAAATCAATATGCTTTTTGCAAAGAAAATTTTCAACACATCGTAGATGTTAGTACATAAAATACAAGTGTACTTGAAGAAGTAAAAAAAAAATGCCTTCTTTTGTTGGTTAACAAGGACTGAGAAAATGCAACTGTTCAAATAAGTATACTATGAAAAATTATTTGTGCAAATCAGCTGATCAAAGTTGTAATTGAAAATTCTGTAACAATCTATTTTGTTATAGGAGGCAGTAAGAAATATTAAAGTAGGATTAAAGAAAAGCATACTTTTTCTTATTATTAAATTTCATTTAAATTTTTTTTTATCTATTCTCAAAATTACTAAAATATCTTTATTAGTTATTGAGAAAACTATATATTAGTTCAGCTTTTTCACATGGGATCTTATTTGTGAAATGGCATAAATATTACACTTTTTATTTTTATTTCTTGTAACTCTGTGTTAAATAATTGTAAGACAGATCCATGGACATAATCTTAAATCATACCTTATTTTGGTCAATTTTACTGTTTATACTGTCAATTAAAAAATTAAAGTGTGTGTTATCCTTTTGGGGACACATTGTATGCAATTTGTCTACAAAAGGTAAATCTATCATAAGTAATCTCTTGTTTTGGGCTTTTACCACATTTGGTTCCTCCTTGGTTTTATCTCAAAGGCTTAGTAAAAGTCTAATATGAAATCATATTGAAACATATTTTAGACTTTTACCAAGCCACTTTGGTTAAAGATAGGTTTTTCTATGTGTGTATAAAGATAATCTGATTACTCAGTTACAAATTAAAGAATTTGTATGGTGATAATGTGTATTCATATATTCAAGTGCAGGAAAATTTTAATCAACTATACACTGTTCAAGATATTTTATTAAACAGCAGTAGCTATTTGATTGTTTCATTGAAATGCATTGTATGGTAAGTATAACTGCATTAAACTGAAAAGATTTCAGATCATTAAGTTTATTATATAAGGTCAGTTCATAAGGAAAGCTAAATGAATTGTAATATCTGCCATGCCTTGTCAAATGTATGTATTAATTGCATTAATGTGATCTTTTAATTCAGTGTAAGTTTCATTTAAGCATGTTACTATGTTAATTTTCTTATATATAAAATTGTAGATTGTTGGGAAAGGTTCCTTTGGCACTGTAAGAAAAGGCAAATGGAGAAATCAAGATGTTGCTGTCAAAATTATTGAAAATGAACAAGAAAAAAATGCTTTTATTGTGGAGGTAAATTTTTTTTCTTGTAAATATGCAATTTAATAATACATTTTTTATATTATCTATTAATATGTAAATGTTTTTGTATTAGGTTGAGCAACTATCTCGGGTTGACCATGAAAATATTGTAAAACTGTATGGTGCATGTACAAAAACACCAGTAAGTTATTTTAGAATAAATCCTGTTCTTTTAATTTTGTATTTAAATGTTTGTTATGAAATTTACTATAAAACTTGGTCTGTTGAAATACAATTATTGAATTAAGGCATAACATTTTTGTAAGCTTCTATTTTAGTCTCACGAATTTAATTTTAAACTTAGTAGACTCAGTTGATAAAAGAATTTTGAAAAGAATACATTGAGATATCATCTGTTTCTGTGCCAATTTCTCATATTAGCTAAACTGAAATCTCTTCTGTTTAGGTATGTTTAGTAATGGAGTATGCTGAAGGAGGCTCACTCTATAATGGTACTGTTTCTTTTTGTAAAACTTCTAATTTTTGCAAATTGTTTGAAAGAAATTATATAAATTAAATTTGTTTCAATTTTTAGTATATTATGAGTGAGGTATTCTGGTTGTCATCAAAATTAATTTTAAAACTTTATCATTTTTTATTTTTCTTAAAAATTTTATAAAAAATAAATTTTAGAAAAAAATTCTTGATTTAGAATTTAAAAATAAAAGTAGATATTTTTAAATTTATTATACAGAATTTCTATGAGCAATATCAATTTTTCAAATTTTTTACACTGTTAATTCGAGGCTCTTGAAAGCAAATTAGTAAGTATATCATTGATTCTAAAATGCATTTTTAAATCAGACTTTCATTGTTGTCTTATGCCACTTGGTCAAACCAAGCACAATTGAGCTGGAGGATACTCATATTAAGGCAAAGGGGAGTGCCTTTCATTTGTAACAAGCACCAGAATTGTGAAAGTATGACTTATGCTCAAATGGTTCCTCATAATTTTGGAGCAGGGTCTAAGCAGAAGACTCATAGGCTGGGCCTGCTACCCCCAGAGGTATTGATTGAGAACCTGGGGAACATTGTGACCATGAACATTTTATGTACCCCAGTCACTTTTAACGAACTCAACAGATCTTAGGCTGACTTGGGCTCCAAAAATTATAAGAATGTTTTGTTATTTTTGCCAACTGAGCTATTGCATCTTTGCCTAATTGCTTTAAGCTACTGCTCAAAGTAATTAGGCTTAGGATTTTGATTAAAACAATTCAACAAGACCCTTTTATTAATTCAGACATTTGCCAGAAAGTTTGAAGTTTAAAAAAAATTCCATAAAAAGTAAACAATATTCTTGCCGGATACAAAGAGAAATTAATAAATCCTCTAGAAGCATAAAATATCTGCCCCTACATCACCAAATAAAAAATACATTAAGATATTAAGAACATGTGTATTATCTAGTGCAGTTATAAAGTCAGCAGTGTTTTTTTTTACATGGTTTAGCCCCTTCCCCTAAATCTTGTATTCACTTTTAGCATAAATTTACCAAAAATAAACTATTTCATCTGAATGAAGATCAATATCCTCCAGTTTCAATAAATTCATATATATTCATATATAAATTCATATATATACATATATTTACACATATATATACATATATATAAATATATATATATATATATACATACATACACACACACAGATATACACATATATGCACATATATATACACAAATATATACACATATATATACATATATATATATACATACACAGATATGCACATATATATATACAAATATATACACATATATATATATATATATATATATATACACACACATACATATATACATATATATCCATACATACATATGCATACATATATATACATACTGTACATTGAGGGAGCAACTGTTTGCCTGGAAGACAGCATATCCTCACACTGCTTCGGTGTGATGAAACAAACCTTGATTCATCTAACCAGGCCATTCTCTCCCACTGATCCATGGACCAGTCATGATGTTCCCTGGCCCACCGTAGGTGCAGTTGCCAATGGCGCTTGGTCAGCAAAGGCACATGAGTGTGATGTTTGCTGCATAGCCTCATATCCAACAGTGTCCATTGAACATTGTGCTCCGATACTATTCTATTTAGCTCTGCATTGTGTTATGTTGTCAGCTGAGCCACTGTCTGGCTTGGGAGTTTTTTGCAAAATGTAGGAGTGGTCATAATGTTTTGGCTCTTGAGAGTGTATATATATATACATATATATATACACATATATATATACACCTATATATACATATATATATATACACATATATATACATATATATCCATACATACATATACATACATATGCATACATATACATACATATATATATATAATGTAGGAGTGGTCATAATGTTTTGGCTCTTGAGTGTATATATATGTATATATATGTATATATATATATGTATGTATTTATATATATATATATATATATATATATATATATATATGTATACATATATATACATATATATATATATATATATATATATATATATATATACACACATACATAGTGTATATATATATATGATCATATTGCTTATTAAATTTATTTTTATTTTATTTGCTTTTTAGGACACCTACAATGTGACATTCTTTAGACAGTAACTTATGTAAATTTGAAGAAAGTTATTTAGTTATTAGTATTTTGACATTTTGTTAAATTCCACTTTTCCTACAAGAAATTTATGCATTGTGTATATCAATATTCATGCACTTTGGATCAGTTTAATGATATTATAGAGATGTTAGAATTTTTCTCTATATATAATAGAATCAACCTCTATAAAATTCTCTTCTGTTTAGTATAGTTTTTTTTATAGTAATTAACAACCTCTAATCTTCAAGGGTTAAGAACTTTTTTATTAACCCTTGAATAAATTCTTTTGTGCTTAGTGAAGTTTTTTATAGTAATTAACAAATTTACTGTAAATATATGCTGATAAGATTTTCTTGTTCTTTTTAGCAGATTGTAAATTTTTTCATATAAATATCCGTAAATCCAATCTCTTTAAAAACTTGCAAGTATCATGTAGCTTTGAGTGTCTTTAAACTTCATTTATATCCAAAAATTTACTGATTCCTTTATCACACGTTTTTAAAAAACAGCAAAAAATATTCTGTGATAGTTTTTCATAAAAAAAATTAAACACATTTCTGATTGACATTTGTTTGACATTTTTCTTATAAAAGTGCTAAAATTTTTATTTTGTGCATATTCTTTACATTGTGATATAAAGTTTCCTTTTAAAAAGAACTATTTTATTAATTTTTATTTTTAAATTTAGTTTTGCATTCCAATACAATGAAGGAAGTTAAGTATACAGCAGCTCATGCTTTAAGTTGGTTGTTACAAACAGCTAAAGGAGTGGCTTACCTACATAATATGAAACCAAGGCCATTGATACACAGAGATCTTAAACCACCAAAGTATGCTATTAATACTTTTTAAATTTTATTTTGTGATATTTCGTCTGCTTATTATTATTGTAGTTTATATGTACTTGCATTTATATGTAGCCTATAAAAATTCCTCTTCAATGTCAAGGCTTTCTTGACAATGTAACTCAAATGTAGTCATTGTGATGAAAAAGGCTCTCACTCAGAACTCAAACCCAAACATATATAGCTTGGGAAAGGAAAAATCATTTAGATAATTTCGCATGAAAGAAAGAGAAGCTTAAGCCAACAGTTATTTTGTGTGCCTGTCAAACAATCGTGGCAATTAAAACACATACAACTCTACACAGATTGCAATGAAATGTGACTCTTCCTGGAGGAATCAACATCTGGTTTAGTTAAGTGTAAGAAAGGGCCACACATAGTTGTTATTCAGTTTTTAGGTGTGAGAAGCATGAATGAAATGCAGTTTCAATGATTCATGTCTTTATATTAATTAGGGTTACTGGAAATGTTTAGAAAGAACATGAAATAAAAGTTTAAAGACCTTTAGGGGCAGTAATTTTTTATATTACTATATCATAAAATATGCATATGTGTGTATACGAGGTGCATCCAGAAAGTAAATTTCCCTATTTAAAAGAAAGAAAGAAATCACACTTTCACAGACATATTTATTGGCAACAAGTACAGCAATGTTTCAGCTATTTTTCAACATAGCCACCACCAGAATTGAGACACTTGTCGTATTGTAGGATCAACTTTTGTATACCTCTGTCGTAGAACTCTGCTGCCTGTGAATGGAACCAGCCTTCCTGTCCCAGAACACCGTGCATATCCCTTTCCGAAATGTCAGTGCTGCTCTAAAGCGTTAAAATTTGTGTTCAGGTGTCAGTTTTGGCTCACAGACTCGAGAGAGCTGATGATGAATTTCAATTGGTGCAATGCTTTTTTCATTCAAGATCACAGACCGAGCAGGCGGCAGAAGAAGGATCTAGAGTTTCCATTTTGGACCACTGCTACCCTGCTACTTGCACGAACCGAGACTTGTCTAGCTGGCATTTGATTAATACGTCATAGATCTGTTACGCATATGCAATTGACACAGCTAATTACTTTTACTTTAAAGGGGAAAACATCAGGGAAACTTACTTTCTGGATGTGCCTCGTACATATATTTATATATACAAATGCATATAAACAATATAGTAAAAAACCATTATATATTTTATGTTTTTGACCTGTTTTTAAATATCTGAATAAATAACTGAAATTATTACAATATTTCCTTCCCTCCATACTAGGAAGTAATAAATTGTAAAAAAAATAGATTCTCTTCAAAAAATAGATTTTTGTTTTCTAAAAATAGAATTTAAAAGCATTGTTTTTTCTGCTATAATTCTGTATAATTAATGTCATATAGTAGTACAATATATAGGGTGTAACAAAACTATTGATCACAACTGTAGGGGATGATAGATTTGGATTGGTTTGGAGTGCTATTTTCTATGGTTTTTGCTGCATGAGAGCTAGACTAATAAGTCCTGGACCTACAAAAAGCTTATTCCAAACTGCTACAAATGCCCATATCAGTAGCAGGATTCTAAAATGTAAACTCCAATATTAAAGAGTAATGCCCTTTGGCTATCATTTAAGAACAAAAATCTTTTCCAATATAATGGAAGGTCATAAAGCAAACTGTGAAACGTTCTTGCTTGGAGAAAATCTAGAGCACTGTAGAAGTGAATAATGATAGACAAAATTTCTTTATTATGGAAACCTTTACCAAAAATTTTCAAATGAACACCACAGCTGTTATATATTACTGTAATAAAAGAGTACTTATTCAATGTGATATGATGCAGAACATTTTAAAATTGTCTCTTTATTATCCATATAGTCTAAAATTTGTATAAAAAAATCCCTATCATTTAAAACTAATATCAAATTTTTGTAGCCCAGAAATTTGAGGGTTGAGTAAGTTTCCCATTTGCCTTGCTATTTAAATGTTCCTAACTAGCAAATTTAAGCTTGCAAAAGCAATTTTTTTAGACTGTTTTTGAAAAACTAGTCTGAATAATTATTTAATTCTATTATAATCTTTTCCTGAAAGTAGAAATATAAAGTATTAATATTAAACAATCTTCAGACCCACCATCCCTCCAGATTCAACCTGGCAGTGCCAGATTTTTTACCATTTTCTAGGTTTCCAGGGGAAATGTATGAATTGCCAGAAGTTTGTACCTATTCTTGCACCTCAAAATTTCTCCTTGGCTCTGTCAAATTGGAACTAATTGTGCCCTGAGATCAGAATTTTGCTGTCATCAACAAGAACTCTCTAGTTTTTATTGATTTTTTTTATTGTCTTAACCCTCTCGCTGCTCATCCTGCGATTTCCACAAGCAACATAGATGTAGCAAAATTTGCGCAACCTGCGATTTCCGCAGGCATGCATTTTAGCCGTCTGTTTAACTGTGCAACCCGCTCTTTCCCTGTTTATTCTTTCATTTTGGCTTTACTGTGATTTTTAATTGCTTATTTAACTTTAAACTAGCAGATGGCTTTAATTGTTCACATTTCTGCGAAATATTGAAGAATTTTTTGTAGCATTTTGAGCGTGCTGTTTATAGCTGAAAGATGTCTGGCAGGAAGCGTTTTGGGAGTCATATAACCTATACGCCTGATGATATTTCCACCACTGATAGCACTTCTGACTCTTATTTCAAGTATATTGAAGATAGTTATATGAAACTGGTGAGAATTTCTCGGATTCCTTTGCGGATAGTGATGAATTTAAACATTCATTTTCTATTTAAAATCCATCTCCTACATCATTTCCTTTCCTTGGAAATCCTGGACTAAATTCCACTATGGCAAATAATGCAACTGTTTTAGACTATTTTGAACTTTATTTTGATGATGTTATGATGCAAAAAATAGTAAAAGAGACGAACAGTACATAAGAGTAACAGATCCATGAGACTAACTGCTCGACACTTTGCTAACCATATACACCCAAATCCCATCAAGAAAGAGGTTCTCATAGATAGTGTGTTGTCTTTAAAAAAAAAAAAAAAAAAAACTGAAGGTGGAACAAAAAATTTGAAAAGAAAAGCGAATTTGGTACAAGGATTGCGAGGTAGGACATTGCCTCGAACCTTGTTTTGAAATTTATCATACAAGACTTTCTAATAAATGTTTTGTAAGTCTTTTGTATTTTTTAATTAGTATATACGTTTTGCTTTTAAATTTTTTGAAATAAATGATAATTTAACCAAGATTAATCTTCAAAATTTAGCTTTTATATCATTATTCTTCATTTTTCTGAATAACTTTTTGTAGGACCTAATTCTATATTAAAAAAAAAATTTACAAAAATTTTTTGTATATTTTAACTCTAAAATGTATATAGATCTGAAATATATAATAAAAAAAATACGCAATTTTTTAACCTATTTTGATAAAATAAATATGCAGCGAGAGGGTTAATATCCTGATTTCTTGGAATATGGTACAAAATCAATCATATATAGAAATTGAATGCTATTTAATTTGGCTTTCTTTATATAATTTTTTATTAGTATGATATAAAGTCATTACATCCATCAATAAATAGACTAATTATTTTAAAAATGTTTAAACTTTTTGAAGTTGGCAAATCTGTATGTTATTTTGCTGTATGTTCTAATTATATCCTATTTTTAAATATTTTGTCAAAATAATGCTAATCATGAGTTTCTTATAGTCTGTTACTCATTAACTGTGGAACTGTCCTCAAAATCTGTGACTTCGGAACTGCCTGTACTAAACACACGATCATGACTAATAGTAAAGGTAGTGCTGCTTGGATGGCTCCAGAAGTCTTTGAAGGTGTGTATGAATGGGAAAAGGTATTTTAATTTACAAAATATAAATGACTGACCTCCATAATGATTGAAGCCAGATTTTAAATAAGTTAAACTTATCTGACTTTGTAGTATAAAAATTTTAACATTTTCATAATTTTTTATTATCTGAGTCTAAAATTTTTTAGACAAAAATTTAATTCTATTAATTTTTTTATCAGGTTTTTTTAAAATTATCTTGTTTATTTGTGTGGTGTGGGTATATATTGTTCATATAGATTATTTGAATTTTATTTTAATTAAATGGACTTCAAAATCTAGTCAATGAGTACTAACATTTTGTATTTTAAGTTTATTTTATCCATTGCTAATTACTTTTTTTTGTTTTATTATATATCTATTATTTTGTCCATGTATGGTGCATAGTATATGTAAAGAAGGTGGTTTCATCATAGGCAAAAGCAACTTAGACATGCACAAAAACTCAATAATTTTTTTAGAAAATGGATATCAGTATTAGAATATTGTAGAATTTCACTTGAATGGCAAATATTAATTATCTTGAAGAACTCAAATTGTTCCAAGTCCCCCTTCACACTCATTTCATTATTTGTGACTTAAATATATAAAATTTTAAAAATGATATATAAATTCTAATATTTAGTATTAATGATTGGGTTGTATATTATATAAAATTTAATATTGTGTATATCTAAATGCCCATATACATTTGTGTAATGTTTCAAATAAATGTGTTAAACAATTTGGATAAAAAATATTGAAATTAAAAAATGAAATTTTTATTTAAAAAATTTTTTTATCCAGTATGCAGTTTTAAAAAATATTTGACATTTGAAAATGTACTTCAAACTTCAAATGCTATATAGTAAATGTCAGAATCTTAGAAGAGAGGGTTTGAGCTTATAAAGCCCCTACCTCTGGCTCTGACCTATGTTTTATTGTTATAAATTTTAACTATTTTGGGTTTACTATTGTACCAATTATTGTCATTTCCAAAGACAGACTTTTATAATATTCACCATTACCAAGCCACAGATATTTGTTGGCCATTTTATTATAGGAGCATTATATAGACAGGGCCCAACTAAGATACTTTTGTGCCCAGAGCACAATCCAATTTTTGTGCCCTCCACCCTCATGCAAATTTATAGCGAGAAGTTATTACCATAATTACAGTCATATAAAAATTATAACATTGAATTAGCAAACAGATTTAAGAAACTAGCATTAAAGTAATATTCAAATTCATATTCACCAAATTTTCATTTTACATAATCATTATTATCTCTGTTTAGCCATGCTAAAAATTCAGGATTTTTAAAGACCTAGAGTGACCTCCTTTTTTAATTTTTACCTTGTCACAGTCACAAGCTCTATGGTGCAGAAAATCAATAATAATAGAATTAAAAATAATTTAAATTGATGAGATGGTTTAATGGTTTATAGTGGTACGTTGCTAATAATCTGTCTTATAAATATGCAATAACCCATAGGATAAAAAGAGCACCAGGTTTGTTGAGGGATTTAATTATCAGGTAAATAACAGAAAAATGAAAGTAAGTAGGAAACAATATAGTTCATGACAAACACAATTACCTTGTACAATAAATTAACAACGGTAGTGTAAGTTTGCAATTTTCTCCTACTTAGCATGTGTTTCAAGCACTCGACTAAATATTCGTTCCCAGGGCACATGCCTCAAGTGCCCGTGCGATAATCAGGCCCTGTATATAGGTGACCAACATTATTCTCTAGGACAGCACAGAGTCCTCGTAATTTAGAAGCAGGGACCGAGCATAAGACTCCCTATGTTTAGCCTGTCACCTCTAAAGGTATCATTTGAGAACTTGGAGGACATTGCAACCACAAACCTTTTTTATGTGCCCCAGCTGCCATTAATGAACACAGCAAATCTTTGGCTGTCTTGAACTCAACCTTTGGCTTTTGAGATCAATGCTTTTGCTGACTGAGCTACTGTAGCTCACATCCTACTAATTTGATCTTGCTCTCTTAAAATAATTTTATGAAATCTTTCAAGATCTTCAGGTCTCTATCAAACTAGTATTTAATATATGTATTTCATGATTTTCCTGAAAAATGACTATACATGTCTAATAATATTAATTCAAGATATATTCCAGCATTCAACATATGTTTGCATCCAACAAGGAAATTGTTTTTGTTAATTCTGATTTTTAATATTATGAACAATTTTATTATTATTTAAAAATATTGTCTTTAAAACCTTTCTTAAGGTAATTTTTTATGTTCGTTTTATCTTAAAAATAATTATATTTGAGATTTAGGCATATTTGAATGTATCCTGTAATGGAAACTGTTTTTCAAAATTGAATATCAGTTTTCATACTTTTAGAAGAAGCGATATATGTGCTTTGATGGATTACAATATCTTTTTGAACTAAAAAAAATTCATATTCGAAAGGGTTAAAAAAATTGAAAGAATTTTCTAAATAAATGTTTTTATTCTCATCATTTATTTTATATAATTTTACAGTTTTCTATATTTCATCTCTTCCTTTTTATTAAACATGTGTGGGTTTTTTTCTTGGTTAGATTGATATTGCATTTCTCTCAATATTTATGATTCAGACTGTGTATAATATATATATTTATAATATAGAATGTGTAATAGTTCTGTATTATAAATGGAGTTAAATATTTTAACACAGTTATTGATTGTGTCAAAATAAAAAACTAATACAGTCACAATCTTATGTAAGTACTACTGAATAGTAAGAGTGAAAATGAAAATTGTGGGAGGTGCTGTAAATGTAGACAGTGTGTTACAATGTGCTTGTGGCTTCCAACATGTGACCATAACATAATGACCATACTACCTGTAACTCTAGCCTATGTTCTATATTAACTGGCTAGGTAAATATAGTTCTATCAGAAATACTTAATTTCCATAAATAATGACTAATATTTTGTATTGATACAAAAAGTAATTTTTAATTTTCTATTTACAGTTTTTACATGACATTTGTACACATACATAAGCATTGGTTGTAACTTGTTAAATAAAATTATGTATGTATGTGGCAAAATTATATATATATATATATATATATATAACAAATGATCAGTTTTGTTTCTATTCAATAAATGAGGTAGTGACTTTAGTCTACAAGGATGTAAATTGAGTACTTACTCAAACAACACTGCTGGTACTCAAGCATAGATGCAGTGAGCAGTGGGTCTGGTATTTACAATTCTCATTATACGTCAAGATTTTATGGATAGTCAGCAGATAGAACATACCTCAGGATTTTATTGGAACTCTGCAGCTGGGATTCATGTAAGGATTTTACAGTAACTCAGCAGCTGGGATGCATGTCAGGGTTTTATGGTAACTCTGCAGCTGGGGTTCACATCAGGATTTCACAGTAATTCTGCAACTGGGGCACATATTAGAATTTCCCAAGGTCTCTGCAGCTGAGGAACAGCAAACAGGAGTGAGATTTCTCTAGGAACTAAGTTATCCCAGTAAAACATTCTTTTTTCTTTACCAAGTGATTCTCCCTCTCTTCTTCGTTTTTTTCTTTCTTTTTCCTTTAAATCCCTCTTTCTTTATTTTATTTTATTTTTTTGTTGCGCATTGTTTTCTTAGCTTCATTATAATGTACTAAAAGTAAGACTTTTAAGGTATAATCTTTTTTGTTATTTGCTTACTATGCCCAGTCTGAATCCTCTTTCATATGTATCAATATTCTATATTAATTTTCCACCCAAATAACTCTATAAATTGTAGATGACCAAATGTCCAGACCTTTTGGGTTTACTTGACCCCCATACACTGCATCTCAACATGTCACTTATCAATTTGCCTATTTGAGTGCATTAAACCTTTGCCGGTTTTGTACATTCATGGTTTCAGCGCACCTGGAAAGTCATGGAAAATAATGGATTTAGACGATGGATTAATTTTGTCGTGGAAAGTCATGATTTTTCAAGTAAAATGAGTAAAAGTCATAGAAAGTCATGGATCCGCTAAACTACCGATTAAAAAAAATGCATTGAATTGTTTAATTCTATTTTTACTTGTCATTTGGCTAAAGTTACTGAGTTTGGTATTTATGTATTATCCTATTGACCATATTTCCAAGTAAAATTTGTTCACCAAGGAAACTCAAAGCAAGAAAGCTTAATGGGTGGGTAAATGTATATTATTCTGGTTTTTTCTTAAATTGTAGATTAAAATTTTATTAATATATTCATTATTTTTTAATAAAAATTAGTTAAGATTTTTGCACAAAATATAAGTTTATCTCTAGGGATATTGTATATAAACATTATAGGGTTATATTTGGCTATTATTCATGGTCACCTGAATAATACCAAAGTACCCTGAATTCAAGTTGGGAACATTTTGATTGAAAAATTGCTATATGATTAAACTTAGATATGTAGATACAACAATTTATTTTTATGTATGTGAGTTTATTAACACTTATAAAGTAAGTTTATAGTTTTTTATGATAAAATTCCTGTAATTTCTCTAAAAACATATATTTTATTTGTATGTACATCAGAATTTTTATTCATATATACTTTTAACGAAAGCTTTTTAAAGTCATGGAAAATGATCTGCTAAATCAGGGAAAGTCATGAAAAGTCATGGATTTGAAAATTTTTATTTTGGCAGCTACCCTGTATACTCATCTATTGCTTCATATGCTTGTATATCACTTGCAATACACAATAAACTCTATTTTAAGTGGAAAATAATTTGGTTTACCATCTTAACTTCAGTTATATATTTCAGTTAGACTTGAAATTTAAAGCTTTATATCTAATGTACATCATAACAAAACTGAACAGCCAAAGAGTTAAATTGGTACTCCATAGTCTAAATTGATTCAGCTTTACCCTCTGCATTTTCAGTTTACATTGAAAATGACCACCTGCTACAGATATTTTTTTCTGCACATGTTGCATCTAAGCTGTCTTTATGTTATTTGTTTTCTTGCCAGGTTAATTTGACCCGATTACCTTACTGCACTGTGTATGATAAACTATGTGGTAATATATATATATATATATATATATATATATATATATATATATATATATATATATATTTCTATTGATATTTTTCTAGGTTCTCAGTATAGTGAGAAATGTGATGTGTTTAGCTGGGGTATAATTCTTTGGGAAGTTCTGACTAGGGAAAGGCCATTTTGTGATGGAGAAGGAATTACTCCCTTTCAAATAATGTGGGCTGTTCATCATGGTAATACATTTCAGAATTTTTTTCTACCATTCTGTTATTAATGAATTTGTATAAAATTTCATTGTATATAATGTCATTATCAATATTATGTTTTAAAAAATTATTTATATTGAACTTATTCATAAAAGTATTGTTATTATAATTAAAATGAACCACCTAATATGTAGATAATAGTTTTGTTTTGGTCATTTGTAAAATTACATATACAGTCGAACTTCGATAACTCGACTTCCTATAAGTCGAATAATCTGCTAACTCGAACTCTTAACCAAGTCCCGAATCATTTCTATACTTTTCTTTAAAAAAGTGTCTCAATAACTCGAAGTGAACATCTTCTAAGTCAAAGTTTTTGTGATAGATTTCCCCGATAAAAAAACACAATTCTGTTCAAAACTTCAAATGTCAGTCCACTCGTGATGTTCGAGCACAAAGGTCACGAGCAAGCACAGGATGCTGTGCACATCTTACAACAATACCTGGAGACCACCGAAGGTACAGACAACACCCTATTTAACTGTGTTAAAAAATTAAGCAACTTTGTGAATGCCAACAACCTTATAAATAACTGCTTTTTTCAAATGAGATTTTCATGGTATGTATACTAATTAATATGTACTGAGGCCAAATTTCTTGAGTTTTAATAAACCTTTTGAACCCATTCTTCTCTTGTTGTTCATATAGGCTATTAAAAAATTTAAATGCATACAACTATAGTATTATGGCACATATCAAACCATTTAAACCATGTCGACCCATCTTAAGTGCCAATTGAGAGGAATGGTAGGTAACTTCGATAGCTCGAACTTTGGATGAGTCGAATATCTTTGGGGCTCCCCTGGGACTTCGAGTTGTTGAAGTTCGACTGTATGCATGTTTATAAGTTCCTTAAGCTTTATTTATTTACTCAAATGAAGCTAACATTTTAAAATTTCATTAAGTATAAGAATGAGTAAATTTGGATAAATATAAATTGTAGAAACATATTGATATTCATTCAGACATTTTTTCATTTTTTAAAAACTGGTATGTTATGTACAGGATGTAAAGAAAAGAATATAGCAGTTTTAAACATGTTTAATTACACTTGACCTGCAAGTAACAATAAAAAGATATAGGATAAAAAAAAAATACAGTAACATTTTATAAGTATTCAGTGTGAACCAGAACTGGATTTATGACATTGAATTCAGCATACACTCACTTTGTGAGGGGCCCCATTTTCAATGCTTTTACCTTGTATTATAATAAAAAAAACTACATTATTAAAAGTTAAGCAAAACATAAGAAATGCAACATTTTCAAACATTGGAGCAAACTTAAAATTATTTTTAACACTCCCAATATCTGATTGTAATAGAGAAAGGTCCTTTTCTTTATTAAAATGACTTACTCTAAAATTGGATTTAATACAAAGATTAGATTTTATGATGCTATAGTGGATTTTGTTCAAAATTATTAAGAATACAATAAAACTTTGCTACAACAATATCTAACACAATGATAAATCTCTCTCTAACAATATTTGACAGCCCTGACGAAGTTGCAATATAATGCTATTTTCCCTTCCCTTCCCTTCCATTGAATGATATTCCTTATAGCAATGCATCTCTGTAAAATGATAATTTTCTTACAATTAATTACTTCCTATCCCACTGCAATGATATTTCAGTTTCCAAATATCATGAAAAGACAACTTTTTGCTTTAGACTTTATGCATACTTTGATGAGTTGATTTAACATGGAAAAAATTTTCTTTTTTAAAAATCTATTTATTGTAAAAAAGTTTCTTTTAATAAATAAATTTTTCATATGTGTGAATTTTATTACATTTTTGTACTTTTTAAATTTTTGTGTACTTTGTAAACATATAATAGTTTGATCCTATCTTTTAAATTTTTATTACTCTGTCATAAACGTATCAAATTAGCCATGATTTAAATCATTTTAACTGAAATCTTCTATTTATTGCATATTTTATTTTATCATTCTATTGTGTCTTTGATGTAGTGATATATCCCTCTATAACAATAATTTTATTGGTTCATCTAAGTATTGTTCTATTGAACTAGCCAAGTTTATAGCTTATTTTTTATGCCATTCATACTGAGCTGAATGAGAACTAAAATAGAAAATTTTTTTAAAACAACAATTGTGTTTTATAATCTTCTTTTGATTTTTGACCAAAATAAGTTTTGTATTTATATACTGATTTTATCCCTATCAGTGCTAAATGACTGGAGACTTTTAGATCATTATGTATACTCTTTATTAGATTTCATTCATAAATTGTAATTTCTTATATAACTTGTATGTTTAATAAGTTGTATATAAGCATTTCATATATTTTTACCCATAGGTAAAAGACCACCTTTGATTCAAGGTTGCCCAAAGGCTCTTGAAAATCTTATGACTAGGTAAATAATTTAATAAAGCCATCATTTATTTATAATTTTTGAGTAATTACTTTACCTACTGAGCATAAAATTATCCAAATTTAAAGCTTTTAGGTCATTTACTAATAAATACTATCAAAAGTATTCATAATAACTTTCAACAAAATATTTTAAGAACTTTTTGAGAATCACATTTCAAGCTGCAACATTTTATTAAAAATACCATTCTGAGAAAAACGCATTTGAAGTCTATGAAAGCAACTTTAACTATTAAAAAATTTAAATACATGTTTAAAATTGCCCACACTTTCTGGCTTCAAAACTTTCTAATTGCCAAGTTGCTAATTATTAAAAATACTAGAAAAATGTTTAAACTAATCTTCATGAAATTTAAAAAGTTTTGTCCAAAAAATGCTCATTGACCTGAAAGGCACACCAAGGCACAACTTCCGGTTCCGAAGTCGCTACTTCTGTTTTGTTTTGACAGTTGTTACTGATGTTTAATCAGCTGTAACTTTTCTTTAAAATGTTGTAGAGACAAAACAAAAACAGATTTAGAAGCCTAAAAGTTGAAATTTTACAATAGAAAAATTTTTAAAAAAATTATGATTTTTGACAAAAAATGACATTTTTTAACGTAGGCGGATACCTTAATCTTTATCCTGATTGGGGATAAAAAGTGACTGATTATTACACCTTCATTTTTTAATTTTGATTTCAGTTTTAATTATGGCACTATAGTCTGTTTTTCACCTCTCCCAATGACAAACAAGGTTTCAGTTAAAATTTACAATAAACTGTATAAGGTTAGTAGATAATATCATAGTCTATAAAATAAATTTAAATCTCAATACATGAGCCCTAGCACTAAAATTAATGTATATAAATCCCTATTGTGATCTGTAATACTTTATGGTACTGAATTCTGGGCAGTGATTATATGGAAAACAAATTATTGACCTTTGAGTGGAAGAAAAATGTTTGCTGTAGTTTGTGAAAATAGTGTTTGGATGGAGATGGTGTTTAATTTTGAAATATATTGACAACCAGACATTGGTAAGATCATTAAAAAAAAAAAAAAAAATCCCTGGGTCCATGGTTAAGACAATTATTTAGAGTTGATATTATCACCCCAATAAAAAAGCTCCCATTTACCAGATCTATGAGAACTAGAAAGTGGAGAAAATCACCATATAGATGGCTTAACTCTGTCGAAAGTGACTTGAACATCTTACATAAGGGAGACTGGAGGGTCATTACCTCAGATGGGACTAGATAGTAAAAATCAATTGGAAAATCCTTGGCCTAAAATGGACTGCAGTACCTTAGAAAAGAAAATCAGGATCATCATTTACTACTTAAGAATTTTATTTAAAGCTAGCATTTCAGTTTGAAAGAAAATTTCATGAATTTTTTTTTCTAATGATATTTTAGTCAAGATTGTCAATGACTTCAAGGATCTTTTTTTATGCTATTGTCTTTGGTGAATATAATTATTCTCATATTTGTATTCTCGAATAATGCAAGAAGCAGAAGTTTTGCTTATACCAGTAACACTTGCTGCATCTGTTAATCCAGTATTAGTATTTAAATTCAACTCCTTTTTGTACATAATTGTTATTTCTTATGTTTACTTTCAAAGAATTGATTGTCTTACTGCTTTCATTATCCATTTTTGCTCTAAAAGACATAAGAGGCATTTAACCCTTTCTCAACGGGAAGTGCAAACACGCGCTTATCTCTGAGGCCGGCAGTCACTTTCGCAAGTGAGTATCCTGGGCCGGAGGGTTTTTTGCTATTAAGCCTAAATTCATGAAATTAACGAAGTGACAACGCGTTATTTAATAATGCTGCGTAAAAATAATTATATGTTTATATATACTTTATACTTAAGCTCAATTTAATATATATTTTACACTTATTTTTACTTAGTATTAAATACAAAAAAAAAAAAAAATAAAAAACTAAAAACAAAAAAAATTTGCACCTATAAAACAAAAAAAAAAAAAAACATCAAACAAAATATCTCCTCATCATATAATCACTAGATCATTATAAAAATAATAAAAAAAAATATATATTACTAATATTAATCAGAATATGCTGCAGGATTGATTGGCACTAATATATTTTTGGAGTCATCAGTTATTACAGAGTTTAGTTTACTTTTGTCTTTTTTCTCTGTGAACATACTATGATTTTTCTATAATTTCGTAATAAGGTAAAGGGCTTACCTTCAATATTTAACACATACTGTAGTTTAATGTGTTTTTGAAATCATCAGTTATCAAATGATTTAGTGTACTTTTGTTTCAGTGAACATACAGTAGTTTAATTTCTTGCTTTCAAAAGTCTTGTTTAGTTGTAGAGATATAGACTTTTTTGTATTATGAAGTACTAGTTCTGAATATTAAGAATGTATGAAATTTGTGATTTATTAAATTTTTTTATATATAATAGATGCTGGTCAAAAAGTCCTTCAGTTCGTCCCTCAATGAATGTAGTCCAAAATGAGCTTTCAAACATCTTTAGGTATATGAAAGGTGCTGATGAACCCATTGTATTTCCACCTCAACAAGGTTTGTACCAAGTTTTAAAATAAATCTGGAATATATATATATGAATTCTATATTATATTAATGGCATAGTATCATATTTAGCATACTACAGTAGTGCATTTGGCTTCATCTGTTTTGCATAATGTGTGAAATTAGGTTGGAATGAATTTTCATTTCTAAAGACTAATAAAATAAATATGTAAATAAGTAACAAACAGATCAACCTACCAACTCTCCGAGTTTAACCCGGCAGTACTGGATTTTTGACTATTTTTCTGGGTTCCTGGGGCACATGTACAGACTGCCAGTTTTTCGATGGGGAAACATTTAAACTTTCCCTTTTTTGGCCATTTTTGTCACAAGGAAATGAAATTTTTCTTTGGCACTACCAAATAGGATCAGACTGTAATCAGAATTTTGCAGTCTTCATTAAGAAAAAATCTTTAGGACAATTCTTGAAGAAGGCTATGTCAGTACTCAGAGGCATTTCATAGGACAAATAAGGAACAGTGATGAATATTTTAAAAATAAGAAACTAATGATTCCACGTAGTAATACAGAATGTAAATGGATTTTTAGCTACAGTATTGGAAAAGTTAAAATTAAAATAAAGCCAATAGAAAGATTTGCAAAAGTCAAAAAGTAATGGAATTTTTGATAAGGCAAATTATTTTTTCATTTGCATGATCGACATCCTAATAATAAGTATAAACTTTGTTTAGAAAAATGGAAGGGGGGACATAAATTATACTGATTTTTTACAACCAATGAAAAACAACTTGAAAAAGTTATAAAGCCAGTGGTTCTAGCCTCACCTGACATAATGCCAAACTTGAGAAAGCAGGTCACCATGAAAGTTTAAGTTAATGTAAATGAGTTACATGCATTCATTTTGTATGTTTAATACAATGCCAAGAAGAAAATAGTTATCCGATGGTGAACAAATTAAAATATTAACTTTAAATGAAGCTGGAGTGTCTGGTTCTAATATTGCAAGAAAAATAGGAAGGTCCAAGGCTGCAGCAAACAGTTTTCTCAGAAATCCTGAAGATTATGACAGTAAGAAACATACAGGAAGACTGCAATCCTTAACTCTAAGCCAATCAAGACAAATCTGGAAGCTAGATTGCAGACAAAAAATATCATAACCCAAATTCAAGAACATTTTTAATAACCATGTATAAACCGAATGGTAAGAAATGTTTTAAGTAACATTCCCATTGCTCAATTTAAAAAATTTAAAGTAAAACCACTTCTTTCTCAGCACCAAAAAAATGCTTGCTTAGACTTTGCCTGAAAACATTTAACCAAAGACACAAATTAGAAAGACATTGTCCTTTCCAGTGAAAAGAAATTTAATTTCAATGGACCCGATGGCTATAATTTTTTTTGGCAGTATTTACAACCAGAGCCTCATATTTTTTCAAAGTGTCAATTTGGAGGGGGCTCAGTAAGGGTTTGGGCTGCATTTGCTGCCAGTGGAACCACTTCAATTGTTTTCATGCATAATAAAATGAATTCAATTATATATCAAAATATGTAGGAGTTCAGGGGCCTGGACATTTCAGCAGGGCAATGCTTCTGTTCATGTTTCGAAGTCAACTTAATCTTGACTGGAAGTTAACCAGGTGAAATGCTTACAATGGCCAGCTCATCACCTCGATCTGAATGTAATAGAATATCTTTGGAGAATTTTAGCCCAAAATGTTCACAAAAATGTATGACAATTTAATTCAAAGTTAGATTTGATGAATGTTATTAAAAACTGCAGGAACAATATTCACAAAATTCTAGCTACAGTCATTAAAACAAAGGGTCTCACAATGATTACTGATGAAATACCTATATTGACTTTATAGTTGTTCCCAATTTTATCTGTACAAAAAATTTTCTTAAGTCTTAACTTATGTTAATGTAGATATTAATAAATTTATTTTTTTTCCTTAGTTCTTTGTAGCATATAATATATATGTATGAAATTTCATAAATGTTTGATCTTTGGTTTTATATTTATATCAAATTTTCAAGGGGTTTTATAATTTTTTTTCCAATGTATATCCCAAAACTAGCCACACATTTCTGTTCACCTTTAACAAATTGAAGAATTGAAAATATGTTGATTTGCAAATCAAGGTAACAGGAACCATCTTTTGCACAAACATTTGATTTTAATTGTTTAAAGAATGTAAATTCTTCAACAGTAAATGTAGAACAAAAGTAGCACATGTAAGTTAAAATAAGTAATATTGTCATTAATTTTTCTTTTTTTTAATGTCATTTGTAATGTTTATTTTCAATGTTTATTAACATTTTATTGATTTTTTTTTTTAAAGAATTCTTTTAGTATCTTGATTTCTCTGATAGGGTACAAAATTAGCCATTTATAGAAATTAAATATAATTTGGCTATTTTCCCCCCTGTATTAGTATTGTATAAGATTGTTACATTAATCTATAAGATATATTATTCTAGAATTTTGGACTTTTATGGGTTGTCACATCTGATAGAGGATGTATAAATATTAATAAAGCTCTACATAAAAGAATTTTTAATGCTATATTTAAACACGGTGGACCTGGAAGATGGGGAAATATCAGTAAATTTCTAAGTAAAAGACATGAATAATGAGGGAATTCTTACAAGATTCTGGGATTTTGAGATCCAATTATAAACAATGAAATTATTTTGAAATTCTTGAATAGTCACCTTTTTTTTTCCTGTAACAAAGACAGTGAGAAAACAGCAAATTAATTGGTACTGTTTTAGAAAAAATTGCTAGATTAAAATTTCAAATTAAAAAAAACAGTTTTATGTTTTATTAAATAATTTTAAAGGATGTTATCCTTTTATTATTCTTAAAGAATGAAATTATTTAGATACTTTTTCACTCCAATTAAAAATTTAAAGAAACTATTTTATCATTTTTATATACATTTCAATTGATCCTATTTGAGTAAGAAATGTGTCACTGTAATATACACACTGCACATGAAAAAAAGACTTAATTGAAGAAATTGATTTTAAAAAATTTGACAATTCTACTTGAAAGATTTGTGAAATCATTAGGTGCCATTAAGATGGGGGAAAAATGTGCCAACATTTTTTTTAAGAATAATTTTTTATCTATATAAAAGAAATAACAAACTCCACCTCTGTTGGTACACATTTTAAGCTGGATCTAAATTTAGCACATTTCTGAAGAAAGTTGCAGGAATGGAATATGTTAGAGAATTTACAGAAAATATCAGGTACTCTTTTTCCTGGATTTTATGGCCAGCATCATTTTATGTTTTTATGTATATGTTTGTATATATATTTAAGAAATCTTAATGTTTGTGTTTCTAGGTACAGCTGTTACGGTAGAAACATCTCCTACAAATACTCCTGAGCCTGACAAAAATGGAACAGGTTCCTCTAATTCAAAAACAGTGGAACTAAGTAAAAATGTGAGTATTAATCAATTATTTAATCTTATGCAGGGTTTGAAATTCTTTTGGAAGCATAATGGTTTTAATCTTATCAAAAAACCAAAAGTTATTTATATGACGTATAAATTAATGTGTGTTCAAATTTTAACTGGAATTACTATAAAATATTACTAATGATTACTAAAATCTTTGCATATAAGGAGTTTGGGACTTTTCAACTGAATTCTAGTCTTTTCAGCATTTTTTGACAGATTTCTCGCATGTAATATTTAAAACCATTTTTTGATGTTAAAAAAACTGTGATGATGTCTTTTAGGCATAAATGCCAATTAGGCTGTTTCAGCATTTTGAGGTATAATCTCTGTAGTTAACAAGATCATTTTTCAATCATAATTATTTTTAGTATCTATTGTAAAAAATTTAATTGACTCCTTGCTGTCTCCCATATTCTGTGGTATGTGCTCACACTCTTATTTCTTGTGCTCATATTTATTTCAGGCTATATTGTAGAAAATTAATGCCCCAAAATGAATAAAAACAATTACATCCAGAAAATTTTTAATTTTTTACTTTACTTCCCATTTGACAATACAGACTGTTTATGATGTTATTTTGAGATGATTATTTCATTTTAAACTGAATAAGAGTTTTTATAAAATGGCACTTTTATAACCATTTTCTTGATAATTATGTAATCATTAACTCTATTAAATTTGATTCTGAAAAAGCAAAATAGTCAATTATAAATTCTTATAAATTTGATTCTGTGTGTTTAGTTAAAATGCTTTTTCAACCATAAACTGTTTCTATTTTTCTATTAGATAGAATTTTGTTAACCCATCAATGCCTATCATTCCTTATTAAGGACAGCTAAAAAATAGTTTATAGAATTTTTATATATTTTTTAACATGTTTATCTTTTCCATGAAGGTAGGTAGTAATCCTAAAAACGAGAGATATTCAACCTGGGTTCTGTGGAACTTTGATAGGGGTTCCACAAGTAATTACTATTTGCTTAGCAAAGAACCAAAATTTTGATTTTTGTAAAAGATTGAATTCTTAAAGGCAGTTTGCTTGTAAATGGATAAAATACAATCTTAAATTTCATAAAAGTTACATTCTACAATTATATTAATCGAGATGCAATAAATACATCACATATTAGTTTATGCTCTTTTTGCATCTTGCCTGTTTCCAACAATACCTATGCATCTGGATTTTCTGGGTTAAAGCCAACCTCTTGAGTTACAGCATTTATCCCATATTTCCAAACCATACCAAAAATATTAGTTCTGTTAACATCATTCTGTCTATTAAATACAGTCATACACAAGTGTACAAGTGAGTGTTATTTTGTTTTTATATCATAATAACTCTTATTATTTATTTCCAATTTATACTACCTTAGCAATAAAAGATATGTGGTTAAAAACTGATGACCTTCATACAACAGATACAGAATAGTTTCACTACTATTGATAATAATGAATCAGATATTAATACCAAAAAGTTGTTATGCGATACAGATTTACTCATTTGTAAAAAATTGCCAAAAGAACTGTGAAACATGTAATGTCATTTCATTTGTATCACATACATTTGTGTCTATGTATGTTAAAATTCTTTTTCTTTGCATATTGCAACAAAAACAAAACACAGAAACAGATTGGGTGTCAATGATGATAAATATTGGCCTATGCAGACGATATTGATATTATTGGAAGATCTGAAAGGGCAGTGAAAGAAGCCTTCAGAGCCTTAGAAACCTCTGCCACTAACATGGGCCTCACTATTAATGAAGACAAGACAAAGTTTATGAAGTATTGTCCTCGACTGTGAACTACTCCCCTTTTTGCATTAACGGGTATACCTTTCAAAAAGTTAGTGAATTTAAATACCTTGGAACAATTATTAATGATCAAAACAAGCTAAAAACTGAGGTCAACAGCAGAATAATATCAGCTAATAAATGCTTCTACAGACTGAAAAAACAGTTAAAATCCAAACTTATCAGTCGAATAACCAGAGACTTTACAAGACTCTTATACTTCCTGTGCTACTATATGCCAGCGAAACTTGGGTATTAAACTGTCACACCCAGCATGCCCTAGATACCTTTGAAAGAAAAGTTCTAAGAGCTATCTTCGGACCTGTAAACGATCAGGGGTACTGGCAAACCAGATTTAATTTTGAACTATATGGGCTTTACAAAGAGCCTCGGGTTACGCAAGCATTCATAGTAATAGACTGAGATGGCTTGGACATATCTGGAGAACCCCTGATAACAACCCTACTAAACTGTATACTTTTAAAAACCCTGAGGGATCCTGTACCAGAGGATGACCACCTACAAGATGTCTAGACGATGTTGAAATAGACCTCAAATCCTTAAAGATTAAGAACTGGAAAAGAGTTGCTGTAGACTGTTTGAGTTGGAGGAAGCGTGCTGTCGAGGCAGCTAGGACCTATAATAGGTTGTTATGTTCATGAAGAAGAAATTGATATGAAGTTGCTGATTTTAATATTTATTCCAGACATAAAAATACTTTGCTGTAAAAACCAATTGCAGCCAAGCCATTAAAAACATTTTCTTTTTGTTCATTTGTTATAACTTTAAAATATTTTTCTTTTGTTTATTCGTGAAATATATTTTAGAGAAAAATTAGCTACCTTATTTGGTATCTTAAGATGTTTGTGGTATGATAAAATATAAACGCAATAATGAATTTAAAAAACTTTGATATCCTATTTTTTCTGCTCTTTGATCAAGAGGTTCCTCCAAGAAAACAATAAGTGCTAAGGGTTTCTAAAGTGTAAAAGGTTAAATTCTCCTGCTAATAAACCATGTACTATTATTTATAACTTTGTCATTTGGATCAACATTTTATGATATTTTTAATTTTGTGTAGGAATTCACTTTTTCAGCAGGAGGGCTGAATCGTCACAAATATCTTTATCTATTAGAAAGCTTCACTTTACCTTGTGTTAATATGCAATACCAATTAAGCATCTCATAACATAGTTTTTCTTTTTGTAGTAAATAGCATTATATTATGTTTAAAATAACTGGCTAGTAATGAGGACAGGCTATAATATTCAAAGTTGTTAATATTTTATATTTATTTTTTTCTGTGCTGATCATAATAACTTAGATTTAAGATATATATCACTATATATTTGGAAATATATTTATTTTTTTCTGTGCTGATCATAATAACTTAGATTTAAGATATATATCACTATATATTTGGAAAATATGGAAGTAATTTTCTGGAGGGGAAATAAAGAAAGAATTTAAAAAGTAAGGAATTCTACCTATCAAAAAATAAATTAATAAAAAAATAAAAATAACTCTCTAATTGCAAACCTCATGGGCATTCTAAAAACATGGTTTCCGCTCATCTGGAAAGTCAGGGAAAATCATGGATTTAGACAATGGATTAATTTTGTCATGGAAAGTCGATTTTTCAAGCAAAATGAATAAAAGTCATGGATCCGCTAAACTACCGATTAAAAAAAATGCATTGAATTGTTTAATTCTACTTTTACTTGTCATTTGGCTGAAGTTACTGAGTTTGGTATTTATGTATTATCCTATTGACCCTATTGCCAAGTAAAATTTGTTCATCAAGGAAACTCAAAGCAAGAAAGCTTAATAAGTGGGTAAATGTCTATTATTCTGGGTTTTTTTTTCTTAAATTGTAGATTAAAATTTTATTAATATAATAATTATTTTTTAATAAAAATTAGTTAAGATTTTTGCACAAAATATAAGTTTATCCCTAGGGATATTGCATATAAGCATTATAGGGTTATATTTGGCTATTATTCATAGTCACCTGGATAATACCAAAGTACCCTGAATTCAAATTGGAAACATTTTGATTGAAAAATTGCTATATGATTAAACTTAGGTATGTAGATACAACAATTTATTTTTATGTGAAATTATTAGCACTTATAAAGTAAGTTTATAGTTTTTTATGATAAAATTCCTGTAATTTCTCTAAAAGCATATATTTTATTTGTATGTACATCAGAAGTTTTATTCATATATACTTTTAACAAAAGCTTTTTAAAGTCATGGAAAATGATCTGCTAAATCAGGGAAAGTCATGGATTTGAAAAATTTTATTTTAGCAGATACCCTGTAAAAGGCTTATTTGCCATTAAAGCAGAATATGGAGGGGGGAAAAAAGAATCTCCAAAAAATGAAGTAATTGAAGTTTAAAGGAACAACAAATTAAAATTAATTAAAAAGCAGTTTGAATAAAAAATCTCAAAGAAGGAGCTAAGAGGGAAATAATTGCTTTCATGGACAAGTTGAATTTTTAAAATGATAATGCACAAATTGTAAATAATTTATTAGGTTGCATTATTTAAATATAAATAAAATGTAAAAAAGCAGTACTGCAAGAGTTTAATAGTTTTCTTATAATTATTTTAATGAAATTGAGTAAACCTCTATTCCTCATGCATGTTATTCTGAACACCCCAAACACTAAAAAATATATTTCTAAGTTTTAAATACATTGGGATTATGATTGTTTATATTAAAATTTATAACTTTATTTAAGTTTTAATTTATATCTACAAATAGTTTTATAAAATATTTGAAAGAAATTGTTCATTAGACAATGAGAATTTATCAGGGAAGAAATTGGGAATTGCAAGAAAATATCAAGGAATTTCTAATCTAACAATTTCTTCTAAATGGTTTCCCTCTAAACAACCATAAAAGTGACTGGGGCATTAATAGAATAACAGTCAGAGCATTTGTTCTAAAATTATGGAATATTTGAAAAAAAAAATTGGATGCAAGAATGTTACATTGTCAGCTTCTGCTTTTGTTTATGAAAACAATACGGTTTCACCAAATCAGTAAATTTTCTTCCAGTTTCATGGTAAATAGGAATTTTAAAACATTTTAATTGAAATAATTAGGCATTTTACTAAACTTTATTATGCTTGACTTGCAAAACATTCTTAGAAGTTAAGTTTAGTCTTAATTTAGGGATTACTCTATCAGTAGTGATTATACATTTACTCTATTAATTTAAACTTTATTTACTTACTCTTTACAGATAGAAAGTTCAAACGATGGAATGTTTTTAGATGTTGACGTTGCTGGTGAAAAATATGCCAGAGATATAAAGAGACGATCTGCTGATTTAGGTGTTAAATTACCTCAAAACTTAGGTTTGTAATTTTAAATCATATATATATTGAATATTTATTTTCATAGTTTGTCATTTGATAGCATTGATCTATTTAATGTTTATTAAGATGATTATTTTTCACTAAAAAAGTATATTTTATCTTTTAAATGTATCAAAATGTATAGAAATTTCAGTTTTAAATAAAAAGTAGTAATTAGATATTAAAAAAATCAAATGTAATAATTACTTATTGTAAAATATACAAACAGCCATTTGAAATAGCTGTGCAACCTAAAAATTGCTTAAGTGTTTAAGTTTTAAAAACATTCTAACACATTATGATATATGTTAAAAATCATCAAACCTTATTATTAAACAAACCTGTTAACTAAATTATAAACTAAAAGAAACTATTATAATGAAAAAAAAATACTGTGATCAAGTGCTCATAAACATACTTATGAAGTTATGAATGTTCCACCTAAACAATATTTTCTTTAATCAAAATATATAGTATACACACATACATATATACATGCAAGGCTAGGGCAAGTAAATGTGCATGCAGCAGCTAAATATCTAGGGTGACTGACAGAATATCTTCTAGGTATACACATTGATAGAAAGCAGCCAAATACTATCTTGCTTGCAGACAGCTAATAGCCCTATCATTTTTATCAAGAAAATGAAGAAAAATGCAAACTTTAAAATAAAGTATCACTTACCTTATTCATCTCTTAGGGGTGCCACGTTCGAATCCATGTCGGTAAAAGTATCCATTAAAAGACTATAATGATTCACTTGCAACGTTTTAAAAACACGACACATTTAATATGTATTAACGATTACAAACATTACACACAAATTAACACGCATATATTACAAAAAAGCCGAAGACCTCCGAAGCGATCATTTTCCGTTCTCTACAACTCGAGGTCTCGGTATCTACTGACATTCCTGGTGGCGCTGCCATCGAAGCGTTGCAGGAAAGGCGACGTTATAGGAGTTCGTGACACTCTCCCACCTTTGGATTACCACGTGTTGTGGAATCCAAACAGCAGTCACTGTCCTAGGATCAAATGGTAGCTCTCTCCTGGAAATAAACTAGCAAAACACATAAGTATAAACTATAAAAAACACATACACACATAAAGTCTCTTAAGTATAGTTATGCATCTAGTCTCTTGACCGGTTTCAAAGCTCGTCCAAAACGAGAATAACGAACTTCTCGACTGACAGGAATTAGATCCTGATCAGTGCAAGAACTGTACTCCGCTGCTGTCACTGGATTGTTCAATGATAGAAAGTCATTCCTCTAGAGGATAAAGTTTTTGTATAGGTCTCAAAACACTTCCAAATTGGGTTTTTAACTCGACGACACGATTTCTTCCATCTTTCCCGGGATAGGTCTTTATGACTTTTGCTAATGGCCAGTTGAGTCGTTTAGTGTTGGTATCTCCAATTAGCACTAGATCTCCTTCCTTTATTAATGATTCTTTTTTAACTTTAGAATAATCTTTTAGCAACCCCAGATATTCATTTCTGAAGCGGTTTCGTAAATTTTTCAGCAATTTCAATCTGTAAGTATACCTTTTTCTCAATTTTGTCGAATCGATTATATCCAAATCAGGAACACCAGTATCTTTAATCTCTTGGAGAGGTGTAAGCGCTGACAGATCTTCAGGATCTTCTGAGATGTAAGTTAATGGACGGGAGTTAATCAAACTTTCGGCGTCACATAACACTGTGGTCAATTCTTCGTCATTCAAACAAGCTCTTCCAAGAACCCTTCTCAGAATGCTCTTCAACAACCCTATCAATCTTTCCCAGAAGCCTCCCCACCAAGGGGCAGATGGAGGACTGAATTTCCATGAAATTCTTTTCTCTGTCGCAAATTTATCGACCTTTTCCCAATCAATACTCTTCAAAAGATTGGCTGCTCCCACAAGATTTTTTCCATTATCTGAATACACTGTGGATGGGCGTCCTCTTCTGGCAATAAATCGGCGAAAAGCCAGTAGAAAACATTCAGTTGACAACGAAGTCACCAGCTCTAAATGAACACAACGGTAGACGGCACACGTGGCAAGTACTATCCAACACTTTTGGCCCCCTTTTAAAAACAGAGGTCCACATAGGTCGATGCCTGTGATTTCGAAAACAGCTGCATCTCTGACTCTGTCTTCTGGAAGAGGAACACTTACGGCTTCTAATGGACGAACAGAAAATCTTCTGCACTTCGTGCAGTTTCTTATTACCCCTCGAATCGTCTTCCTGCTCTTAATTATCCAATAGTATTCCCTGAGGTAAGACATTAATGTTTGTGTGCCCGCATGTTCTAGTTCGATATGTTTGTTCATTATTAATTTTTCAACCATGTGATGCTTATTTGGCAATAATACGGGAAATCTAAATGTTGCCAAATCCTTCCTCGATGCAATTCTCGTCTCAACTCGCAACAGACCATCACTATCTTGCATAGTTCGCAAGTTCAATTTTTTCTCATCAATAAAAGATTCTCTTTGTATTTCTTTTAAAATAACCTTTTCTGACTTTTCAATTTCTTCTATCTCCAATTTTCCCCTTTTCCGGTCGTCAGAATTTCCTCTCAAATTCTTACAAAATCGAATTACATATGCCATAATTCTTACAATTTTGTTGAAAGATGATATTTTTTGAAAGAATGCAAATCTATTTATCACCAAATTTGTAGCTGAAATTAGAGTCTTTTTCCTTTCAGAAATGACTACATCTATATCGGGCTTAATTTCACTACCTGGCCATTCTTCGAGAGGTAGTTTTAACCACTCGGGTCCCTCCCACCATCGGGATTTCAACAAGTCTCTAGGATTGCATCCTCGCGAGGGCAAATCTGCAGGGTTAAATTTTTCCTGAATATGACGCCAAGTCTCTGGATCCGTCAATTTTCGAATTTCATTGACTCTGTTGGCTATAAAAGTGGCCCAGTTGTCTTGCTTTTTTATCCAGTATAAAGCGTTCATTGAGTCAGTGTAAAAGAAAGTGAGCACATTTTTCATATTAAGTTCTTCTTTAACAGTGTAAGCAAGTCTGGCTCCTATGGTACACGCAAGGATCTCTAATCTGGGAATTGTAATTGGTTTTATGGGCGCTACCTTTGATCTAGCCTGTGATAGTTGACAGTTAACAATTCCCTCACAACTATTTCTAATAAAAATTGAAGCTGCATAAGCAGATTTGCTAGCGTCTACGAAGACATGCAACGTAGTATTTCCATCTAGTTCAGGTAACTTTCTAGGGATTTCTATATCTTTCAAATATTTTAGTTCATTAGCCCATTTTAGAAATTTTTTTCCCAAATTATCCGGGAGCTCTGTGTCCCAATTGGTTTTCTCCCTCCAACATTCCTGCATAATTAGTTTAGGAATAAGAGTAACAGGACATGTGAACCCGATAGGGTCAAAAATTTGACTCAACATTGACAACACGGTTCGTTTACTCAGCACACAATGGGTTTGCTCTTTTATCTCACAGGATAAAGTATCAGTGTACAAATTCCATTTAAGTCCCAATACTGAAACGATTTCTTTATATTCATCCCCAGAGAGGTTCAATATTGAATTTTCCTCATCATTATCTGGTCGGTTATGTTTCCATCCCCTTAAGTCAAACTGAGCAGACGACATCAATTCTTTAGAAACCGCAATAAAAGAGTTTAACTCTTCAATGGTGTTCACACTTGCAACGCAATTATCAACATACATAGACTCCTTAAGTTTTAAAGCTGTCTCTCTTTTAGGCTCTGCTACATTCTCCAAATGGTAACTGATTGTCGCGGCAAGTAAAAAAGGGCTCGCACTTACCCCGAAAACTACACGGCAATGTGAATATACAATAAGTTTTCTGGGATCTCCTTCCTCCCACCATAAAAACCGGAGAAATTTTTTGTCTGAGGGAGCAAGACTTATTTGCAGGAAAGCCCGTCGTATATCCAAAATCACCCCATATTTCCCCTGCCGAAACCTGTTTATGAGCTTAGGGATCAATTCCAAAAAGTTTGGTCCCTTTTCAATACAATCGTTCAGCGACACTGAATTTCTTCCTTTCGCGGACGCATCAAAAACCGGACGGATTTTAGTGGTTGAGTTCTCTTTAAAAACTGGTCTGTGTGGTAAATAATGACCTTTGTTCCCCGCCAGTTCCTCTAAGTCAACAGGTTCTATAATTTTTTCGGATACCCATTCCTTGAAGACATTTTCATACTCCTGAAGACAGTTTCTCTTTTGCAGCACTTTTATGCAAGACTTCAACCGTCTTTCGGCAAGGTCTCGATTATCCGATAATTCCGGATGAACCTCCAACCACGGGAGAGATACCTGATAACTACCGTCTTCATCTCTTTTTAACGAATGAACAAAATGATTTTTCGCCGCTTGCTCAATTTCCGATCTCGTCTGAGAAATATTCGGTTCCGTAATTCCTAGCGAGTCAAGTGACCATAGGTCAGAAATTTTCAAGTCACTAACGTGAAGCGATAAAAGTACTTCATTAGTGCTATGACTTTCTTCTGTTCTCCCCATTATAGTCCAACCAAAATAGGTATTCATTGCAACGAGTCCACCTGACAGATTTTTGATTTCTCCTGTAAACAGTTTTCCGGCATAGTCTGCACCTATCAGTCCGTGGATTTCATTTTCGTTGCTATCAAACAAACAGAAGTTTTCATTTACAGTTACGTCACTAGGAAAAATTCCGCACCTTTTAATTTCCTCCAAAAGTTCGATGTTTTCCAGTTTTGGAATCGGCGTACAAATAATTTTCTGTTCCATAACATTAAATGTGCAGTTGTAACTGTTATCAACATTACTTAAATTAATGACATACTTTTTATGATTTTCCCTTTTTTGTAACCCCCCAAACAATCCGTGTACAACTATTTCCCGTCCTATATCTTTTAATTGTAAGCTACGCGCTGCAAATTCTGAAACATAACTACAAGAACTACCAGTATCAATAATTATTCTCATCAAATGTTTTTGTTTGGCTCCGGAAACGCTTACTATAAGTGTTTGTAACATGACTTTTTTCCTATCTGATGAATTGCTTAGAACGCAATTCGTATCTGGTTTTGTCTTCATAGAATCCTCTCTCTGAGTTTTCCCTTTCCCCATACACATTATGCTGACATGTCTGCCAGAACATAGCTCACATTTAACGTTAGCCCTACACGCCGATGAAATATGTCTTTTTTTTATTTTATCATTTAAGCACCGAAAACAAGAACCAGACCGCTTACAAATTTCTATCTTCTCTTCTAAGTTCAACTGATTATTAACACAGGAAACAGAGCAATGTTTAGTGGATTTACAAAATAAACATGTCGGGTTCACTCCACTTCTACTATTTTGCACAGACTCATTTATTAAAGCCGCCGCCGGGGATTGGAGCCTGCTATCTTGTTGATACATTTTAGGTGTTTTGAATTCCTGAACTGAAGTGCTAACGGTTAAGTAGGTTAGCTCCCGCGCTACCAGCTGTGACGATAAAAATTCGACTAGCTCATCAATTTCACAAGCAGATGTATCTTTTTTTCTTTTATTGAATTCCAATAGTAGATCGCGGGGCAATAATTTTGTCAAAATTGGCACTAGAATATTTGAGTAACTATCTTTTTTCACCGATAAACTCTCTAAGCTTCTGATATTTTTTTGTATGTGATTACAAATATTTCGGAAACTTTTTACATCATTGGAGTTTTTTAATGGGCTTGTTTGGAGTAATTTTTCGATATGTACATTGATTAAAATATTCTTATCCCCAAATCTTTGTTTCAAGATATCAACTGAGTTGTCATAATTTTCTGCAGTTAACTCTAATCCGTCGATCATATTAAAAGCAGAACCTCCCAAAAAGGATCTTAAATAATTAAACTTATCAATTTTACTCAAATTTGTATTTTCATGAATAGCAGACTTAAAAGAATTCCAGAAATTTATCCATTCACTTATTTCGCCAAAGAATTTTGGGATAGTTAATTTTGGTAATTTTATGCGATCTTTTTCAATCATTTGGCTTTCGTTCAGGCTCGACACGCTTCTAGAATTATTGGGGTTCTGTAAGGAAATATCAGATTCTGATTTTTTATTTGTTTTCTTAATAAATCAATGTTTTAAATCATGTTTTTGTTATCTTCTCTTTATATTCCTCTACACTTTCGAATTCTTCTTCTAATTCGTCGATTTTAATCAGTTTTTCAATTTGAGAATTAATTAATTTTAATTCCTCACTTTTCTCATCTAAAATTTCGAGATATTCTTCTAGCTCATCGACTGTTACATCTGGTTTCACAATGAAACTTTCGATTTTAGTTATTTGTTTCGTCACTGAACCTCTCAAAAGACCACGTTTCTGCTTTAACTTATTCAGTTCTTCTTCAGACATTTTGTTTGTGGGAGTCAACACAAAAGTTATTCTTTCTTAATTGTGAATTTATCTTAACTGTTTTAGCAATTCAACAATCAATATCTAATTTTTAACTTTTGTTTTTAAACATACAACATGCCGTAAGTTCTCTCTTTAAGCATATGAATCAAAATGTCAAACTTATTACCGTTCTGTGGCAGTCCCTGTTCGGGCACCAGTTATCATTTTTATCAAGAAAATGAAGAAAAATGCAAACTTTAAAATAAGGTATCACTTACCTTATTCATCTCTTAGGGGTGCCACGTTCGAATCCATGTCGGTAAAAGTATCCATTAAAAGACTATAATGATTCACTTGCAACGTTTTAAAAACACGACACATTTAATATGTATTAACGATTACAAACATTACACACAAATTAACACGCATATATTACAAAAAAGCCGAAGACCTCCGAAGCGATCATTTTCCGTTCTCTACAACTCGAGGTCTCGGTATCTACTGACATTCCTGGTGGCGCTGCCATCGAAGCGTTGCAGGAAAGGCGACGTTATAGGAGTTCGTGACAGCCCAGACCCAGCCTTGTATATATATATATGTATATATATCACTTGTAACATGCTTGAAAAATAAAATTTAAATACTATATATTTTATAAGTTAATATTAAAAAAACTGTTTAAAGTTCAAAGGATTTTTTTTTTATTATTATTATTATTATTAAACTTTTGTTATTTCAAATACTTAACTGTAAATATGACAATATAATTATTTGTTATATTTTAGATGCAAATACAGTGCCACGTTTATAGAATATTAATATAAAATCCATATTTCAACCAGTTATTTTCTTGATAAAAATATCTTTTATTTCTGATTATTTTATATAAATATTCTTCCAATTGATTATCTCTCTTATAACTAATATTAGATTATTATTTATGAATTAAACATTGTTTATTTAGGCACTTATCTTAATAACTTGATTACTGGACCATTCAATTTTTCTCTTCAATGTGGGGGATTACTAATTTTTAAATGACATATGTATTCAAATTCTTGTTAGTTTATTTCTTGTTAGTTTCTCTTTACTAATGAATAAACAGGAGTGAACATGTTAAAATAAATAATTTGTAGCTCATAATTTTTTTGAAGAACTAATTTGCATCAAAACGTTAGGCATTGAATTTTCTAAGATTAATGTTTGATACCCTGATAGTATTTTCATGGTTTCCGTGCACCTGAAAAGTCATGGAAAATCATGGATTTAGACAATGGATTTAATTTTGTCAGGGAAAGTCTTGATTTTTCAAGTAAAATGAGTAAAAGTCATGGAAAGTCATGGATCCGCTAAACTACCAATTAAAAAAATGCGTTGAATTGTTTAATTCTATTTTTACTTCTCATCTGGCTGAAGTTACTGAGTTTGGTATTTATGTATTATCCTATTCACTATATTGCCAAGTAAAATTTGTTCCCCAAGGAAACTCAAAGCAAGAAAGCTTAATGGGTGGGTAAATGTATATTATTCTGGTTTTTTCTTAAATTGTAGATTAAAATTTTATTAATATAATAATAATTATTTTTTAATAAAAATTAGTTAAGATTTTTGCACAAAATATAAGTTTATCTCTGGGGATATTGTATATAAACATTATAGGGTTATATTTGGCTATTATTCATGGTCACCTGGATAATACCAAAGTACCCTGAATTCAAATTGGAAACATTTTGATTGAAAAATTGCTATATGATTAAACTTAGGTATGTAGATACAACAATTTATTTTTATGTATGTAAGTTTATTAACACTTATAAAGTAAGTTTATAGTTTTTTTATGATAAAATTCCTGTAATTTCTCTAAAAGCATATATTTTATTTATATGTACATCAGAAGTTTTATTCATATATACTTTAACGAAAGCTTTTTAAAGTCATGGAAAATGATCTGCTAAATCAGGGAAAGTCATGAAAAGTCATGGATTTAAAAAATTTTATTTTGGCAGATACCCTGTATTTTTTAAAAATGAAGGGATAAAAAAATTACTGGCTAACGTGCTGATGATGTGTGCAAATATAAAAAAACAAATTACATAATCTCAGTAAATGCAGTTGATGATCAATTTTTAGAATAATATCAGACATGCCAACTACTCCGGATTCTCCGGAGAAATGAGAAAATTTTGTAACTCTTGAAACCCTTCAGAAAATAGCAAATCTTTTGAACAGCTAAAAGATTATAATTCAGCAATCAAATACAAAGGTTTGCAAAAAATAATGCTGAATATTACTCTTTTCACACAGTAATGCTGCATGCTAAAAGTTTTCAGTACTGTGTGAAAAAACCAAACTGAATTTAGGTTAAGTTTGAGTAGACAAACTCTAGAATCCCTTATGATAGAAAAATGGAAATATTTTAACTGGGGTCAGTGTTGCTATAAGAAACACTGATCTGAAAAATAAGTTGTTAAAACTAAAAAAGCTACTCATAAATTTTTAAATGCATAATTTTAATTTACCTTTTACAATTTACTACTGTGTAAATATTTTACATTTAATTTTAATTCAGAGACCAGTAAGATATGTACTTATGTATAATTTGTAATTAGCATGTTAAAATTTCAAACCACACTGTTGCTCCTGACACATGTGCCTGTAATATATGTTTTCATATTCTGACAATGAAATTAAATTCAACCAATTAAATTTTTTTAAAAAGACACAATGAAACTACATTCACCATTGTTGACCTGTTATGTGATGTACTTTTGTTATGTATGCAAAATTCTGGATGCCTATAAGACTTTTGTGTGTATGTATTTTGCATGTGTGTGTGTGTCTGTAATGAATATATATATATATATATATATATATATATATATATGTGTGTGTGTGTGTGTGTGTAAGGAGAGGTAGCAGTGTTTATTCGCAAATTTTTCGAATGAGAGAGGCAATTGGACATTACTGTGATAACTTTGATGCAGAATTGTATGCAATTTGTATGGCTATTAGAGCGATTGAAAATACAGATAAAGAAAAAATTGTTCTATTTGTGGATTCTATGGCTGCCATTCATACAATAACTAATTATACTTGGGTACTTAATCTCATTAAATTTGAGTGTAAAAAGTAAATTAGTTCCTTGATTGAATCAGGGAAGGAGGTAATTCTTCAGTGGATACCTAGCCACTGTGATGTGCCTGGGAATGAGCATGCAGACACGCTTGCTAAAGAGGGCTGTTTTCTGCACCAACCCATACCTTGTGCCCCTCTAAGAAATGTTAAGCAGGCCATCCGTGAACATGTTCGTAAGGCTTGACTATGCCATTATAGTGATATTGCTTCCAGAAAATAATGGTCTTCTTTTTTGGATAGGCAAATATGTGGCACCTTGCCCAGAGCTATTGGTGTGGCCTGTTTCCACCTTGAGACTGGATATGATTTTCTTCAGGCCCATCTGTACAAAGTTGGTCTTTCTGATTCACCAAACTGTGTTCTTTGTGCTTTAGCCCCAATGCATGGAGATCACCTTTCTTCTTATCCTGCCCTATAGGATGTTATTTCTTCAAGTTCCTTTTCGACTCTCCCATCTAATGGGGCAATTTCTTGTCTGTATTGGACTGCATGGCATCATATGCTCAAAAAATTCAGATAGGCATAATATAAAAAAAAAAAATATGTAAGGAGAAAATAAACTAAATCTGTAAACAAATGTAGAGATTTTATATAAAACCCTGAAGGCAGTACTTAAGAAATATACTGTCAGTTAGTTACTTGTAAACTGGTTTATCAATAAATTTGTCTTAAATTCAGACTACCAAAATTTGATTGTCTGAAATATATATACAGATTTTTATTGTAGGTCATCGGAGGTCTGGATCATGCGATTCTCCATACTTGAAGACGCTCGACACAAGGCCAGCTGAAAGTCAGAATGTAAATGCAGTTTCAGCACAACCAGAACAGACTGATAGCCCTAGAAATAGTACTGTTTTTATATTATTCTTCCTAGGCATAATTTGTTTTATTTAAAATTTTAGTAATTCTTTTACTTAACAGCCTTTCTCTGTTGTGCTGTAATGATTCTCTGTTTATTAAGATGTTTTAAAGAATCTCCTCTAACCCATGCAGAAAATATCACTGTTCTTTTATAACTATATATACCACTAATAACTAAAAAGGTTATTATAAAAGTTTATCTAATATATATAATGCAGTTGCATTGGCTTAGTAAATTGGTATAAAGTATTACTCATTTATTCTTAGCTAGTCCTTGGATAGCAAAAAGGTAGGACATAGTGCCCCGAGTCAAATGCTTTTTTGATACCTTGATACTTTACATTTCACTACCCCATTTTTTTGTTTAGTATTTTGATTGAATATTTATCTTTTCAGTCTTTTATGGGTGTATAAAGGGAAAAACGTTTTTATATTTAAATATAGTGTAAAATTTTTTGGGGAGAGGATGGAGAATTTACTTTTTCTGTCTTATGCTGACCCATTCTGTATTGTATTTCAATTAATGTTTTAGATTTTGTTGTTTTAAACATCCCTTACCGTATTATTTTTGTTAATATATGAAATACAAAAAATAAATAAATAAAAATAAATTCTGTTTTTGTGTTTTTATAATGTAGTTTATTTATTTATTATAGTTGTAATAGATAGCCTAAATGAACCTGGAATTAGTTGCAGTTGGCTGTATCAGCTTGAACCTCACTTACAGGTTAGTGTGTGTATTACCTTTTAGATGATATTTAGCATTTCATATGCAATGTAATGTTGATAATATAAAATGCATATCATACAAATTTTGAATTCTAATCTTTACTTATTTTTTTCCAGCCTTTGCTACCTGTACAGTGTCCAGAGTCTTTAGAAATTTATAACAAGCATATCAATCTTGCTCGGGAGCTCATTCATTATAGAAAAGAAATTTCAACGCTAGAAGAAAGAAAGTAAGTGACGGAATTTATTAAAATGTCTGTAATGTTAGTTTCCAGACTCTGGACCTACTCCTGGGCCTTTTGCCTCTTCATAAGCAGGTCGAGTTGGAGACAATTCTTTGCTCCCATAGGTTGAAGTTTCTTAGACTGTGGAAAACTTCTTCTGAAAGGTCTTTGTATAAATTCAATACTGGGATCACTGGACTTCCTTCTCTTACGATGATCTCGGATTGGATGTTCAAGAAATTTGCTTTCACTGACAACTTTAATGTTGTCTTTCCCTCTAGGCGTGAGTGGGAAGAACCTAATAAGCTTCTCACACATGTCAATGAGGTTTGGTTTACTGATGGCTCTAAAACGCCATCTGGGACTCTGGTGCTTTCTGTGTTACCAGGAACATCAGGATTTCATTCTCCCTGGGTAAACTAGCTTCTGTTTTCCAGGCTGAGGTTGCTGCCATTCTTGCCTGTGCAAATAACTGCATTGCAAGAGGGGTTGCCAAGAGAAGGTTAAAGATCTTCTCGGACAGTCAGGCCGCACTTATGGCCTTGCTACAGGACCATTAACCAGTTGGCTATGGTCAATAAGGTAACCCTAGTCTGGGTTCCTGGGCACTGCGGTATTTTTGGCAACGAGGTTGCCGATAATCTCGCTAAGTACGGCTCTGAGTTGCCCTTCATTGGGCCGGAACCAGTACTTGGTCTTCCTCATAATGTAGTGAGAAGGACTGTAAAGGACCTTCTAATGGGGGAGACTTATAAGGCCTGGCTTGATTCTGGTAATCAAAGGCAGGCCAAGGAGCTTAACTAGGGTTATCCCTGGATGAGGGCTAATGAGCTACTTAAGCTCAGTAGAAAAGAGCTAAGGGTGGCCATTGGTCTGTTGACTGGACATTGTTGCCTTAAGAGGCACCTCAACATTATTGGCATTATGGATAGCCCAGTATGTAGGGGATGCCATATGGCAGAGGAGAGTTCATCACATATTTTGTGTGAATGTGACTACTACTGTGCCAAGAGATTTGAATTTCTTGGTCACTTCATCGAGCCGTGGAAGTTGATCAACTTCCCAGTTAAATTGCTGCTGAGATTTATCTCAGCTATTGGCCTCTCTGAGATCTAATGGTTATTAAGATTGCTGCTGAGATAAATATTAAGTTGTTCCATTCCCCCACATGTGCAAATTCCTCATTTCACTGTCAAAGAGCTTGAAATATAACAAAATTTAAGATCCATAAACAATTTTTTTTTTCAATTCTTTTGTAAAGAAATTAAACCATTTTTGTAATTTTTTATAAATTTATTTTGAGGAAAGGTTCTCTTTCAATGCAAATGATAAGTTGCCACCACATATACAGCAATATATAATCATTTGCACTTTTACAAGTGTAACAAACAATGATATGTCATCATTTGGCAGTTAAAAGATCCGTAACATTTGTTTAGCATACTGTATTCAGCATTATTAGTATTACAAATTTAAAATTATATAAAATAAATTCAATCATACCAGTTAATGAAACTAAGTTTTAAAACCTGGTAAGGATAAATGAATAGCTATTGTTAAAAGTGTTATATATCTGATTAATTGTCCTCAATAATATTTTACTGTTACCTATTCTTAAAAAATATTGTTATAATGATTTATTTGGCTCTTGAATATTTATTCAGTGGACTTTCAATTTGTACTGCACAGCAAGGCTCAGATGGATGTAATATTTTCAGGTTTCATTTTGTCAACACATTTCTTGGCAATCAGACTGTAATGAAAACAAACAATTTTAATTATTGTCTGTTGCCAAATATTACATGTTAGGAAAAAGATAATAATAAGAAATGGTTGTGACTTGTTTTGAACATGTGACAGTAAAAGGTTACCAGCAGAAATATTCTGTTTGGTGTCACAGTTATATTATTTTTAGCAACTTTATTGCCTCCACCAGCAAAATGGAAAGGTTTTACATTATGCAGGCATAAATTTTGCCCAACAGATTTTGATGACAAACAATCAATATTGCCATTTGTCACAAATCCTATTTTTATGTATTTGGAAAAAGATGTGACTGATAAGTAATGACTATGACTCGTTTTGAAAAGGTAGTGGTAAAAGGTAAACTGGATTGGATGTTTTATTGATTGTCAGTTGGATCATTCACTTAATCACCTGAGTTAACAAAATGGAAAAGTATCAATTTTAAAAAAATTTTATTGACATAAATCAATTGCCAAATCAGAAGGAGGTTGCCTTTTGATATCAGCATCTACACGTTTGAATCATGCTGCTAGTATGGATATTTATAGCTATTTGGAATTGGCTTTAAGCAGTAGTCCTTGTCTAGCAAAAAAACACCAAGGGTAAAAAAATTTTGCAGCTGTTGGATTGATAATATTTTTTCGTGGTAAGAAAAAAATCTGAGTAGATCAAAATTACTCGTTTTTGTGGGGAAATAAGATTAATTTGGATTTATTACTATTATTTAGGAAGGAGTTGCTTGCTGAACTTCAAGCTAGAGATAGATCCTCAACATATATTGATGAATACCTTCATCTTAAGAAAGAAAAGGTGACATTTTTCTCCTGTTAAATCAGCTTGAGTCAAAGCAATTTATTCTTCTTTCTATTACAAATTGTTTTTTTTATACATATATAATTTTGAATTAACAATTATTTCTGGATAGCTAAAAGTTAAACATTGCATTGAATTAATTGCTAAAGGGAAAATAATTTTAAACTTAACTTCATTTTCACATCAGCATTGAAAGTGGAGAATTTTAATTTTTAGGTTTTGTATTTTATTAATTTCACTATTTGTGACTATATTTCTTTTGATCCTGTAAAACTTATAATTTTTTCCTAGCATTTTAAATGTTCTCCCATTGTTTTATAATTTAAAGTTATATATGCTTAGGTACCAATTCTAAGCTTTCTGGCATTTTTTTTATCTACATTAATCTTGATGAAAGGTAGTCTTTAGTTATCAAATATGATTATTCTTGTATAATTAAAATTATGATGTATTGTTGCTAGTTATGTATTTGTATTGAATTTTATTTCTTTTTATTATTATTATTATTTAGGAAAGTCTTCTTAAGCTTCGCCAAAATCTTAAACGCCAGCTTGAAGTCATTCGCAGTAGTCAGCAAGGTGATAAGATAGTAAGACCTGGTGGCGATGAATGGGTGGTTGTGGATCGTGCTTAGATATTTTCATCACTATATGAATCTTGTTATGTTGGTTAAACATCTGTAGACTGTTATTTTGATTGTCAAGAATATGTTTGAGCAATGCAATGCTTATAATGTTCTTATACATGGTAAGATCAAGAAGTTTGGGGACTGTCATACTTTGCAAATATAATTTATTGGTATGTGTTGTATGCAGCCACCTTCAAAATTTAAACTTCCATGAACTCTGCATTCTAGCAATGTGGCTGAAAACATTCCTGGAAATCTTTGAATGAGATGGTCTTTGGTGTAACTATTACAGCTTCCTAAACCTCTGATGCACTATTGAAATGGTATCATTTCAGTTTTTTTTTCAAGTTGGGAGAACAAATAAAAATTGCATGAGAGAAGGGAGGTTGTAAATTGGTTGACATGCTCATTGGTTGATCCATTGAGAAGGTACATTATCATGTTATATCACCAGATCCTTGCTGTTCTAAAGTTCTGGCCATTTCTAGTAGCTAGTGTCATAGATATGAGTTAAGTTCTTTGTATACATAGATGAATTGACATTGATTGGCACAAATCATTTCTGCATACTGTCTCATGTAGCTGCCACAACGTGTGCAATGTTACTGTCATTGATATATCCTAAATTCCAGCTCACATTTTAACCCTTTTGTGGGCCATTTATTTCTTTTCTGGATTTTTGTACTTTATGAGCAATTAAACAATAGAATTTAAAGAAATGTTATTTATTTTTACATTTAAATTTTAAGGTGCTAACTATACTTCCCATAGAAACATAACATAAATCATAGTAAAAGTTCAATTTATTGGTGATTTCAAGCGATGGAAAGTTAAGAAGCCTGTTGTGATCCATAAGGGATCCATTGTAATCATACATCCCATTCTGCATACATGTAGTGGGTCCTATTTTCTTGAACCTTTGTGCTACTTTCCTTCATTGTTTTTAGTTGGAAACCAACTTTGACATTATTTTCCATACTGGCTGAGTGCACACCATCTGGAACGGCATGCTTCTTTGCTTGGAAGTTAGCAGAATTGCTTTTCCATTTTCTTAAGGAATATCCATCTATTAGCCAGTGAGCTAATGATACTGTACACAATGTCAGCAGGTCTGTAATTGATTTTGCACTTGAGGCATGTGTATTTCATAAGATCATTAAGGTTGGGAAGTATTCTTCCCTAAACCCACGAAAGAGTTAATATAATTCAATACTTTAATTTGTCCCTTGAATGCTATTTCTGATTTCACCAAATAGGAATGACTATGATTCACTAACATGCATTGTTTTGATAAACACTACACTGTAAATAAAATTTGTCCTTACCTGATGTACATGTATTGTGTGCACAAAATATTATTTTTCCTTCTCCAAACTGGTATGAAGATATCAGCATAGTCTCTGAACAATTGATCTTACTATGTAATTTCACTAATTATATTGCATTTCACATATTTCTTTGCAGACTAATTGAAATTTTTAAAACTCTGGCTTCTGCTGGTAAACAATACTTTTGTTGCTGTTACTAAAATTCATTCATTCTTTGTACATATTTTTAAGTATGCTTATTATGTATAGTTTTATACATTTTTTTGTCCCTTTGTAAAATAACTTCACTATTATATATCCATTTTTGAGGGCAAGTTTAAAAATAATTTTCTGTTTTTTATAGGTTAAAAATAGTGGAATTTTTATTTTAAGATAAAGAAAATTTATATTTTACAATTTGTGGATAAGGGGATTCTTCATATGGAGTATGAATTTTTTGTAATTCTTGATTTTTTAATGTTTAATAATTTTAGATTTATGTAATAATTAAATTCTTTATTTTTGATGCCTATGTGTTAATACAGTATTGATATATTCAATCTTCATTTTCAAATCAATGTATTAGAACAGTACTATCTAACTTCTTTTAAACTATCGGCCACTTTATGTTCCACAAACATTTTGGGGACCAAAGAAAAATGTTTAAAAAATCAATTAATTTTATTAATAATTAGTTAAAAATAAAAAATTTTAAATATGTAATTAAAAATACATGAAATAATCAAATGAAAAAGTTGTATGTGTAATTTTTTTTTAATTGATTTTTTTCCATGTCTATATCAGTATTTGTGTTTGAAAGCAGAATTATATTTAAAGTATAGAATCTTTAAGTTTCCATATTTTGATTGGATTCATTTCATGTTAGAGAATTCAGGTTTGTAGACGTATGAACTATCTAAGTTGAAGATACGATTGTAAAATTTAATTGTTTGTACTGTTTACATTGTTCTTTTTCACTACTATTTAGATAGTAGATATCTTTAATTTAAAATATTTTCCCAAATGTCTGTTTATACTCATGTGGAAAGAGGAAAGTATTTTAATATGTATACAGTAGACTAAAACTATATTTTACTCATATATTTTGAAGCAAATACTATAATTGTGTGTCTTAGTGGGCTACTATTTTGCTATCAGGCAGATAATTTGCAAATTTATTTGTAAAATTTTGTGAATTGCAAATTACATATGCACTTTCACTCTCTGGCTGTGTCATTCATTATCTAAGGTTATTTTTTTAGATAGTGGAAAAGTTGAAGTGTATATAGTTGTAAATAAGCAAAAAATATAAATACTTAAATAATTACTGTAATGAATTTGAGATTGATATATGCAAATAATTTCAGGTTGTTTACAAGCTGAATACTGTGCCTTCATACAATCGCCAAAATATACTGATTCTGTGTATATGGGTATTAAGTTATTAAATATATTAGGTTAATTCAAGCATAAATTTTGTCTGCTTTGGGGCCCCTTTACAATATTCTGTATCAAAAAAGTGGTCTCCTTCATAAAATTTGCTACAATATGTACATTTAAAATCTGAGAATGCAAAACATAATTCCTGTTGCTCAAAGATTTATCTTATATACATGTTTTAAGAAATAACCTTCCAGCACTTATGCTCAACAACACATGAACATTCATGCATTGAATTTTTTACAACTGCTGTTATTTTGCCTATTTGGCATGAAAAGGGGCAAAAATGAAAAAATTCATTAATAAATATAAAAAAATTGACCTGATTGTTGCAAAATACAAATGACATCGCATTCAAAAGAAAGTAAATTAATTTTAAATGCTTGTATTAGTAAGGCATGAAGACAGTGATGTACAGTAAAACCCGTTTAAGAAGTTTATATTTTCGGTACCCATTTTCCCCCTATTCCTGCAATGTTAAAATAACCTGTTTATAAAATTTTGTTCCAAACTCTTTCCCGCTTAAAACATTTTCTTTCCTTTCTAAGTTTACTTACAGAACGCGTTTATAGTTGCCTTTCGATTACTGGTATTTTTTTTTTCTCTCTCTCTCTGTAAAGGTCAATGTTTATGGCTGAAAACGATTGTTGTAACTTTTATTTAAAATGTGCCTGAAGAAGTTTTTAAAAGCTTTAGACAGCTAGACTGTTACCAATTACAAATTGCCGATAAAAAACGAAAGAAAGAAACTATAACAGATTTTTTTCTCTAAAACCAATTCCAGTGGTGTTTAAAGTAAAATTTCTTAGCTGAATTAACACTAGATTGCCCGAGATTTCTTGTATACCTATATTGCCCCCAAACAGTCAAAATGACTGCATTGTGAAAAAATAACAAATATGTAAAGAAATTTGTTTAAAATTAATTTTTAATATTATATAATAAAGGAGGGCGGAAGTAACTACAATTATTCATAAACCCATTTATATGTTATAGAAAAAGTCACCAAATTGTAAGAAATTGTGTCATTATATTTCATAATTGTTTTTCTAATTGAAATTAAAAAACAGTCAAAATGACTGCCTTGGGCAATCTAGTGTTAAAGATATTCCAAGGTAATTATGTTATTTATCTTTATTAATAGCTAATTTTTTAAGTATACAAAAAATGTAAATTTTTGAGAAAAACCAAACCTATAGTTTATATATTATTTTATAAAGAAAAAATCTCTCCTCATTATCTAATGTAAGTATTTCTTTAAAAAAATTAATTTCGTTTAAGAAGTTTTCTCTTTCCATTCCCTTAGAAAACTTCTAAAGTGGGTTTTACTGTATATATATTTATATATATATATATATATATATATATATATATATATATATACACATACACACACACATACATACGCATAAATAATGCTTATTGCCTGATTTCCCGTTTTAAGAAGTTTTAATGAGTTAGGCCCTTGGAAAACTTCTTAAGCAGGTTTCACTGTATTTCATCATAGAAAATTTATTATTTGACAAATATATTTTAGAATCTAAGAAAGTTTAGTATTCTTGAAAGGCAAGTATAGACAAGTAAAAAAGGAAAATATATTCACCTTGGAAGGAAAAAATGTCGATTTAGCATAACTTACTTCTGCAAGAAAATTTTCTTCAATGAAACAAATCAAGAAAATAAATGACTAGTTCCAAAGACTAATTTTAAACTAACTTTAGTTTTAGAATTCTTATTTATTTCTAAAAATAATAGAATGGAGATCTTTTTCCCTCAAATCGATATCACTCTCAAGTTCTAATGTTTTCTTTATTTCTCTTCATCTAATAATTCTTTAAGAATTTGGAAAAAAATCAGTTGTTTATATTTTTTATCATGAAAAGCAGAATTAAAAATTACAAATTCCACTTTATACAAATTAAAACAATGCATGTCAATTATTGACACAAAATTACATAACAATTGGGGAAAAAATATTTTTATTATTTTTACCATGCATATGTCATAAATTTTATGAATAAACTACCACATAGCACAAAAGTCCGGATGAGAATAAAAATTGTAAATTTCTGCTTGCACATTTCATGGTATAGGAAAGGGTTAAATGAAGAAATAAGAATGATCTTCAAAGGTCTAAGCTGCAATATGAAGAAAAAGTGCATTAAAAGTTAAATTTGTTAATTTATTTTACAATTTTGACAAAGATACATGCTGTGAGGTTAAAACAATAAATAAATCAGAGTATAATTTATTATCCAATATCCTAATATTCTGTTATCAGCAATAATATTCTGATAACATCCTATTTGGAAATAGTTTTGTGAAACAACATGTAAAAATATTTTATTATGATAGATTGTGATCAAGTTATCCATGACAGAGTTATTGCATCAGTTCTAAAACCTTTCACTTTGCAAGACAAACAACTTTTTGCAAGTTCTACTTTTTACCATTCAAGCCATTTGATAGTTTGGGTGTAAATAACAAATTGTGATACATTACTGCTTAAAGCATTTAATAATTACAAAAGTAGATTCACAAGTTATGATGAAATATGATTCTGCAATATTGTTTGTTATACAATAGTACTTGTGGTGACCATTTTGAGCTATAACCATCCATATTCTTTTTGGAATATTCTGGATTGTGCAAACTGTGTAATAGTTGTTCAACATACCAACTTGTCAACATTTGTTTGTTGGAATAAGTTGAATTATAATGCTGAGTGTAATTTTATTGTATCTTGAAAAATATATTTGTAACCACAGTGTGTTTTACACGGTTTCCGCGTACCTAGAAATTCAGGGAAAGTCATGGAAAATCATGGATTTAGACAATGGATTAATTTTGTCATGGAAAGTCTTGATTTTTCAAGTAAAATGAGTAAAAGTCATGGGAAGTCATGGATCCGCTAAACTACCGAATAAAAAAAAATGCATTGAATTGTTTAATTCTATTTTTACTTGTCATTTAGCTGAAGTTACTGAGTTTGGTATTTATGTATTATCCTATTGACCATATTGCCAAGTAAAATTTGTTCACCAAGGAAACTCAAGGCAAGAAAGCATAATGGGTGGGTAAATGTATATTATTCTGGTTTTTTCTTAAATTGTAGATTAAAATTTTATTAATATAATAATAATTATTTTTTAATAAAAATTATTTAAGATTTTTGCACAAAATATAAGTTTATCTCTAGGGATATTGTATATAAACATTATAGGGTTATATTTGTCTATTATTCATGGTCACCTGGATAATACCAAAGTACCCTGAATTCAAATTGGAAACATTTTGATTGAAAAATTGCTATATGATTAAACTTAGGTATGTAGATACAACAATTTATTTTTATGTGAGTTTATTAATACTTATAAAGTAAGTTTATAGTTTTTTTATGATAAAATTCCTGTAATTTCTCTAAAAGCATATATTTTATTTGTATGTACATCAGAAGTTTTATTTATATATACTTTAACGAAAGCTTTTTAAAGTCATGGAAAATGATCTGCTAAATCAGGGAAAGTCATAAAAAGTCATGGATTTGAAAAATTTTATTTTGGCAGATACCCTGACTGGAGCCTATTTATGTTCCACTATTTATCAGATAGATTTAAATTAGGGTAATTTTAGGAATAATTAGGAAAATAAAAAATACATATATTGAGGGGGAATTAGGATAAATATTTTTATGTTTATTTAACAAAACTGCATACCTTGTATTACATTCATAATAATTTCAAAATTATCATCTTTAATTCTTACATCTTTATGCATGCACACTAGTTCAAATTTTGCTTGCATCTTTTCAAATTTAAGTTGTTCTATTTACAATACTGTTTCTTTCTTATTGTCTCTAACTCTTTTGTACTTCTATATTATCTCATTAATCAGACCATTCACAGATCCACATTAAAATTCAAATGCAGTATGACACAATTAGTAATTTATGAACTATCATTTTATAGTAATAGATTAATTCTTTTTTTTCAAACCTTCATCCACATTTATAGTCATTCCCATATGCTCCAAAAGTACTGCTAAGTTTGTCAGCCTCTTGTGACCAGTTATATTGCATTGAAATGTTTTTACTTTTTTCATGATCAAAAACCATCTTTGAACACTTGTAATAGAAACTAGTAACGCACGCAAAATTTAATAGTTTTAAAAAACTCGTGTAATACATACATTGAAAATATTTGGGGGGAGAGCATGGCCCAACTAAGATACTTTCGTGCCCATGACACAATCCAATTTTTGTGCCCCCATGCAAATTTATAGCTATCTATATATTTATAGCTATATATATATATATGTATAGATTTTTAAGTTATCATAATTACAGTTATATAAAAATTATAACATTGAATTAGCTAATAGATTTAAGAAATTAGCATTAAAGTAATATTCAAAATCAAAAACACCAAATTTTTATTTTACGTAATCATTATTATCTCTGTTTAGACATGCTAAAAGTTAGGACTTTTAAGGACCTAGAGTGACCCACTTTTTTAATTTCTACCTTGCACACTCACAAGCTCTGTGGTGCAGAAAATAAATATTAATGATAGAATTAAAAATAATTTAAATTGATGAGATGATTTAATGGTTTATAGTGGTACGTTGCTAATAATCTGTCTTATAAATATGCAATAACCCATAGGATAAAAAGAGCACCAGGTTCGTTGAGGGAATTAATTATCAGGTAAATAACAGTAAAATTAAAGTAAATAGGAAACAATATAGTTCATGACAAACACAATTACCTTGTACAATAATTTATTAAAACTTAACGAAAGGGAATTGTGCATGTGGATTAAAAATTATAATGAAGTTCAAATGAACACAAGATATCATGAGGGAAATGAAATTACTTCAATGACATTGACATAAAATTCAACTGTTATGCACAAAATAATGTCAGATATTGATTGAAATTTATCAGGACTAAATATTTAGCAGGTAAAATTTAAGCACAGAAATTGATATCAACTATTGCAAATTATAATAACTGTATTATAAAATGATAAACAAAGGTAAAAACACTCGACTAAATTTTCGTGCCCGTGCAATAATTAGGCCCTGGGGGAGGGAGTCTAGACTCCTGGATCTCCACTATAAATATATCTTCGACTCATGCATCCTAAAATATTTCATTTCCACTATTAATGAATAGTAATTGTAATTGTTTTACTCTGGGGTATGATTTCAGGTATAAATAAAAGTATAAAAACTTATTTGTAATGGTACATTAATAACTTTCACAGAGTTTTAAAGCCATTAGTTTCAATCAAACTTCTTTTTGGATGAAGTAGATGGTTGCAGATGCAAGGATTAATGGGGTTTTTTTTTATCAATAGTTTAGACATTAGAGAGTGGAAGCATAATGTTGTTTAGTTCTTTTGATTTCACCTATATTGTTCTTACTTAAGAACAGAGGGCATATATATATGTTATAGTTAAATAAAGGAGAATTGTATAATTTTCCTTATCTTTATTCAGCTTATATGTTTAAATTTCATCTAGTCAACCCTTATATGTACAAGAAAAATTATTTGGTATATTTAAGTAAAATCATAATTTTTACTTTGTACCTGAATATAACTAAAAATATTTAAAGAAGTTATCAGATTTATGTACAAAATATGTCAATCCTATGAAAATTGTACAATTGTATGTTGGCATTTTTACCTCTAATTTAGAATGATAGTGTTTGAGTTTTGTGTTAAATAGTAATATTGTACAATACGTTATGCCATTGTGTGTTAAAAAGCTGTTGCCTCTGACTTGTTGAAATTACTTGTTATTCTATGTAAAATACTTATGTACATTGGAATGGTGTTTTAAATAAATTTGTTTTCTATGCAACCTTCCATTTTAAGTAAGAATATTAAATTATAAATGACCTCCAAGGCTGCTGCTAATAAAAATAACGTCTAGTATTGATTTTCATTTTTCAAATTTCATAAATGCATGACCTGCTAACAACTTTATAATGTCCCAACACAGTACTGCATTCAAAGGACCAATCTCTAATGGTACGTTGGTCAACAGTTGGGTTATTAGTTGTTTCTTACAGAATGCTAACTAGGATGGGTCGACGATGGCCAACTAAATGGCAACATTCTGTATAGATCAGCCAACTGAATGCCAAAAATTATAAATACTTGTTCACTGTAAACTGAACAATTCCATCATACTTTTCTGAAGTTTGGAGAAAAACTACAGTTACTTATTAAAGTAACTCAGAAAGATGGAATTCTACAGCCAGCCACAAGCATACCTAAGAACTATAATTATAGTTACTTTAGCAAGAAACTGCTTTTTTTCTCCAAACTCAGAGGAAAATTTAATGCAGTTGTATAGTTTACTGTAAAGACAAGAATTTACCCCATTGCATTGCCATCCAAATATTAATTCTAAAAAATTATTGCAATCACACTCTTCTCAAACCCACGTAAACCCTTCAAATGCCCATCGATCAATGTTAAAATGAAAGTCAAATATTACGGAAATTAGCACACTCCGTATCTCATCACATGTGGTGGAGAAAGCCTGCGTCCCCTGAAGACATTTGTGACCGAAGCTTTCTTTTTGTGAGAAAACTGTTGTCTATAGCGAAGCAAAGAGAACATATGGCCCATTTTCTTTCCACGAAATGGTATTTTAGAATTTTAAAATTTCGACGGAGCAGGGAGGGATAGGTACCTTTAACTACGGTGTTGAAACAAGAAATCTCTTGGTTTCTTGTTCATTCCTTTTTTGGTCACATGTATTTATTCCTGGAAAAAGTCGAGAAACATACAGTTTTTCCAGTAGCTTTATTTGCTTTAATAAAGGAATAAACCCCAAAGCATTTGGAGGGGCAAAGCTACAAGTTCGATCACTTATACTTGCTTTAAAAATGTCCCAGGAAAAGACGATAACAGTAATAAGAATAAGTCTTAAGAACATTAATAAAAACAGAATAATTTCAATATTTATTAAAATGTCAGAAAAGTAATGTATAAATAAAACCCAAATTATTTGGAGGGTCGAAACTACAAGTTTGAATATTTATATTTGCTTTAAAAATGTCCCAGGAAAAGACGATAGCCGTAATTAAAATAATAAGTCACACGAATAAAAACAGATTAACTTCAACATTCATTAAAATGTCGAATCAGAATTTTCATATATGAATAAAACCCTAAAAATCTGGAGCGGCAAAACTAAGTTTGCCCCTCTTCTAAATATTCTGGAGGGGGGGCAATTGCCCCCCTTTGCCCTTCCCAAATTACGCCCATGATTTTATACATTCAGATTTTTATCAAGTGGTGCTTTTTTTTTAATGTAAAGATTTCATTTCAGTACTATTGGCTAGAATGCAAAATTGTTTATTAGCTTGTGAGGAAACGTAATCACAAACGATATCCCAAAGAAGTTCACTGATATTTCTTCATTTTTTAAGAGGAGTAAACATGTAATAGTTTAACTAATTGCATAAAAATCAATATCTAATTTGCAAATAATTATTAAGCAGTTTCCTTTAGTAAGGATTTATCAAAGTATTATACATATTGTATGTACTATAAGTCCAGTGGCGTTGGGGTAGCGCTTCGCGTTCCCACGCCGCAGGTCCGAGGTTCGATCCCCGGGCTGGGCAAGGTTGACTCAGCCTTTCATCCCTTCAGTGGGTAGAGAAATTGAGGACCAAGCATGCTTGGGAACTAGACACTGGCGGTTCCGAGTAAGGCTGACCATCTAACCGGAACATATCCTACGCACCCAGGGCCCTTGGTCTAAGAAACGGAGATTGGTACCGTAGGCCCTGGCCCCCTAGGGGCTGTTTCGCCGAGGAATTTAGTTTAGTGTACTGGGAATATATTTGAAGCGTAGATTTTTAGTATGTGCATTTAGCGTGTTAAATTGAAAGATTTTCAAAATGGCAGCTGTAATATTGACATAATAAAGCAATTTGTCGCAACGTCATGAACTACTATAATGCCCTTCCCATTTATTTTCATGTTTACAACAGTCAATAGACAAACTATGAACTGCCCTTCCGTTTGAAACTAAAGCCAGAATTATCATAAGCTCATATGTGTCCTACTGCGTGAAACCGCCTTATTGCAACAAAAACAGCTTAAGAAAGAGATGAAGAAGACAAAAAATATTTTATAGGTAACGTGGAATCTGATGTTAGTTCTGAAACTAATATTTTATTATGTAACTGAACTAGCATTTAAAAAATTATTTATTGTGTCTTTTCTATTTCCTCTATTCAAAACAGATTTCAGCCGTTTCACGAATTCCTCTTAGTCATAATGATTCTGAAAAGTAAACACAGTAAGGAGTGCTTCCTGTGCAGATAAAACTTAGAAATACTAGGAATACCATAAGAGCAAATTTAGCTTTCGTTTTCATAACAAATTACTAAAAAAAGGGTTATTTTAAGTTCCAGAAAAGAAAATTTTCACTTGATTTGAGATGACTTGGTGATACATCTCTGAAAAACTCGCCTCACCAAGAAAAAGACGTAAACACTGGCCGGACCAATCGTAGATGAGAAGAAAGATGATGAAAGCATGGGACATTACCAAAATAATTATTGCCCCAAAAAAGTCGCCAACCTAAGATTGGTTTGTTTGGTTTGGAGCGCTACGGTCTACTTTTTTGCAACACGAGGGCTAATGAGACCGGGACCTACTGCTTAAAGCCGATTCCGAACGGCTACGAACATCCATGCCATAGTGGGATTCGAACCCACGAACTCCGGATCCGAAGGCCAGCACCCTAACCAATCGGCCATCGTTCGGCTTCGCCAACCTAAGAAGCTGGCATGAAGGTTTACACTCTCCCCCATGTTTAGTAGTTAAGAAATGGGTTAAGGAAAATTTTCTTGGGAGCACTGGAGAACTTAGGGTACTGCTGATCAAACTTGGCGTCTTTTTATCTTAGCGACAAGCTGTACGCCAAGAAAAAATAGGGGCGTGGTTTGCTCGAATCAGACGATCGAAAGAATAAGATTTCGATTCGTAAAACGACTTATTTTATCAGAAATCGGTTCTAAGTGATGCAGAAACGTGTTTTCAGACGAGTGAAAATGCAGTCTAGACTTAGATTACAAACAGAAACTGTTTAGGATTATAAATTTTCCATGTATAATAATTGTATCAACATACATATCTTTCCTAATATATAATTGTTTTCAGAAGAATCTTATAAACATTTTCTCAGCAAGGAACTAAAAGGTATTAAACAGGGTTGTTTGATTTGATTTTGAGAGATATTATTTTTGATTATAATTCTTATAGCATATTATACATTTTAATAAAGTGTATATTGTTTACTAATCAGGGTCAGGTTTCTGATATCCAAACACACTTTTTCACGTGACATCTGATTAAACTGTTCTTTAATGAGATTAAACTGTCAAAAACTCAAAATCATAGGAATTTTATTTTAAATATACATTAAGAGTAATTGATTCATTTAATATGTATTCCATGTAATTTAATTAATTGTGTCAGTAACAATTTATTGTATTTTAAAAATAATTACAATTAATATTACATTTCCAAGCACTATGTTATATAATTTGCTTTTTTTATATATGTTTGGGGGTTTTAAATGGACTAACTAAAACTGGTCTAACATGGCACGGTTTAGTTATTTTTCACATGATGAGGTCCCAAAATGAAAAACTTGTATCAAGCTTGTCACTTTGAATCCAAAATTACTAAAAAATTGTGTCACTTGTCATAACACTTATGCTACTAAAGATAGTTCATTGTCACTATGCCAACAAAAAATCTCTGTATTCAGTAATTTGTACTCTTGATAGTTCTATAATATATAGTTTAATTAACATGGTTTCCGCTCACCTGGAAAATCATGGATTTAGACAATGGATTAATTTTGTCATGGGAAGTATTGATTTTTCAAGTAAAATTAGTAAAAGTCATGGATCTGCTAAACTATTGATTAAAAAAAATGCATTGAATTGTTTAATTCTATATTTACTTGTCATTTGGCTGAAGTTACTGAGTTTGGTATTTATGTATTATGCTATTGACCCTATTGCCAAGTAAAATTTGTTCACCAAGGAAACAAAGCAAGAAAGCTTAATGGGTGGGTAAATGTATATTATTCTGGTTTTTTCTTAAATTGTAGATTAAAATTTTATTAATATAATAATAATAATTGTTTTTTAATAAAAATTAGTTAAGATTTTTGCACATAAGTTTATCTCTAGGGATATTGTATATGAACATTATAGGGTTATATTTAGCTATTATTCATGGTCACCTGGATAATACCAAAGTACCCTGAATTCAAATTGGAAACGTTTTGATTGAAAAATTGCTATATAATTAAACTTAGGTATGTAGATACAACAATTTATTTTTATGTGAGTTTATTAACACTTATAAAGTTAAGTTTATAGTTTTTTTTTGATAAAATTCCTGTAATTTCTCCAAAAGCATATATTTTATTTGTATGTACATCAGAAGTTTTATTTATATATACTTTAACGAAAGCTTTTTATAGTGATGAAAAAGGATCTGCTAAATCAGGGAAAGTCATGAAAAGTCATGGATTTGAAAAATTTTATTTTGGCAGATACCCTGAATTAATAAGATTAGCGTTCTCATTGTAAAACATTGTCTCTAATTGTAATATATTAAAAACTTACAGTTTTAAAAATTGTTTAATAACATCGATATTAAATATATAAATATGGTAATAAAAATTTTGTTAATGATATCAAATTTCTTAAGGACTTTAACATAAATTTCTTCTTTAAATTGCGAGATTTTATCCCACTGCATATTTATATTATCCATAACAATGAATTTTATTTGCAGAGTATTGGTGTACTTCAGACTGCCAATGCCTCTACCATGCTTGTCAATTTATATCTCTATTATTATGATTAAATAATACAAGCAATGATCGTTATCAATCAGTCTGTGGCATAGATAATATAACAGTATTCAATAAAAGTAATGACACCATAGATTAATGCTTTTATCCTAAAACTTTAGAAAAATTATCTAGCATCACTAATCATTTACGTGTAAATTTCGTAGACTTAAATATTAAAATAATGAGTCTGCAACCATTAACTTTTCATTTCTTTGATAAAAAGTCAGATTACAGTAATTTGTTAAGTAATACTTATATTTGTTAAGTAATATATATTTGTTAAGTAATTTGTTAAGTTACAGTAATAAGTTAAAATTGTGGAATTTCAAGATACGATTTCCAGTATACACAAATCTATTTTTAAAAACCATATTGTCAATCAGGTTATTAATAAATAAACTGGAATAAATAAACTCAAAAGTTAATTAGGGTAAACATGTTAAAAATCTAACTAATTTGCAACAGGAAATTAATTATTCAGTTCATCTCAATAAAAACATAATAGATAGCTTTCGATTTAATGAATAATTTATTAATAAATATAATAATTTTTTGAAATATAAAAATTAAATTCAAATTAAATTGCATACTGTAAATTAGTTGAAAAGAATTTAATTAAATATATGAAGTAACATGTGGCATCATATATTGACTATAGTATATGTGCCTGTCATCAGCTATAATTTTTTGTTTTTAATAAATATCTTCTGTCTTTGAAATGTCACAATAACAAAATTATTTTCTTTTATAAGTATACAGGAAAGCTGAGGTGTGGCATTCTAGATTTTCTTAAAATTTGAATGACTAACTGATAACAAGGCTTCCTAAATATTTAATACTTTCTTTGAAAGAGCAGTATTGTAAAGTGTCGTATTTATGACATGTAGGACTATGCTAAATGGTCTTTTATTCATTATTTGAATGCAGTTAAAATATGTTGTTAAAGCTGAAGTAAACCAATAACTAATATCCTTCAGGGTCTTTGGTGACTACATTAAATAGATACTGCTTAACTATAGGAAATGTTAATATTACACAGTATTTATTATTAATGTTTCACAGTAGTAATTTACGACAAATTCATACATCTAAAGCTGAAGTTGTCCCATGTCTAATTTATTCTCTGCCTTCACCCCGTCCCATTAAATAAAGTTCAGTTAGGCAAAACATTACTATATCTTTCTTTTATTACGTTGCAGGTTATATTTTTTTTAGAGCATTTCTCTATAAATGGTGCTTGGTAGTTGAACAGAATGTCATATTGATGAATTTTATGCACAAGAAAATTTGTATTTTAGTAGAAGATGTTTTATACAATTGTAATATCACATGTTAAGAACTAAAAATGACGATTAATCTTTATCATCTGCCTAATATTTGAACCATTTTATTCTAATTATGCATAACATAACTAAAAAGGATTTGAAAATTATATATATGTATTAAAATGACAATTTGTTGTGTTAAAAATTTTTGATGTAGGTTAATGTATCATTTTGAAAATATTTGAAACAGAATTTCCACTATGAAGTGCCTTCAAAATAATTTAAGAAAGTTCTCGCCGTCAAACTTTTGGATGTTGTTGATATGAGTAAAAGCCGTACTGAGGTGAAACCATATACTTGCAATGTATGTAAATAAACATATTCTGAAAAAAGTTTTTTAGATGCTCATCTTTGTTCGCTGTTCCGAAAACCCAAAGACATCGAATCAGAAGATAATCACAAAAACAGTTTATTCACGAACACAGTACATTTAACACAAAAAATTTATTCACAGTTCTTAAATACTCGACTCATGATTCATCTTAATATTTCACAGTATGATGAATTTAAAGGTAGTAATTCACGATAAAATATTCTTAATATCTCATTAAAAATTCTCAATTCTCTAAATAAAATAATTATAACTCAGAACGAAACTTCTCGCCTTGTCATATATTTTTCTTTTGAACCCACCGGTGTTGCCAAACAGAGGCATGTAAATTCCTCGTGCGTTAAAAAAAATAAACCATTGAGTCAATGTTACGAAAAACATATTCTGAAAAAAGGTTTTTTCTCAACACCCGCTCTGGGTAAAAACCTTTTGCTTGCAATGTATGTACGAAATCTTTTTCTACAAAAAGCCAGTTAGATATTCATTATCGAACCCACACTGGGGAGAAATCACATGTTTCTTGAGTGTGTATAAAGTCATTTTTTATGAAAGGCAACTTAGATACCCATCATTGTTTCCATACTAGAGAAAAACCATATGCTTGTAATGTATGTACTAAATCTTTTTCTATTAAAAGACAGACATTCATCTTCGTTCCCACTCTGGGGAGAAACCATATGTTTGTAGTGTATGTAAGAAGTCATTTTCTATAAAAGGCAACTTAAATACTCATCTTCGTTCTCATACTGGAGAAAAACCATATGCTTACTGTATATGTATAAAATCATTTTCTAGAAAAAGTTACTTCTTCATCTTTGTTCTTATACTGGAGAGAAACCATATGCTTCCAATGTATGTATAAAATTATTTTCTATAAAAAGCCATTTATATATTCATATTCGTTCCCATACGAGAGAAACCATATGCTTACAATGTATGTACAAAATCATTTTCTAGAAAAGGCCACTTATATATTCATCTTCAGTCCCACACTGGTGAAAAACCATATACTTGCAATGTATATCAGAAAGTGTATGCCTCGTGTTGCAAAAAGTAGACCATAGCACTTCCAAAACCAAACCAAATCATTCTCCTGAAGAGAAACCATATGTTTACATTGTCCAGAAGGAATCATGATTTGCTTTCACCATTAAAGATTATTCATCTTCCTACGAATTGCTGAAGGAAAGTGTTAAAACATATATATAAGAAAACTTTTTGCTAAAAATGTTTCAGTGCTTTCTTCGTACTCGGAATTATTAAGTTTCTGGTGGACCTTAATAGTCTTGGAGTATTTTGTAACCAAATTGAGATTACCTTCTGTATCCAGCAGTAAATGTATTAAGAGCTATATTATTACAGATATTGATAAATTTATCTATAAAATTGCAGTTAACTGCTCTATGCCCACTGAATCATTTTCCTACTGTAAAATTAAGTTAATAGGTCACTGTGTTAGGTGAAACTATTTCTTCTTTCTTGCAATATAAATAAAGTTTATAACTAGAGATACCAAAAAAATGTAGTAAAACATTTAAATGAAAAATATATTATCATATACATAGATAAAGCAGGAAATGTGTCATAACCTGTAAAATATGTGGTAAATGCTTACAAAAAGAAACATACATCCATACTACTTTTAAACCTATTAAAATAACTACTAACATTATAATTAAGAAATTACAAGTAAGAAAATCTCAGTAAAGTGCAACAAGATATTGATTATTCTTTTAATCTCAATAAAAACATAATTGGTAGTTTTATGTTTAAAGAATAATTTAATAATAAATAAAATAATTTCAGATGTATAAAATTTAAAATCAAATTAACTTCCAAATATTAAGGTTAGTTGAAAAGAAATTAATTAAATGCATGAACTAACATATGACATATAATGACTAATATATATGTCTGTCATGAGCTATAATTTTTTGTTTTTATTAAATATCTTTTGTCTTTGAAATGTCGCAATGTTAAAATTATTTTCTTTTATGACTGTAAGGGAAAGCTGATGTGTGGCTATTCTTGATTTTTTAAAAAAATTCAGTGACTAACTGATTACAAAGCTTCCTAAATATTTAATGCTTTCTGTGAAAGAGTAGGCCTCGCACGTCCCCGGCTGCACTTTCAGATGTCTGCATGCCTAGTTTCTATACCTACTCACCTATGGTTACTGGAGTAGGTATCTTGGGTTCGATTAAAGCCTATATTGCCAACAATTAAGCACTGCAGTGACAAATTTCTGGACTAAACATTTATTTAAAAATTCTGTTAAGACATATGTACACTTCAAATCATACTCAAAAAAGGTCTGAAATAAGACCAAGGAAAAAAACAAATGGTACCGAGTGGAAAACACCTCTCTCGGTCTCAGCTCCTTTCACAAGAATGTCTGTTCTCCGTTGATCCGAGCAGGCATCTTTCTATCCTCTCCACAAAGGCCGGGGTGGAATCCCTCCCCCCCTTGGTTAAGCTTTCTTCTCCATGGGGAAAATGTCCTTTTCTGCAGCTGGCACGGGCAGGGGTGGCATCCCTCGCCCCCTCCTGTTGAACCTCCCTGGAACATGGTTTGCCCATCCGCTCTTGGGGTGTCCGTCTTCGGTCGCCGAAAAAAACCAGGGGCCCATGTAAAAACAACTTGAGTCTTGAGTCTAGTATTACAGTAGTATTGTAAAGTGTAGTATTTATGACATGTAAAATTATGCTAAAGGATTTTTATTCATTATGTGAATACAGTTAAGACTTGTAGTTAAAGGTAAAAGTAAACCAATAACTAATATCCTTCAGAGTTTTTGATGACTAAAATAAATGCTGCTTCACTTGAGGAAATGTTAATATGTATGAAAGCTGATCTGTTTAATTACTGTCACTATAAATTTTGTCACTAAAGATTGGTTTTAAGTAATAATTGTTTCCTGCTATGTGTATATCTAAAATATATTTACTTACTAAGACGAGCTTCACCTGTATTTCTGTATTAAAATTTCTCACATCAAAACAATTATCAGTTCTCTAGAAATAAAAAACAATAAAAATAATTATAACGGTAGACTTTTTAAAATTTTACTCAGTTGTCAAATTAGTTTACAATGCTTTAAAGATATAAAGCTCTTTTGTTTAAAAATAAATAAAAATAAATCAAACATTAGATAAGATAAAATGTTTTATTGTAGTAATTTCAGTCAAATGCATATATCTAAAGCTGAAGTTGTCCAATGTCCAATTTATTCTATGTCTTCACCTCCTCCCATTAAATAAAGTTCAGTTAGACGAAACTTTACTATATCTTTTCTCTATTATTTTTCAGGTTATATTTATTTTACAACATTTCTCTATAAATGGTGCTTGGCAGTTCAACAGAATATCATATTGATGAATTTGTGCAAAAGGAATTTTGTACTTCAGTGGAAGATGTTTTTTACAAGTGTAATATCTCATTAAGAACTAGAAATGAAGATTAACTTTTATCATCTGCCTTATAGTTGGACCATTTTATTCTAGGTATGAATCACATAACTAAAATAGATTTGAATGTTATATATATGTATATACTAGAATTTAAAATTGTTATATTAAAAAACATTTGATGTAGGTTATTGTAATATTTTGAAAGTGTTTAACACAGAATTTACACTAAAAAGTGCCTACCAGTCAAACTTGTGTTTGCTTTTAATATGGATAAAAGCCACACTGAGGTGAAACCATATGCTTGCAATGTATGTAAGAAATCATTTTCTGCGAAAGGCAGCTTAGACATTCATCTTCATTCCCATGCTGGGGAGAAACCATATATATGCAACGTATGTACAAAATCATTTTCAAGAAAAAGCAACTTAAATATACATCTTCAGTCCCACACTGAGGATAAACCATATGCTTGCAGTGTATGTAAGAAAGCATATTCAGAAAAAAGCTACTTAGATGTTCATATTTGTTTCGACTCTGGGGAAAAATCATTTGCTTGCAATGTATGTACAAAATCATTTTCTAAAAAAAGCCACTTAGAGTCTCATCTTCGTTCCCACTCTGGGGAGAAACCATATGTTTGTAGTGTATGTACAAAGTCATATTCAGTGAAAGGCAACTTAAATACCCATCTTCGTTCCCATACTGGAGAAAAACCATATGCTTGCAGTATATGTACAAAATCATTTTCTAGAAAAAATGACTTAGATATTCATTTTCGTTCCCATACTGGAGATAAACCATATGCTTGCAATGTATGCACAAAATCATTTTCTAGAAAAAGCCACTTGTATGTTCATCTTCGGTCCCACACTGGGGATAAACCATATGTTGCGATGTATGTAAGAAGGCCTATTCTCAAAAAAGCTACTTAGATGTTCATCTTCGTTCTCACACTGGGGAAAAACCATTTACTTGCAATATGTGTAAGAAATCTTTTTCTAGAAAAATTCAATTAGATATTCATTTACGAACCCACACTGGAGAGAAACCATTTGCTTGCATTATATGTAGGAAATCATTTCCTACGAAAAGCCACTTAAATATTCATCTTCGCTCTCACACTGGGGAAAAGCCCTATATTTGCAATGTATGTAAGAAAGCTTATTCACAAAAAGGGCACTTAGATTATCATTATCGTTCTCATGCCGAAGAGAAACCATATGTTTGCAATGTCGAGAAAGAATCATGATTTGCTTTCACCTATAACAATTCATCTTCCTACGTATTGCTGAAAGGAAGTCTTACAACATATATAAGAAAACGTTTTGCTAAAAATGTTTCAGTGCTTTTTTTTTCGTACCAAAATTTATTGGGCTTCTGGTGAACCTTAACAGCCTTGGAGTGATTTGACTTCATTTGATTTACCTGTATTCATTTGTATCTTATGCAGACGTCATAATGGGTAATGTTAATCAATTATTAATGGTATATTCAATTCATCCAATTATTTAGGTTTTTTTTCAGTCAACTGTTTTGGGTTTCTGACCTTTATGAGCTTGCTTTCCTGTGTGTGTTATGCTGCCTGTATTTTGTGTTGTAAGTTGTTAGTAAGTTCTAAAATAAACTTTTTAGCTACTATTTTAGAGGTACTCTACATTTTTTAAAAACTCTATCGCACAAAGACATTTCAATGCTCTTGCCTACAGATGCAAGCTAAAGCGTTTGTTGAATCCTTCCTTATCTGAATTTTCAATTTCAATACATCCTGTAATAAAATTTGCAAGACGGCTTCCTATTAAATGATCCATTGTTTCTATTCTTTTGATAGAAACCACAGGAGTCATGGCCTGTATCAATTTGTACTGTAATATCTTTGTCAACTCTTATGAAAGCTCTTACTGCATTAATAGATTCAGATGCATCACAAAAGACATGAAAAGCTGATTTCTGACTTTTACTTTGTTCTAAACCTAACTAAAGGGCTATCCGGACAAACGAAAGCAAATGTAATTCATTTAACCAAAGTCTAAATGTTCTATTAATAATTTCTTCCATTATAAGATCATATATAAAATTAAGTAGTTGTTCCTTTGGCCGTTTTGTAGTCATTCATGATATTCGCACTTCGATATATTTACTGTTTTCTTCGAACACGACTGTTAGCATTGATATACATAACGTCTACTCTAACTACAGACACTGCAACACTTTTTTTATTTAGAAATATCTCCCTCTTTTTTTTCTTAATTCACAGCCTTCCTCCTTTTTTTTGGCCATTTATTCCTTTTATTATTTTTTCTATCTCAACATTTCCGGAGTTTTCTAACGGCGGAACAGATCGCACATGTCGTCCTTTCCGTGGTAGCAGTCTGTTTTTCGGATATTTTCTTTCAATAGGATATTTAATCCCCCCCCCCCCAAAAAAAAGAAAATTAGGTTATTTATTTGATGGTACAGTTGTTTAAAAGTTATCAGCAAATAACGACCAGTTGAGTGTGGAGGTCATTCTTTTGATAGAAGCCACAGGAGTCATGGCCTGCATCAATTGTACAGTTATATCCTTCTCTTTGTCAACTCTAATGAAAGCGCTTACTGCATAAGCAGATTCAGACGCATCACAAAAGACATGAAAAGCTGCTTTCTGACTTTTACTTTCTTCTAAAAAATATTAAGATGTTATTTGATGGCACAGTTGTTTAAGAGTTATCAGCGAATAACCTCCAGTTAAGGGTCAAAACTAGAGGGGAACCGAGACTTTTATGTTTACTGTAGTGTTGAAAAGTCTGTTTAGCCCGTTTTCTAAACCCTAGTAGGGAGAAAGAACTGCTACTCCGAATCCGCGCGTTTGAAAATGGTCTGTCTCATCCAGGACTGAATAGCTTTGGAAATTAGGCCTAACATTTAAGAATTATTTAAACGGAATAAAACACATTAAAGCTGTAATAAACTAAATTAAATAAAACATTTTATCGTTATTTATTAAACCATACTTTAACACTTTCCGCGAAATCTATTCAAATAGAGAGGAATATCTGTAAACATGTTTGCTCCGAAATGGGAGAACTGTTCTTCTCCAGTAGCCCATACATATAAAGCTTGATTTTCAATTTAGTGCACAGTGCGTACACATCAGAACTTGCTATGTTCGTTTGCGCTCTACATGGTGCAGCACCTAGTACCGCACGCACTGCGGGAATATGACAAACAAATCAACATAATATTTGAATATATTATAAATAATACTTATTATATATAATATTAAAGTAAATCAACATTATATTTGAATATATTCTAAATAATATTTATTATATATAATATTTAGAATATATATATAATTTATTATATATATATTATAAATAATATTTATTATATACCATATAAAGATAAGTAGAATTAGGTGCAAAAAATTATTGTCTCATAATTTTGCCAGGGTGTGCACTGCACACCCTGTACATATGGGTCGCACGCCACTGCTTGACCGTGACCTTTAAGTTTGCCATGTGAAATAATTCATGCGCTTCTTGACTCAATACTGAGGGGCCAAATTATTCGATGCCAGAAATTAATATTTATTTTTACTCCACGGGTATAGCTGATTGTAATTAAAAAATAACCTTTTATGGCATTGTGTAGAATTGTTGACAATATTAAAAAACATTCAAATATGTAAATTTCTTAACTGACAAATAAATTAAACTTCATGGCAACACTAAATTACAGTATCTTTTATGACAACAACAGCAAGTTGTTTAATGAGGAATTTTTACTTTTTCTAATTTTATGTTTAAACAATAGAAGACAAAAAAGTAAGCAGGACAGTACTTTTTTTCATTTCGTTTGGGGCCCTAATTTTAGAATTTCAGGGGAGGGAATGTCCCCTATCCCTTGCCTACGGCCATGAAACAAGAAATCTCTCGGTTTCTTGTTTCCTTCCGTTAAAAGAAATGTATGCTTATTTCTGAAAATAAAGTGCATAATTGTAAACAAATACTAGTGCTGACTACAACTCAACTTTTCATTGGCAAAATATTGCTTGTTTTCATTGTAGCTTATGAGCTTCGATATGGATAATGTATACCATAAAACTAAATTTTATTTAAGGGAAGGAAACATCAGAAACTGGCCAAGTAATTCAAAATAAATGTGTAAGCTCTAATAAAGAGCTTACAAAATTATATATTTAAAAAATAAATAAATACTTTACACAGTATTATTAAGTATCATAATCAAATATAACTACTTTGATTATGTTAACAGGCACAATAAACTATTACATAAATAAGAATCTAGAAAAAAATGTATAAACCTGATCATTTTAAGAACAAAAAATAATTACATTTATAGGTATAATACTTCACAAAAGCATAGAAAATACATTATAAATATGAAAAAAGAAATTCTTAGAGCATAATAATTTTCTATAATCTATTACATTACAGTAAAGTTAATGTTTTATTGCCATTCTGAAAATGTTTGCCGCATATTCTCGAAGAAGAACTTGGAGTCTAGTCTTGCCTTTTCAAAAGCTTTTATCCAAAGCATTCGCAACCTAGGATCTTCAGAAAAGCAATAAAATCCAATATTTTCAACTTTTTTGAAATGCTCAGTATAGCCAATACTTATAGCAGCTTGTTACCATTTTCAGATAATTGACAAAATTAAAACCCCAATAACAAGCACAATCCGTAGGAAATTCAAATGTTTTGCCAACGAGGAAGTTGAGCTGCAATTTTTGCTACCACACATTCTCTATGGGTACTACCATATTACAGTCGACATATGTCACTGGTGACTTCTACATCATAATGAAGTCAGAGAGGGAAATTTATGGTTCGAAATTTCCATCTCTGGCGATTTCTGACGTCATTATGACGTAGAAGTCACCAGTGACATATGTCGACTGTAATATGGTAGCAGCCTATAGGTCTTAAAATAGGTCTGAACTTGCTTTTAAAAGTGCAAAGGCGTAAGTTTGACTTCAATCAATACTAACTAGATTTATCCTTTTAAGTTATACAAAACAAATTTGCTCGTTTTCATTCTGTAAATAATTTGAAGAATGATTTAAACTTTAAATTTACAATAAATTTTTAAATGATATATTTATTTAAAAAAAAAACATGTCTTCTTGCGTGTATAATAGTATAAATTTATAATTTGTCTGTATGTGGATTAATTTCTTATGATGTAAGCAGTTCACTTGAAAATATTAAGTTTAATTCAGTACATATATATAGCCTACCTATCTTCTACCTATCTTGCTATGCACAAATGTAAAAAAAAAATAAATAAATAAATATGTTTATTCATATTTTATCCCATTTCCTGTCTTTCAATCCAGTTAAAATTTTCTATCAAGAAAACCTACCAGGATATAACAGGATAAACAGTCAACTACCTTCCCCAATTCTCCATAAAATGTCATGTCTAAAGCAACAAGATAAAATTAAAAAAAAATTTTATCAAAAGTAAAGTGTTGGGATTTATAATATAATTAATATCTAAATTATAGGATGCTCTAATTCAGTATTATTGACACTTGCTGAACTTTTTTTCACAGTCATTTCTACCTTATTTCAATTAGTATTGCTCTATATAAGAGCACCAATTCCGGAGAAGCCCAAAGTCCTTTTCTTCTCCCCTTTTTACGCCAAGAAAATAGGGGTGTGGTTTACTTGAATCAGATGAATCGAAAGAAAAATTCGATTTGTAGAACGACTTATTTTAGTAGAAATCGGTTCTACGTGTTTTCAGACATCTCGAATGAAAATGAAATCTGGACTTAGATTATAAACAAAGGCTGCTTAGGATTATAAATTTTCCATGTATAATAGTTGTATCAACATAATATCTTTCCTACTATATAGTTGTCAGAAGAATCTGATAAACATTTTCTCAGCAAGGAACTAAAATGTATTATACAGGGTTGTTAGGTTTGATTTTGAGAGATATTATTTTTCATTATAATTCTTATATCATATTATACATTTTAATAAAGTATATATTGTTTACTAATCAGGGACATGTTTCTGACATCCAAAAACCACTTTTTCACGCGACATGTGTTTAAATTGTTCTTTAACGAGATTAATCTGTCAAAACACCAAAATCATTGGAATTTTAATTTAAATATGTCATACATAAGAATAATTGATTTCTTTTGTATATATATATTCCATGCAATTTAAGTAATTGTATCAGTAACAATTTCTTGTATTTTAAAAATAATTACTATTAATAGGACATTTCCAAGTACCATTGAAGGTAATTAAAATTATTTTAATTTTGTAAAAAGGACCTTATAGATAACAGGAATTATTAAACGCTTGTATTTGTATGTAATATCACAATTATTTCTCAATACTTGACTTCAAAGCATTGGGTATGTTTGTCTAAATTTCGATTAAGCTTGTTAAAAAGAAGATTAACTTGGTGGACAAAAAAGAACAGTCCTATTTACAAACTCAGACTATTTATAATTACTATTTTTAAACATTACTATTTTTAAATCCTTTACAATTAATACCCAATACCTTTCCAATATGTTACAGAATTTCTCAACTTTGCTATGTCTCTTTAATATGATGGTGTAAGAAATTTGAAGTACTTTACTATGAAATATGACATTTTCAAATTTTACTTATTAAAAATTAATTAATAAAATTATATATGAACTTGAAAATTAAATTTTAAAATCTAGCATGTTTCTAAACTATATTGAGATAATATTTGTTCTAACATGCATATATGTGTAAACTATTAATAAATAGTATTAAATTAGTAAAAAATTAGTTAAATAGTAAATTATTCATAGTAAAATGGTTCTCTGAAAAATGTTAAAATAATTAAGTAATCAACAGTAATTAATATATGGCAAGAAATGGCTTGTTTTCATATTTATTGCAGTAGCAGCAAGTCATTCACTGCCATTTCTGACATAATATTACAAAAAAACACTATTTTATTAGGACCCCAAAAGAGAGAGTTAATATTCTTTTAACCTACTTTAGTATCTAAGACTACAAAGGAAATGATATAATACTTATTAGACAAGAGCAAAGATAAACACTCCAAGGTTAAATTCTGTTTCTAGTGTTAAATATTATACTTTATTTTATTCAAAAGTATGTAAGATGTTGCACTGAGATCTGTGTAATACATGTTTAAGTTTCATGTATCAGTTAGTGATTTTGCTTAATAACAAATTTTCAGCATCTGAATACTTACTTTTCTGAAAACAAGTTCACATTTGAATGTAATTGTATAATAATTTTTATTAAAAATTAAGGAAGTTTAAACAAAATTGTCATTTTTAAATCTTTATTCTTAATATATGAAGAATTATGTATTTTTTATAAACATTTTAACTTGATGCTTGTTTTCGTAACATAATTATATGTTGTACAATTGTATTACAAATTGTAAATGTTTATAGTTATATAATGTTTGTAATCTTTTTATTAGCAATTGAAAACTACTCAGGCATAGCATTTTGAGCACAGTCATAAAATTTTGTTACTCATAGAAAACAAATTAGAAATGTTAGCTATATAATCACTATTTCCAGAGTCATCAAAATCTGAAATGGATGCAGTAAAATATCATTTCTATACTTAATTCACCATGTTATGTCTTAATTACTTACTACATATATATGTGTATATTACAGTTTCAATTTTTCTTTAATCCTTTAAAAATTTTTAAAAATATTAATATGATACCACTTTGCTAAACTTACTATAATACTTAATTCTCTTTTTTTTTTCTCTTCCTTTCTTAGGTATATTAAGGATTTTCTGAAACAACAGGCAGTATATATTTGACATTCTAGACTTTCGACATTTTGGCAAAGGAAAAAGAGTTGTGCAGATTTTCTTGAAGGTAAACAAAAGTGATATAGATTCATTGCATTTGCTTTCTGACTTTAAACTAGTTAGATCTATGGTAAGCAGTAGCAAATTTTATGGCAAGAGTTATTAAAAATATTCTAATCAATATGCCATTTGACATACAAGTGTAGAACTAGAGAATTATTAGTCAGCTGCTGGATTGCATTGCACAAAAATATTTCTTCATATTAAGTGTTCTTTTACGTAGTTAATATTTTTACAAGTTCATAAGTAAATAAATATAAAACTGATTCACGTCCAGTATTTTGTTTTTGATATCAAAGTTTCTTCTTCAGAAGCACTACAGCCTACTGTAGGCCAAGGCTTTCTCTCTCAGCTTTCTCCATTCAGAACGGTTTGACAAGATGTTTCTCCATCTATTAATGCCCAGTACTCTCAAATCGCTCTCAACACAATCCATCCACCTTATTGGTAGTCTTCCTCGCTTGTGTTCACCCTCAAACTTTGAAAACGTCAATTTTTTAACAGGCCCTTGGTCCTCTTTTCGAAAGATGTGTCCCAGCCATCTGATTCTGTAGGACTTTATGACTCTTAAGATGTTAGGCTGTCTAAATTTTATGTAAACTTCTCCAGACGTCGTTTTCTTTCACTGCTCCAAAAATGCGTCTTAAAGCTTTTCTTTCAAAAATTAGGAGCCTGTTCTCATTAGTTTTGTTAATCTCCACATCTCGCTGCCATATATCTGATATCAAAGTTCAGAAATTAAAAATTATAATTATATAATACCTAATACAAAATTTTTACGTTAATTCTAGGGGGGAAAAATGTAAAACAGTTTTTAAAATTTCATTTACCAGTTTGCCAATTATTTTAAAAATAGATATATTTACACAAGCCCTATCACTAAGTAATAAAGATTGAGAAATGGTGCCTTATACTATTTGTAGTAGGAATACTTGGTTTATAGGTGATTTAAAGACATCTTATTTGAGTTTGCAGTGTTTCATTAACCAAATATATCAGAAGTCATATTTACTTTGTGTTGTATGTAATCTCCCTGCATTACCCCTAATTTAACAAACTTACAAAAATTAATCTTATTATTTTTCACAAAATGCAAAAGGAAACTTTGTGGTTCAAGCACACTGGGATCTCCCCTGCCTTTAAGTCACAATGTTTACCTGAATGTAGGAGTTGATTTAAACATAAATTGGGTCCACTTAGTGGTTCTTTCACAAAATTCCATAAATTTGGTTTAAATAAACTTGGACCCCTTTATAAAATTCCATGTTGTAAAATAAGTATTGTCAAAACATCCCTTTCATAATTTAAAGATAAACGTTTTCAAAAACAATTCAATACGTTTTTTCTAGAGTTGACTAAATGTGCATACGTAGTGCATTCTTATTCCTTTGTTACATATCCCCACTTGTCTTTTCATATTAAATTTTAATGTGTTTTATTTCACCCTTCTGAAAAAAAAATCTGATAGGTAAGAAGAAATTTTTCAGCTTTATGTATCTGTTATATAATTTCATTTTTTTATATATGTTTAGGGGTTTCAAATGGAATAGCTAAAACTGGTCTGTCATGGCAAGGGTTTTTTATATTTCACATGATGAGGTCCCCCCCCCCCCAAAAAAAAAGTGTGTATCAATCCCTGCTCTAATGTTGTTATTGCTAATTCATAGCTGCTAATTGTACAGATTATTTAAGAAACATACAAATTTTCATATAAAAAAATATGCAAAAGAGAAAATTCCTTTATAAGCATGTAAAAGCATGTAGGCATGTAAAAGAAATATTATGTAGATGTTGTTCTGTTTATTGTTTATTTAATAAATTCTTTGTTTTAGTACATCTGAAGTAATGTTTCATCCAACAGTTAGTTGTATATTTTTATCATTTAGTATTATCCTAAATCCTTGAAAATCAAACACTCAATGAACTAATGAGTTTTGTAACCAAATTCAGATTACCTTCTGTATCCAGTAGTGCAATTATTATCAGCTGTCTTATTACAGGTATCAATAAATTTATTTACAAAGTTGCAGCTAACTATTCTATGGCCCCTGAATCAATAACTGTCTGAAAGATTAAATTAATAGGTCACTATGTTAGGTTAAACTATTTCTTCTTTCTGTGGATATAAATAAAGTTTATAACTAGAGACATCTAAAAAATGTAATAAAATGTTTAAATGAAAAATATATTATCACATACGAAGGTAAAGCAGGAAATAACTATGTCATAATCTGTAAAAAAATATGCTAAATGCTGACAAAAATAAACACACAGCAATTTTAAACCTATTAAAGAAACTACTAATATTATAATTAAGAAATTAATAGATCAATGTAAACAGTTAACCTTGAAGCAGATAACTTTCATTTCCTTTTAATTACTTTGATTCCAAAATTACTTAAAAACCTTGTCACTTGTTGACAGCTAGTTCATTGTCACTATGCCAACAAAAAAATCTCTTTATTCAGTAATTTGTACCTGTGATAGTTCTATGATATATAGTTTAATTAATAAGATTAGGGCTCTCATTATAAAGCTTTATCTCTAATTGTAATATATTCATCATCGGCATTGGCACGACAGCCCTTTGTGGGCCTGAGCCTTCCTTAGAAGCTTTTCCCAATCTGCCCTTCTCCCAGCAATTGACCTCCAGTTCTTTACCTTTAAGATGGCAAAATCTTCATCCACACAATCTTTCCACTGTTTCTTAGGCCTTCCTTTTGGTCATTTATTGGAAGGGAGTGCATTAAAACCCCTCAAAGTTGTTCGTTCTGGGATCATTCTCATTACATATCCTGCCCATCTCATTCTATTCAGCTTTATAAATTTGATAACATCATCACTGTTAAAGATCTTATATAATTCAAAATTATATCTTTTTCTCCAGTTGTTATTTTCAAAGACAGCACCAAAGATGGTTTGCAGGATCTTCCTTTCGAAGGTTGCCAGCATCCTCTCTTCTTTTCTTGTAATTTTAAAGATTTTATAAAAGTATCGATATTAAATGTATAAATATGGTAAGAAAAAAATTGTTAATGATATTATCAAATTTCTCATGAATTTCAATATAAATTTGAATATAAATTGCTTGATTATATAACATTGCATATTTATATTTTGCATAGCAATGAATTTTATTTGCAAAGTGTTGGTGTACTTCAGAGTGGCAATGCCTGGAGCATGCGTACTAATTTATATCTCTATTATTAGGATTAAATAATACAAGCAATGATCGTTATTAATCAGTCTGTGGCATAGATAATATAACAGTATTCAATAAAAGTAATGACACCATAGATTAATGCTTTTATTCTAAAACTTTAGAATTATTATCTAGTATCACTAATCATTTACGTGTAAATTTCTTACATTTAAATATTAAATTATATAGTTTGCAATCATTAACTTTTCATTTCTCTGATAAAAATTCAGATTACAGTTTTAAAATTGTTGAATTTCCAAGACATGATTTCCAGTAAACACAAATCTATCTTTAAAAACCATTGTCAATCAGGTTATTAGAATAAATAAACTCAAAAGTTCATTGGGATAAACATGTTAAAAATCTAACTAAAGTGCAACAGGAAATTAATTATTCAGTTCATCTCACTAAAAACATAATAGATAGTTTTCGATTTAATGAATAATTTATTAATAAATAGAATAATTTTTAGAAATATAAAAATTAAATTCAAATTAATTCGCAATTTAAAATTAGTTAAGAAGAAATTAATTAAATGAAATAACATGTGGCATCATATATTGACTATAGTATATGTGCCAGCCATCAGCTATAATTTTTTGTTTTTAATAAATATCTTTTGCATTTGAAATGTAATAATACAAAAATTATTTTCTTTTGTAAGTATATGGGAAGCTGAGGTCTGGCTATTCTAGATTTTCTTAAAATTTGAGTGACTAACTGATAACAAGGCTTTCTATATAATTAATACTTTCTTTGAAAGAGTAGTATTGTAAAGTATCGTATTTATGACATGTAAGACTCTGCTAAATGGTTTTTTATTCATTATCTGAATACAGTTAAGACTTGTGGTTAAAGCTGAAGTAAACTAAAAACTAATATCCTTCAGGGTCTTTGACTAAATTAAATAAATACTGCTTCACTTTAGGAAATGTTAATATGTATGAAAGCTGATCTGTTAAATAAATGTCACTATAAATTTTGTCACTGAAGATTGGTTTTAAGTAATAATTGTTTCCTGTTATGTGTAAATATAATATATATTTACTAAGAAGAGCTTCACCTGTATTTTTGTATTAAAATTGAAATTTCTTAAATTTAAATCAAAACAATTATCAGTTCTAGAAATGTTCAATTATAAAAATAATTATAATCTTAGACATTTTTAAATTTTACTCAGTTTTCAAATTAGTATACAATGCCTCAAAGTCATAAAGCTCATTGTTTAGTAAAAACTGAAATAAATAAAGCATTAGATAAGATAAAATGTTTCATAGCAGTAATTTACAACAAATGCATACATATAAAGCTGAAGTTGTTCAATGTCCAATTTATTCTCTTCCTTCACCCCCTCACATTAAATAAAGTTCAGTTAGACGAAACTTTACTATATCTTTTCTCTATTATTTTTCAGGTTATATTTATTTTAGAGCATTTTTCTATAAATGGTGCTTGGCAGTTCAACAGAATATCATATTGATGAATTTCTGCACAAGGAATTTTGTACTTCAGTGGAAGATTTTTTTTACAAGTGTAATATCTCATTTTAAGAACTAGATATGAAGATTAAGCTTTATCATCTGCCTTATAGTTGGACCATTTTATTCTTGGTATGAATCACATAACTAAAATTGATTTGAATATTATATATCAATATATATATATATGTCTACTAGAATTTAAAATTGTTATATTAAAAAAAAAATCATGCAGGTTATTGCACTATTTTGAAGGAGTTTAAAACTGAATTTCCACTAAAAAGTGCCTTCAAAATAAATTAAGTAAAGTCTACAAGTGAAACTTGTGTTTGCTGTTAATATGGATGAAAGCCACAATGAGGTGAAACCATATACTTGCAATGTATGTAAGAAATCATTTTTTGTGACAGACAGCTTAGATATTCAACTTCATTCTCTTTCTGCAGAGACACCATATATGTGCAACGTATGTGCAAAATCATTTTCAAGAAAAAGCAACTTTAACATACATCTTCAGTCCGACACTGGGGATAAACCATATGCTTGCAGTGTATGTAAGAAAGCATATTCTCAAAAAAGCTACTTAGATGTTCATGTTTGTTCCCACTCTGGAGAAAAACCATTTGATTGCAATGTGTGTACAAAATCATTTTCTAAAAAAAACCACTTAGAGATTCATCTGCGGTCCCACTCTGGGGAGAAACCATATGTTTGTAGTCTATGTTCGAAGTCATTTTCTGTTAAAAACAGCTTAGATAACCATCTTCGTTCTCATACTGGAGAAAAACCATATACTTGCAATGTATGTACAAAATCATTTTCTAGAAAAGGTCACTTACATATTCATCTTCGTTCCCATACTGGAGAGAAACCATATGCTTGCAATGTATGCACAAAATCATTTTCTACAAAAAGCCAGTTATCTGTTCACCTTCGGTCCCACACTGGGGATAAACCATATGCATGCAATTTGTGTAAGAAAACATATTCTCAGAAAGGCTACTTAGATGTTCATCTTCGTTCTCACACTGGGGAAAAACCATTTACTTGCAATGTGTGTACGAAATCTTTTTCTAAAAAAAGCCTGTTAGATATTCATTTTCGAACCCACACTGGAGAGAAACCATTTGCTTGCATTATATGTAGAAAAACATTTCCTACAAAAGGCCACTTAAATATTCATCTTCGCTCTCACACTGGGGAAAAACCCTATACTTGCAATGTATGTCAGAAATCTTTTTCTAGAAAAATCCATTTGGATACTCATTTTCGAACCCACACTGGAGAGAAACCATATGCTTGCAATCTATGTACAAAATCCTTTTCTAGAAAAGGCGATTTAGATGTTCATCTTCGCTTCCACACTGGCGAAAAACCATATGTTTGTAATGTATGTACAAAATCATTTTCTACAAAAAGCCATTTAAATATTCATCTTCGCTCCCACACTGGGGAAAAACCCTATATATGCAATGTATGTAATAAAGCATATTCACAAAAAGGGCACTTAAATATTCATCATTGTTCTTATGCCGAAGAGAAACCATATGCTTGCAGTGTCCAGAAAGAATCATGATTTGTTTTCACTTGTAAAGTTTCATCTTCCTACATATTGCTGAAAAAAAGTCTTATAACATATATAAAAAAAAGTTTTGCTAAAAATGTCACAGGGTTTTTTCGTAATTAATGTTATGGAGTTTCTGGGGGACCTTAACAGCCGTGGAGTGTTTTTGATTTCATTTCATTTACCTGTACCCATCAGTATCTTATGTAGATGTCTTTATGATTATATTAATTGAAATATCAATGGTAACATTCAATCCATAAATTATTTATGGGTTTTTTTAGTTAGCTATTTCAGGTTTCAGAATGTTATCAGCTGGCATTTCTGTGATCGTTATGCTGCCTGTATTTTGTGTTGTAAAATGTTAGTAAGTTCTTGAATAAATTTTTTACCTGTTTAGAAGTACTCTACATTTTTTTTTAAAACTATCTCACAAACATACTTCAATACTCTTGCCTACAGTTGCAAGTGTTTGTTCAATTCATCCATATCTAGATTTTCAATTTTAATACATTCTGTAATAAAATTTGCGAGACAGCTTCCTATTAAATGATTCATTGGTTCCAATCGAGGTCATTCTTTTGATAGAAACCACAGGAGTCATGGCCTGGATCAATTATACTGTAATGTAATATCTGAACTGTATGTCTAAGGCCGGGAAAGGGTTTACCACTCTTGTACTGTAATATCCTTCTCTTTGTCAACTTGTATGAAAGCGTATACTGTTTAAGTAGATTCAGATGCATCACAAAAGACATGAAATGCTGCTTTCTGTCTTTTATTTTGTTCTAAACCTAACTAAAGGGCTATCCGGTCAAAAGAAAGTAATTCATGTACTAAATGTTCTGTCAATAGGTTCTTCCATTGTAAGGTCTATATAAAATTAAGTAGTTGTCCCTTTGGCAGTTTTACAGTAGTTCATGATATTCACACTACGATATCTTTAATCTCTAGAACTCCACAGTTAGCATAGATATACAGGGCGTCTACTCTAACTACAGACACCGCAGTTCTCTCTCTCTCTCTCTTTTATTTATTATTTTTTTTTTAATATCTCCCTATTTTCTTATTTCACAGAATTCCTCCCTTTTTTCGGCCATGATAGCATTCTTTTTTTTCCTTCGGTGGGATATTCAACCTCCCCCACCCTCCAAAAAATATTAAGAGGTTATTTATTTGATGGAACAGTTGTTAAAAATTTATCACGAATAACGTCCTATTAAAAGTCAAAACTTGAGGGGATCCGGGAATTTATGTTTATTGTAGTGTTAAAAAGTATTTGTTTAACCCGTTTCCTGAACCTAAGTGGGGAGAAAGAACTACTCCAGGTCCGCGGGTTTGAAAATGGTCTGCCTCACCCAGGACTGAATGGCTTTGGAAATTAGGCCTAACATTTAAGAAGTGGTATTTAATTGGAATGAAACACATTAAAGCTGTAATAGACTAAATCAAATTAAACATTCTATCGTTATTTATTAAACCATGCTTTAACACTTTCCGTGAAATAGCATTTATTTAAATAAAGAGGACTATCTGTAAGCACGTTTGTTCCGAAAAGGGGAGAACTATGTGCATGGAATTTGACCCAAGGGTTTTTCAGCAATGGTGATCAAGCTTTTCTCAACTTCATATAAAATTCACAGAAGATTAAAGATCGCGTGAACAGTTAGAGATACACAAAATAAAGAGGGAATCTTTTGCATGGTTAATCGCTACCAACCTATGCATACAAGCTCAGGGACTTTGCTTTATTTCCAAACCCTGCGAGTCAAGTTTGCTTTTTTAATATTCGGCGCATTATTATTTTACTTATGCTAAAGTTACCGAAGGGTTACGGTATCATTTTCTTTGCTCAAGTTGGCTGAAAATAATTCAATGCTAATTATATTTGGCCACATTAAAATTTAGAGCTTGGTCATTTGCTCGTAGAATGTCCTCAAAGTGACGTCACAGTGAACGTTCGAACCATAAGAGCCCCATAGAAGAAAGAAAAGAGTGAGATGAAAGGGTCAAGTCCTCTCACCCAGAGTTGAGGTTTCTCTCCCTCTTTTATAACTTTCTAAATGTACAATTACTAGAGTACAAAATTCTCGAAAGTTTGCTTAATTTCTGTCTTGTCAATCATTTTTCGGGACGAAAAATATCTCGTTCACCGTTTAGAAAAAAAACTATTTTCCCAGAGCTGAAAAGTGCTTAAAACTATAACTGACCAGTAACACCTGAATCTGATGAACAACCCCTAAAAGTTAATAGCAATATAAGCCTACATTGGCGAACAGTTACTTGTCTAATTCTTCAAGTACAGTTCAACAAACAGGGTTTTCATCGTTAAGAACAGAATTTCTAGTTTTCTCTCACAGCTTTCGGTGTAATTATGTATAAAAGATACTCTTAAAAATAGTCTACTGCTTTGCGTAATCTGAATATAGAAACCTACAATGCCATCTAGTGTTGAAAAAGAAATCTGGATTTCACTTGCTTATGCCCGAGAAAACACAGCTTTATTTATTCCCATTTGCTGCAAAACTTTTTTTTAAATTTTAAATCTTTGTCTAAGAATTATATTTTAAAGCTTCTTTTGAGCACCTGGTATATTAACTATTTTATGTAAATGTTATCGTTCGTGGTGCGGATAACTGAAAACCATTGTTGATATACCGAAAGTTACAATCAGTGAAAAAGACCCAATATAAAATGCGATAAATAAAGACCAAATATAATATTTTAATTAAAATGTACGTAAAAAGCATATAAAAATGTTATATTTCATGAAACTGTAAAATAATTTAAAATATACAATGTTCGTGAAAACATATATGAATATTTTTAATAATTAGTTAAATTAATAGCTATTAGAATGAAACTTATTTCTAATGTAACTATCATAAAAAGTTTTTTATTTCTTAATAAGAATGTAACACTCTTGTTTCTCTTTAAGGAAACATTTAGTAGAAACAGAATTTTCTAAGAAGATTCTTCTGCATTCAATAGTTTTATGCCATAGAAAAACTTTTAATAGTATAGGCTATAATAAATAATAGTTGAATACAGCCATCAAAATTTTACAATAAAATTCATTAAGCATTTAAATTTTAAACTAAAATTCTAAAACATATTCGTTTAAAATTGTACAATTTTTTTAAAAAATAAGTACTGGATAACATTAAAATTCACACAACTCTCTGTACATATACACACACCTATTAGATATTTGTGCATATATATATATATATATATCGTTGTAGATATACAACCCGGCCTACTTCCTCGAGAGTAGGTGGATGGGCCGATCAATCAAACCATCCAGTTTCAGATCCTAACCGCACACTCTTTTAGAAATTGTGAGGATGGGCTGGATCATATATAGATGTCTAAGATTGTCAAATATTGATGAAGTTTAAATATAGCGGTAACAATGTTAAAATTGTATCTGCTCTGATGATATATCTCCCATGAGTGATACTGTTTTTGTAATGCTGGGAATAACGTGGGTCGCCTCAAGACATCCTGATTATATCTCCTATTCGATATACAGTAATATTTTTTCATGTTATTGCATTCGTTTATCGTTCGCTTCACTTGATACAAAAAAGAAACAATATATCCCGATGTCTGGGTAACGAAGCATATGGGTCAAAACAGGAAATACCGCTGTGATAGACGGTGATTAATTCAATTGTTCTGTTCCCTGACCTGCTACTTTCTTGTTGTGATATATCAGGAGATATGAAGGATATTGATATAGACTACTTGATCGAAATAGTCAGTGATATATACCAATAGTTTACTGCTTGCTTGTTCATATCGTCTACTAATTTGGGAGTATATGGTGTTTTGGGTGAATATCAGATTAAAAAATGAGTGCTCGGAACTGTTTTGGATGCCCAAAGTGTCACAAAACCCTCCAACTTTAAAGTATTATCGCGGTATATTAATGCTACCAATATCAGTTTAGGGATATATTGCGATATTAAATTTACGATATCGTCCAGCCCTGCTTATCTCCCATACCCCCAACCTTTTAGACCGTAACTAGGGCGTGGCGATGATGGCTACGGGTGCATCAGCCGTAGGGGCGCTAAATTCTTGCTAAAATCTCTCAAATGCGATCCAAACCAGAACGATTCGCCCCGAATATAATTAAAGAAAAGTTGAAAATTGATTTTTCATAGATGCTATTTAGTAATTCCTGGCGAAATATTCTCAAACCGATGGAAACGCGAAAACGTTGCAAGTAAAAGGAAAACAATAATTTCCTACTGCAGCTAATTTTTTCTATCGCAAACTATGCACATCTTCATCAGGACATTAAAATTCTTTGAGCATCACTTTTCTTCGATTGATAAATCACACGTATTTGTGCATTTATTGCTTCAAATTTAATGTTTGAATAAAAAATGCTTCAGTTTTTCTCAACATTTCCATCTATTTATTTATTATTAAATAGTTCTACATTATTAATATAGAAGTTATATTGGTATTAACAAAGTAAGTAAAGAGTTCACAATAGGTGTCTAGGATTGTCTAGAAGGTACACAAATCAAACTCAATATCCACCCAGAATTTTCTAATGTCTAAGATACGCTTGTATATCACAGGTGATGCACTATATTTTAAACATAAGCCAAAATAAAATGCTCAGAGCAAAGGTGGCTATATTCAGTAGAACGAAATCTTTCCTTTTCAACTTGGTAACCAAACGGTAAATAACCCTCATTTAAATTTAGACGCAGAAATAAGTACGTATTTTTACAAATGGATTAAGATAGCTAAAAGCACATCAAAATGTTAAAGAGTAGTTGTGGTTGTTTTTTCACTAAAACAAATGTAAGGAATAATTTTTAAATAAATTCGAAATAAAATGATGCTAAATGGTGGATTTCGTATTTTATTGAACTATGTGACGATCCAAAAGTAATGAAATGGTATTGAATTGAAATGAAACTCTAAGTAAAGTCTGCCGATATTATAAATAGTGTCCCCTTTGAACAATATTAGTAAAAAGTGTGAGAGATTTGAAAGATCTAACCGTTCTCTTTTCTCCTCATGCATAAATTAAATAAATTTAGTTCACAACTACAATTGAAAATGGCATGACTTTATTTTGAAACGTCTATGGAACTCTATTTATAAAGAAGTGTTACCATTTTTACAGTATTAAACAATGCATGAAATAGCAATTCAGGTTTATTTCTAACAATCCTCCCACCTTTTGATTAATGGCATGTATTTAATTAATCAAAACAAAAAAATCTTAAACTTAATTATGAAATACAAAAAAATCGACAAAAATATGAAGGCTATAAAAATAAATCAGGTTTTAAAAGTTCTACACTAAAAGGACTTAAATAGAGTTTTTGTAAGAAATCTTGATGGAATTTTAATTTGTCAACCACTTCTAGTCATGACGGATTTAAAGTCCTCTGACAAATCTAGAACCAAACCGTCTTTTCCTTTCATGTCTCCTGCACCTCATACATGTAGATAAAGGTTTTCGAATCGTGGCTCTGCTTTTGAAGATCCAAAATGTCTCTAAGTTTTAAGAGGAATACGTCTATTCCTGCATGGGACATAGAAAGATGTTTATTAATTATCAATTTCTGTACAATTTTATGATTCTTTGGAAGTAACGTCGGGTAAATAAAATTTTCGTGATATTTTCTTTTGGTCGTCCTAGTCATGACCCGCAAAATGCCTTCTTCATCTTTGAACACACTAATTGACTTCAGCTTCTTAGTATCCTCTGATGAATAGGATTCATGTTGAATAATCTTCACGATAGATTTCTCTGCTCTCGCCAATACAGGAACTTTTAATTCTCCGGCTTCTTTTTCTTTTCCCTTGTTTCCTCTTCCTAATATTTCCTATGAATCTGTGTAGTCACCCAATCACGCTCAGTATTTTCGTGTACTTCCAAAAAGAGTAGAAGACTTGTGAAGACATATCACTAATATTGCTTAACGATACTATAAAGGCTCTGCTTTTTTCATCATTAACCTCTTCTATGTTACCTATTGGTTTAGAACGAGGCTAATCTTCTTCCGAGAATGCCAACCAAGGTGGGTTCTTTCACTACTCGATTCAATAAGTTTCTTCATAAAGCATCCTCTTGAAGGCAAGTTGGCAGGATTTTCTGTACCTGGTAAGTAGTACCAATTTTCCTGGTGTGTTAGGGTTCTAATTTCGAAAACTTTATTACTTACAAAAGTCCCCCAAGATTCGACGTTTTTTTTTTTTTTATCCTGAAGAATGCTGTTAAGAATCGGTCCTCTAATATTCTTTTGAAATTTCTACCTTGAGGATCTTGTTGACAAATGAGGCTAATCGCACTTTAATAAATCAATCAAGCAATTCGAGTCTTGGTATACTTGTTTTTCTCAAGGGAGCAACTCGTGCTTTGGCTTGCGATAGAATAACTTCTTTATTTTAGCTTCTCAAATACACTGAGCTCGCATACAGTCCTTGATGGCAAACGTATATGTTATACGCGCCGAGCGGTCCGCGAATGTCCTATCTCCTAAATCGTCGGTCAGTTGATTATGACCTGCATGGGTCTCGAAAATGGAGCAGGAATGGGAGACGAAAATGAATCAGCAGAAGGGAGAAGTGCAAAACTTAACAACGTTGATTTATTCAACAACAAAGAAAAACATTTAAAGAAAACTATCGGTACAATCGTTGAGAGAGGAGCTCATTCTCAGCCACCTTCTCAATTTGCCAGTCTACTCGGGAGTGTGTCCCGTCTTTCCTTGATCCAACAGGAAACCTCGGTTCCAGGGGAGAGCGACACCCCCCCCTTTAACCTTCGCCCTTGAAGAAGTCGAGTCACACAAAAGCAATTTTTTCCTTCTGTCGGCGCGATGACAAACGGCAGCTTTGACACTTCTAATAGTCCGTGTGTCAAAAGGACCATTACTGCCGTTTCCCAATTGTTCGGCGTTTTAAAATGTTCGGCGCCTTACAATAGACCAAAGGTTCACTTTAGCCGACACATTTTTCCTTTGCTCGCCGACAGAGACGGACGCGATACTTACACGCCCGCCCTAAGTTTGAAATTTGCTGACAAAGGGCTAATTTCAAACCCTTAAGCGTCCGGCTCAGTGATGGGCTACCACCTGTTCCCCTTACCCATTGTTTCCATTGTTTGGGTGCAAGTGCCATTGAAACCTTTAGGTTATGGATCCTTGCTATGCTTAAATCAACACAGCACTTGGTAGGAAAAAATAACCTTTTTACACATCGAATGGGTTTACCACCCCTTTTGAACCTAAATCACTGCATATAATCATTATTCAATGAACCCAAAAAATATATACATGTACAACTTTACGGAGCTGGGAGCCCTTACTTTAAACAGTGTAATCACTTGTTAGAACAATCATGCGATACATAAAAAACAATTTAAAATTGTTTTAGACACAAAATATATATACTCGAATAACAACAAAAAAAAAACTACCAATATTTGTATACTAGACATTAATTAAACTTTACAAAATCATCACATTGATAAAAAGAAATTACTGTCCATCATCTACTAACCGCGACATAGCATCTGCGGCTAAGTGACTTGCCCCTGGCTTGTGAGTTATTGAGATATCCCACCTTTGTAAGGATAGCGCCCACCTCATCAATTTTGGGCTCTTCGGAGCCGTCTCGTTGAGGAATTTCAATGGATTGTGATCGGTAATTATCTCCACTCGACCCCCCAGGATCCACTTCTCAAATTTTGATAATGCAAATAAAATCCCCCACGCTTCTTTCTCGATTGTGGCCCAATTTTTTTTGTGCGCCATTCAACTTTTGTGACACAAATGCAATGGGCCGAAAATCGCCTTTCGCGTCGCGTTGGGTTAAACATCCCCCTACCGCTATGTCTGACGCATCGGCATGAACTTGAAACGGTATAGACAGGTCGGGTGTTGACAGCTGGGTTGCGCTGCACAATGCTTCTTTTAAATACGAGAATGCTCTTTCTTCGTCTATTCCCCACCTTTACTCTATTGGACGCACTTTTCTTTGTGAGTTCTGTGAGCGGAGCTGCCAACATTGCATAATTTTTAATATACGTCCGATAAAACCCCATTAAACCTAATACCGATCTTACTTCTTTTTTTGTTTTTGGACGTTGTAATCTTTTAATTGCGGCAATTTTTTCTACACCTGGCCCATGCTTCCCCCCTCCAATTTTGTGGCCCAAATAACTTAATTGTTTTGCCGCGAATTTACACTTGCCTAGGTTGGCCGAGAAACCTAAATTATTTAACACCGTCAGAACTTTTTCCAGGTGTTCCAAGTGCTTTCCGAAACTCGGGGAGAATATAATGATGTCGTCAATATAAGCTTGGGCGAAATTACCAAATTTACCGAGAATCCTGTTCATTTCCCTTTGAAATGTGCCAGATGCTCCGGCTAATCCGAAGGGCATCACTTTCCATTGGAAGGTACCCACATGTGTAGTGAAATGCCGTCAGTGGTTTACACTGATCCTCCATTCGAATCTGCCAATATCCCCGACGCAAATCTAGACTTGTGAGCCACTCCGCTTTGCCCGCGGTGAGAATTAGCTCTTGAATATCCTTCATTGGGAAAGCTGGTACTTTGGTAACCGCGTTTAGCGCCCTATAGTCCACGCACATACGGGTCGATGCGTCCTTTTTAGCGACGCAAACCACGGGGTGTGCTATATCCGCCTCCGATGTTTCAATCAACTTTAGGTCAAGTAGTTCCTGAATTTGACGCTCTACCTCCCCCCTATATGCCATCGGAATCCCATAACAGTGAGGCTTTCGTCTTATCGCGCCAGGCACTAACTCGATTCCGTGTTTGCCAACCCCTGCCGGCTGAAAACTTCTAGTGAATAAACTCCCGAATTTATGCAATAATGCCCTTAAATCGCGCCCTTGCGCCTCTGATACATCCGGAAGTGTTATGGTTTCTATCGTCTCATTTCCCGTTATTTCTTTGGTTTCGGGGACCGGAAGAACCTCTACTTCTCCAAACTCCTCTTCTCCTTCTAAAATAATATTAACTGCGCTCGCTCTTGTTATGAATTCCCTGATTTTGTTTTGATGAACGTGTCGAGTCGACCCATCCTCAAATTCGATTAGAAAGGAATGTGGTCTTAGCTGGTTAACAATCTTTGCAGGTCCCTGCCACCGCGCATATAATTTGTTAGTGGAATCCGGAATCAGAACCACAACCTGATCTCCCTTTTTAAATTCCTTATTGCTGGACCTTAGATTATATTGGTGTGCCATGCGTTCCTGTTGTACGTGTGCTGTTATTTTGGCCTGTTCGGCTGCCCGTTCCAATCGTGCCTTTAATTCTTTTAACTACTTCGGAATAGGCTGAGTGCAAAATTGAGCGCCCGCACTTTCTCCTGTCCACGTCGATTTTAGAATGTGTAAAGGCCCCTGCGCTGGCCTCCCATATAGCAGTTGAAATGGCGATACCCCCGTCGTGTCATTCGGTATCTCGCGATACGCCCATAAAACATATGGGAACTGCACATGCCAATTCCGCCCCTCTTCCCTAATAACATGGTGTAACATTCCCTTAAGTGTTCGATTGAATCTTTCCACTAATCCATTAGACTGTGGATACATCGGCGTGGAAAACCGTGGGCTTGCTCCCAACCTCTTCTCAAATTCCGTAGTTAATTTTGAGTTAAAATTGGTTCCATTGTCTGACGCAATGACGTTTGGTATCCCGGTCCGGGAGAAAATACTTAAGAGTGCTTCGCATGTGCTCTTGGCATTTAAGTTTCCTAATGGAACTGCTTCCGCCCACCTCGTGTGCTGATCAACCATACATAATATATACTTATGACCCTTTGAACTTGGTGGATCAATTGGCCCTATTAAATCTATATTAACCACTTGAAATGGCAATTCCGGTCTAGCTACCGGCGTTATCGGCGCCCTATCTCTTGTTTTACGGGATTTTTGAGCTGGCACTGGACACACGCCTTACAATATTTTTCGACGTCAATCTTCATGGTTTCCCAATAAAAGGAATATCGCAGTCTTTCCAGCGTCTTCCTATATCCCATATGGCTACCAAAGACTGAATTGTGTGCCAACTCTAGTACTTCCTCGCGTCTCGACTTAGGTAATACTAATTGGGCTATTTTCTCTCCCAACACTTTGTCCGTATGATATAAAAATCTCGCTTTAGAAAAATAGCCTCCCTTTCCTAATTCCGCGAATTCCCAACACCTAGTGAGGTCTTCACAATTTTCTTGTTCTCTCAAAAACCGATCAGTGGCTGTCATGACCTCGCCTTGTGTTATCTTTCCTCCATTCTTTGACAGTGATGGATCATCACCCGTGGGGACCCCTTTTTCTCGTTCTATTATGCCGTCTCTCGTCCCCCCTTTCCGACCGTTCTCCTCGGTCTCTGCATCTCCTGTTCCCCTGACCAGTGAAACTTCAATAATCTCTTTCTCTTCACTGTTCGGTCCACTTCCCTTTGTTTCTCCTTTTAACATATAAAATATTTCCGGAGGTAAGAGCATATCATTGTCCATTGATCGAGCTACCGCGCACATAACTTCCATCGGAAAATGAATGTGCCGTTCCCCTTCGTACAATGCTAGGTTTGCTTTCACCAAAGGGCATTCAACTGGGGGTCCGAATAACCCTTTCAAGAATATGTTGGGTAAACCTTCTGTATTTACCTCTCCCAACAGATCTTGCCTGACCACGGTTACCTCACTGCCCGAGTCCAGTAGAGCGTCGATTATTCTTCCGTTCACTCTCACTTTCACCCGTTTCAATTTTCCCCGAAAGAGTATTGTGTTGTCTCGTTGCAGCGAATTGACCCGAGCTATTACTACTCGCTCCGTATCTGTCCCCTTCCTCCTGCTGAACTACAGAAATGCTAGTCACGCCGAAGAGGCGTACCAGTTGCTCGTTAACTGAACTTACATAGTACTGTCCACTGGAGTCAGCCATTGAACGAGCATACCCACGGGGTCATTACTACTTCTCATTTTGGATATTTTACCGTAAAATAAGAAGTTTTTTTTTATACATGTAACTAAAACTGGCAATATTATTTTGTCCATGTCCAGCAGTTTTTTAAACTATTCATTTTTGTTTGAACCAAATGTAGCGAGTGAAAGTAATGTTGTTTGCTTTATCGTTTTTTTGTTATTATTATTTTTTTTTTTATTTAATTGTATCTATTTTATTGGCATGGAATTGTTTAAAACATTAATTTTAAATCTTTAAATGAATTCAAAAATACTGTAATATAAAGATTAAATTTATTTTTGCATATTTCCACTAGCATTAAAATTTTATTCAATCAGATGAAAGGAACATATTTATCTCTCTCTCTTTATAATAAATATATAAATAATAATAAAAATATATATATAGATTATATATGATAAAGAAAGATATTTTACTATGGGTATATTGAAAAGATGAATATATGTGTGATATGAAAATATTTGTAAATATTATGTGATATTTTTTTTTCTATGTAAAAATACTTTGATATAATTTTTTTATATATATAATATATGTGTATATGTATACTTTGAAATATATATGTATATGTATAGAAAATGATGTGTATATGTATATGATAATATATATTTATGTATATATTTTATGTAAAATTATATATATATTAAAAATGAGGAAGTATTTGTATATATGAAAAGAAAAATTTTATATGTATAGTGTGGGTGTGTTTATATATGTTATGTATATATATGCATGTGTGTGTATATATATGTATATGTTTTATATGTATATGTATTATATGTATATGTGTGTGTATATATATGTAATGTATATATTGCAAAAATGTAAATGTAATGTATAAAATGTAAATTGTATAACATATATGTATAAAAAATGTGTCTACTGTTGAATGATATATTTGTGGATATAAAATATATATATATGTTTATATTTTTTTGTATATTTTTTAAACAAAAGAAAAAATAATGTATATATATGTATATATATGTATGTATAATGTAAATATATGTATGTATAAATATATATATATATATATATAATATATATAATATATATATATATGTATGTATGTATATATGTATGTATATAATATATAAAATATATATATATATTCTGTATTATACTATATAATATAGTTCAAGTGAATTTGATTTTACCTACATTGATTTTTTATATTATTTTTTTAAATAAGTTTTTTTTTAGTGTTTAACTTATAATAGTGATGATAGCTGTATATTATCTGAATTTATTGTTTCATATAAATAGCTTGTAGCTAAACTAGTTGGGTTTTTGCGTACATATTTCAACTCGATTTAAATTTTTATTTAATCATAAAAAATGTCTAATTTTTTATATATTATTATTCACACAATTATAATGATATGTATTAATTTTTCTTCATGAAAAGTAAAATTTAATTTTAGCTCAAATTGAAATTTGATTACTAATGTGAACGATACTTCAAAATCCTTTCTTTAACATACTTTTTTTAATATATTTAAATAGTGTTTATAATTTTTGATGCAAAATTATTTTCAGTTGTTGTTCAAGCTAGAAATTCTTCATCCTATGAATAAAATAACTAATACCTCAAGTGCATTTAAAAAATATTTGAATGTTATCGAAAATTTAAGAGATGTAATGCAAGATATCACAGTAAAACATAGATGAAAAAAAATTTTCAATATGAAATTTGTACTATGCCTGTTTTTTTTGCATGAATAATTATTTTAAAATTTGTGAAAACATTCATGTGTAAAAATGTTAGTATTTGGAATTTAATGAGAATATATTTACTTCGCCTTTAAGAAGCACGATTGAATCACTACTGTAAACTATTTTTCCAGGATGTCCCAGCTATTATTAAAGATCCAATGAACAAGAGAAATTCCCTAAAATAAAAGGATGAGACAAAAGATTTAACACGAAACAAGCTGTAGAAGCCAGTCTGAAATCTAAAAGTATTATGAAATGTCAAGAAATTTAAATATGTAGGAACTCCATTTCTGAAAAACCATGTTTATCTCTTTGGTGTAAGGTAATAAAAATAACGTCTTAATGTATTTAAATATAAATTATGAATTTGATAAAGTAATCTTAAACTATGCAGTGTCTATTAAGATGAGAATTTAAAATTATATTTTTCTTTAAGACATTAATGATTTTTAAAATAATAAGATGTAATTTATTGAAAAATTCGAATTTCATTAATTAACTTAAAAACCTTAAAGTAAAAACCTGTTTTATGCTTTATACTATTGAATTTATTTTAAGAGTGGATAATTCCAAATCTGTGTAATATTTTGATTAAAAACAATAAAAATTTTTTCCTTATTCTAACTTGTGTGATTGCTTATTTTTTATTTATTTTGAGAGATTTTTCAAGAATTTAAGTACAGAGAATTAAATACATACTTGACAATGAAACTAATTTAAATATTGAGTTAAAGAACTTTTAACATACTAAAAAAATAAAAATATTTTAAGAGGAAACTTGTTTCAGAGTAATATTGACTGATTGTACACAGATGTAATTTGATACATTTAAAAAATTACATATTGAATTATTTAAGGGATTAAAAAATTCAGGATAATAAATTATTATGTAAAGGGATTAATATATAAGATGTAATTTATTCCACAATATCTAATTTTATTATGAAAATATGAATGATTTAATTAAAAATTTACAAAATAATATTTAATGTTTTATATTATATTAGGTATTATTCATTTCTAAAACTATGCAGAATAAAAGGAATAAAAACAATTATGATGTATTTATTATTAATTATTTCAACTTTGGATTAAATAAGCATGAGAAATGTGCTAGGAGATAAATGCATTGTATGAAAAACAATATTAATTTTATTCCCACTTAAAAAGAGGTTTTAAACCTATTCAGTTTATAAATATTTATGTAGAACAGATATACTAATTTTAATAGTGATTATCAACTCTTAATGTATATTTTTGTACTTTCAAATATTACATATTGAATTGTTTTAAGCGTGTTAAAATGTTTCTAGATGATATTAGATGAATATGTAATAAACACTCTTAAGGAATTAATGCATAAACTGTAATGTATTGACAAAAAATTTTAACATCCCTAAAAAAATGTTAGATAAAAAACTCTGCTAGAAGCTGGGGGAAGCTACGTATTCGAGTATCAACAGCTCGACCCTTCGTCGTGAGGACAGAGGACACTCTCCTTCTCTATCGAAGGGATTGACCCGAGCTATTACTACTCGCTCCGTATCTGTAGTCCCCCCTTCCTCCTGCCTTTCTGTCATGGTATTTGGGCTTAAAGGTTAATCCCCTAGCTACGTTTACCCTGGTTGGCTTGTTGTTATTTGCGCGCCTATTATCCCTTCTTGCCCTCGGACAATCACGTTTAAAATGCTCCTTATCACCGCACAAAAAACATCCAGCGTTCCTTTCCCTCTGAAAATCCCTTTTTGTTTCTGAGAACCCCTCTGTTGTTCCCCTTCTCTTCTCCTATCGGCTCACTTCTCGGCGTGTTATTGTACTTCCGCCCTTTAGCCGCAAAGAATCTATCGCACTCTTGCGCCAACTGTTTCAGCTTGAACCATGTCTCCCCTTGACGTATCAAAATATGGGACGCCGCCTCTCCATCTAAAGTCGTCATCAATTTGTCAGACACGATTAGCTGATTAATGGTTTCGGCATCTCGTGCCCCCCTTAATTTACAATAATACTCCCAAATCGATGTAAGGCGCGTCGCATATTGAGCAAAATTTTCCCCCGCATTTCTCTTTGCCTTTCTAAAATTATCTAGACATGTTTCTGGGGATGGTTCGAATTCCCTTAGCACAACCTCTTTTACCGCATCATAATTATTAAACTCGTCGCTTTCCATATTCGTGAATAGGTTTGCGGCCTTTTCTCTCAGCAAGCAGATTAAAATTCTTGCTTTTAGCTCCTGCTCAACTTTTTCGCAAGCAAATGCTTTTTCTAGGCTGTTGAAAAAGAAATTCCATCCCTCCGGTTTCGATGGAACTTTCACCGTTAATAGCCGAATCGTTTTAATTATTTCGTCTATGGACTTAACTCTATTAATAGTGCCTACCTCCTCCGAATATGACCTTTCGCTAGAGCTTCTCCTCCTTTCGTCCTCCTGCCGCATCAAATCCGATTTTATCCGTAAAGCCTCTAACTCATATGCTCGTTCCTTTTCTTTCTCTAAACGTTCCTCCCGCTCTAGTTTTTCTTTCTCTAAACGTTCCTCCAGAATTGATTCTAGCAAACCTCTTGCCGCATCCTCAGCATAATTTTCCCCCTGTACTATAAGATTTATTAGCTGTGTTTTGTTCATTTCCAGAGACATCTCAATCCCAAAATCACAAGCCAGCTGCACCAAATCTGCCTTTTTCACCTTATACAAAAACGACATTTTGACCCTCAAAATATCCGTTAAATAAGCACCAAAGTATAAAACAAAATTCCCTAGAAACAGCTCCCAGCTTATTCCTAGCCTAGCAGCTACACACTAATATCTTTAGTTTACAGTGAATAAAATATATTTTATGCTAACCTGCAGATTAATAGCACTTAAACTTTACAGAAAAAAAAGAAATAACATAGGGAAAAAAATCATAACACATTATATCATAGAGCAATTGATACGATTTAGACAAAACTTAAATAAACCTGACTCCCGCGCGCACCTTTGCACCCAAAACAGCATTTACATGAAACCAGGTAAGGGAAAACAAGTGCCAAAATATCACATCCTACCTTGCCGGACGACATCAGTATCAATGGGCCTTCCAAAATCGCTCTTGTGTTGTCAACACTTGCTTCCAATTCGAACCCTTGTAGCCAATCCCTTTAATTCGGATCAGCGTTCGGGTTCACAGGAACTGCTGCCTTGTAGCCTCCGCTGTACTCAGCATCGCCGTCCTTTCTTAGGTTCGCGCTGATTCGGGCTTGCTTCGGTCTCCTAATTCGGTGTCGCCTCCTCTTGCATCCAGTTGCTGCTCCACATCCCACTTCTGACACCAGTGTTATAAGGGCTGAGCGGTCCGCGAATGTTCTATCTCCTAAATCGTCGGTCAGTTGATTATGACCTGCATGGGTCTCGAAAATGGAGCAGGAATGGGAGACGAAAATGAATCAGCAGAAGGGAGAAGTGCAAAACTTAACAACGTTGATTTATTCAACAACAAAGAAAAACATTTAAAGAAAACTATCGGTACAATCGTTGAGAGAGGAGCTCATTCTCAGCCACCTTCTCAATTTGCCAGTCTACTCGGGAGTGTGTCCCGTCTTTCCTTGATCCAACAGGAAACCTCGGTTCCAGGGGAGAGCGACACCCCCCCCCCTTTAACCTTCGCCCTTGAAGAAGTCGAGTCACACAAAAGCAATTTTTTCCTTCTGTCGGCGCGATGACAAACGGCAGCTTTGACACTTCTAATAGTCCGTGTGTCAAAAGGACCATTACTGCCGTTTCCCAATTGTTCGGTGTTTTTAAAATGTTCGGCGCCTTACAATAGACCAAAGGTTCACTTTAGCCGACACATTTTTCCTTTGCTCGCCGACAGAGACGGACACGATACTTACAGTATACAAACTAAAAGATTGTCCGTTCGTCAGTGTAACTAGCCTGGGAACCTTCAACGGTGCCAACAAGGGCAATTCTTTGACCCACTATAAGTATTTTCTTTTGATATATTCAGGTAGTTCTGCATCCCAGCTCAGTTTAGTTTCCCAACAATTTTTTAAAATAATTTTGGGAGAAGTGTAAAAGGGCAGGTGAAACCAATTGGGTCGAAAACTCTATGTGAAATTGATAGTGTATTCCGTCTTGTCACTGAGAGATCACTTAAGTCGATAGTAGGGATGTCATAAAATAATGAATCTTCAAATTTGTCCTACAGAAGACCAATAACTTTCAGTGGTTCTTTTAAAGTAGATAGCATTTAACGGAGATGCTATCTTTTAAAGTAGATAGCATTAAACGGAGATGAGCACATTGCTCATCTCCGTTTGCTCTCACTCTCTCAAGTTGACGTTTAGCACTTGTCCTTAATTGAGTTGACTTTGGAATAAAGTAGTATACTTCTTCATTCGAATTAACAGAAGGGACACAGTTGACAACATAAAAGGAATTTTTCAATTTTGTAGCTACTTCTTTCAGTGAAGTTGAAAGTCTCAGTGGTCTAAATGAGAGTTGATAACTGCTCCTAAAATAAACGGACTGAATTTTAATCCAAACACCACACTGCACACTATGGCGAAACTCTTTTATTTGTTCTTGTTTTGAGTTTTTCTACTATAGGAATCCTAAGAAATCACGATCTATTCTGTGAATAGAGATTTGAAGAAAAGCCTTTTTAATATATGAGATAATCTTGTAACGTCGCAACATACATATACCTCTGTGTTTGTGGGGCTCAGTAAAAGCAATTTCTTAAAGTCATAGACTTTATTTTAAAGCTATCTACAATATGTACAACCAATATCGTTGGGAGAGAGAAACAACCTTTCTCCTCCAGCCCCGACAACACACTGCCTTGTTCTTCAAAGACCCCTCGCAAAAAGAGGGGGGGAGAACCAGGGCTGAGAGCAAGGGAGTGGTCAGTGGACGGGACTCCTGCCTTTCTCAGGGGAATAAATTCCCACGGGTCCTGGGAATGACCGACCCTCTCTAGTTCTCGTGTGACCAGCTGCCACAGCCAGCCCCTCCCCCGTTACAATTTTTCTTAGGGGTGACGAAGAGTTCATTGTTTCATTTTAGCTGGTAGAAAATACAATAATTCAATCTTGAGAGAGTTTCCCTCATTAACTTTCCTGAGGCAAGATCTACTTAATACATGCACAAGAAATACAATACACAGAAACTATCAATGAGATAATTATATAAAAAAAACAGAAACATTAAATATTTACAAATCGCTTTTAAAAAAATTAAAAATTTCCATCTTATTCTAATTGGATCCGACTTAATGCGTCTGCATTTCCGTTAGCCTTTCCAGAGCGATGCTCGATCTCAAAGGAATAAGGCTGAAGGATCAGCGTCCAACGAAGCAACCTATTATTGTGCGAAGAATTGGACTTGAGCCATTTTAGGGGTTGGTGATCCGTTATGATTTTGAACGTTCGGCCGTCAAGGTAGAATCGCAGTTTTTTTACGGCGTATACTATTGCAGCACATTCGCGTTCTACAGTACTATATCGCCTTTCGGCATCATTAAATTTTTTGCTGATATATAATATAGGATGCTCTTCCCCGTTGATTTTTTGTGATAACACGGCCCCTAATGCAACATCAGATGCGTCACATTGCACCTCAAACCCCTGTTCAAAATCTGGCGCATAAAGTACGGGTCTATTCATTAGGCATTTTTTTAGGGTTTCAAAAGCTGCCTCACATTTCTTCAGTCCAGATGATCTGTCCCTTCTTAGAATTTCCTTTTAACGCACTGGTCAGAGGAGCAGTGATCTGGGAATAACCTGCGGCATATCGGCTGTAATACCCTGTCAGTCCGAGGAATGATCTCATCTGGGTTTTCGTTAAAGGTCTAGGAAATTCTGCAATGCATTTTACCTTTGCTTCCGCCGGAGTTCTTATACCGTTTCCTACAACATGCCCTAAGTATTTAACCCGATCTTGCCCGAACCTGCATTTTGTAGGCTTTACCTTTAATTTAGCCTTTCTTAACCGTTTCAATACTTCGTCTAAATCCCTTAAGTGTTGGTTCCAATCTGAAGAGAATATCGCGATATCGTCCAAGTAAGGTACCGCGAAGTTTTCACACCCTTCCAGAATTTCTGACATAAGTTTGCTAAAGCAGTAAGGAGCGTTTTTAAGCCCGAAGGGCATCCTTAGCGGACGATAACTACCAAATGGGGTTACGAATGCTGCTACACTCCTCGCTTTCTCATTTAGGGGTATCTGCCAGTAGCCCTTTGCTAAATCTATTACAGATATGTATTTTGCTGCGGCTACTCTTTCTACCCGCTCTTCAATGTTTGGTAGGGGAAAGTATTCTGTTCGAGTAACTGCATTAAGCTTTCGATAATCAATACAAATCCTAGGGTCCCTTCCTGGTATTTCAATTAATACAACTGGGGATGCGTAATCCGATGGGCCAACTTCGATGATCTTTAACTGAAGCATTCGATCAATTTCCCTTTTTAAAATTTCATTTTGCCGATGTGACGCTCGATATGGTCTAGTCCTTATAGGAATATCTGATGTAAGCTCTATATTGTGGGTCACTAGATCGGTTTTCCCAGGAGAGTTAGAAAACACCATGGAATAGCGCTTAAGCAGGTCTCGCAGTCGAGCAATCTCTTCTAACTCTAGACGCGAATTTAAATCACTCTCCCGAATTATTTCTTCTACATCAAATACATCCGGTTCGTCACTGACATGAGAAATTTCCCAATCCGAATCCTCTATTCCCCGATCCTTTGTCTCAATCTCCATGAAATTAATTGTCTCAGGTCTTTTATAATACGGTTTCAGCATATTTACGTGATATATTTTAGCTTGCTCCCTTCCTTCCCCTAGCTTAACTAAATAGTTTGTCTCTGAGATCTTAGCTTCTACTACGCCTGGTCCTTTCCAATGTACGGCCAGTTTATTTGGTCTCGCAGTGGCCAAAACCAGTACCTGGTCTCCTATTTTAAACTCCCGTTTAACGGCATTCTTGTCATACCACTTCTTTCGTTTCTCACGCATATCTGCCATTTTTTCAGTAGCTAAATCCTGTGCTAGCTTCAGTCTATTCAAAATTTTAAATAGATGCTCAGTCACCGCAGTACTTTCGTCAGGCGTCTCCGCCCAATGCTCATAAAGTAACACTTCAGGGGTTCTTAAATTCTTCCCAAATATGAGTTCGGATGGAGAGAACCCCAGTGACTCATGCGTCACCGTTCTCAAAGCTAATAGAGCCGCTGGCAAGTGCCTTTCCCATTCGGTTCCTGCGTCAGTACACAGTACTCTCAGAAGTCTTTTAATTGTACGATGAAACCTCTCCACCGGGTTAGACTGAGGATGAGCTATAGAACTATGGGTAATCTTAATTCCAAATTTCTCAAAAAACCCTGTCGTTAAGGCACTAGTAAAAGACGTACCTTGATCGCATTGTACCTCCTTGGGGAACCCAATACGACTAAATATTTGCATTAGAGCATCAGTTACGGATAGAGAACTTATATCTTTTACTGGAATGGCTTCGGGATATTTAGAGGCCATACAGATTGCAGTTATTAGGTACCTATTTCCCGATTCACTTATAGGCAAGGGCCCACACGCGTCAACGTTAATTTTGGCAAAAACTTCCCTGATAATAGGCACAAGTTTCATAGGTGCTTTCTTTTTGTCTTTAGCTTTACCCGCCCGTTGACATGGATCACAACTACGAACATAATTTTCTATATCTCGGTAACATCCTGGCCAGTAATAGTGTCGTGCTAATCGATCGCGAGTTTTTGTTACTCCAACGTGACTTGCCCAACCATCATGACATAATTCCATAATTTTCTCACGAGGTTGGTACTACAATTAGCTTACGATCGTCGCCTAAATGATCTTTTTGCACCTTATATAGAATTCCCTTTTCAACAATATATTCTCCTCTTTTCCCACTCTTTTTATTTTCCTCCGCTTGAGACCAGATCGTATCTAGCGTACTGCACCCCTGCTGAGATTCCTTCAGCTCGTCCGAGGAGCAGAGTAAGAGACTCTCCCCACTTTCCGCTGCAGGCGAAATGTCCAGTAAGGGGTCTTCACTTTCACTCTCCGGGGTCGCGTGATTTTGAAGAATGGACGGTTCAGGGTCATTCACCTCAGGGGGAGTTCGATTTCTAACTTGAGCCCTCGTTATGGCATTTATTTGCTCACACGTCCAATTTCCACCCTTCTCTGCAATTAGCTCGGCTGTTCGGTTCCCTAGTAAATAACGACCTTGATCCAGGGGGTTTTTCTACCACCGCCGCTTTAGTGAGGATTTCCCCGAAGGTTCCCTCCAAGTGAACTAGAGCTATCGGGAGACATTTATATTGCATATCTAAAGGTTGGCGCACCCAGACTACTTCACCCTGTCCACGTATTTTCTGGCGCATGCGTTTTGCAAACTAAATCTATGGAAGCACCAGTATCCCTTAGAATAGCCGTAGGCTCACAATTTACCTTTCCTTCCCACATATATGGCTCCATGCATTTTTTCACACTACTCTTAAGATCAAGTTGATTCACAACTTCGGAATTCTTAAATTTTCGGTTAGGACAATTTGGTCCTTATATGACCCAGACCATTACACTCAAAACAACGGAGTGGTCTCCGCCTCTCAAACTGTCTGTTTCTCTCACCGGGAGAATCCGGTCGGGTTTCTCTTTCGATTCTTTTTTCGGGAACATCTATTCGGGTCTCCCTCACATTCCTCTCCAAATTGTCCCTACCTTCAACCCATCTACCTAATCCAATTTTTTTTTGTCCCCTGAACTTCCTTCCTATCAATTACAGGTCTTTTTACATTATGTCTAACAGATTCATATTTATCGAGTTTCTCCGCCAGTTCAAAAGGGTCAGTTATTTCACCCAAAATATCCAAAAAATGCTCCTTGACGTCTGCACTAACCTTCTTTTTCATTTGATCGGCGACCATTAATAACTTTAAATTTTTAAAACTGTCAATTTTTAAGCCATCTAGCCACCCTTCCAAATAGTTCTCTAATTCATATGCAAAGTCTTGCCATCGACAATTTACCTTTTTAGCGTGCTGCGTAAATTTTTGCCTAAAAGCCTCTGGATTCATTTTAAAACGTTCCAGTAATAATTTTTTTTATAAAATCATAATTTTCACTATTTTCTTCGCTTTCCCTCAAAACAATCTGTCCAATACTTAATGGCAATAAACTTAATATTCTGGAAGGCCATTCGGATTTTTCTATTTGCGCGCTTCTCGCCTGCCGCTCGAACATAGCTAAATACAGGCTAATGTCCGTCTCCTCTGTATTAAATGCTGGCATTAGTTTCTGCATTTCTTGAACAGATTTTTTGATTACTATTTCAGGTATCGGAGAAGAGCCGCGGGAACTATTAGAACTCACTATACGTAATTTCTCTAATTCATATTCACGCTCCTTCTCCCTCTCTATTCTTTCCCTTTCTACCTTTTCACGCTTTTTTGTACATTCTCTAACGTACTCAAAGGCTTCTTTAACAATTTGCTCATCAAAATTTTTACTTGATATTAATTTACAAATATCTAATTTACTCAATTGGGGGTCAGGCTCAATTCCCAAATCTTCGGCGAGAGTTATTAGCTCTTGCTTTAGAGCTTTCATTAGATAGGCCATGACTAAATTTTAGTTAATTAATTTACACTTAATAATAATGTTATGAATACAAAAAACAACACAAAATAGAAATACTTTTAACTAAATAATATCTTTAAAAATTTAAACACAATACTACACAATAAAAAACAAGTTTAAAGGTCAACCATTCAACTTTAAAGACCCACTAGCAAAGAAATAACTTTTTATGCAGACAATTTAAGATAATAAAAATAATTTGCCTTCTTGCCTCAGAAAAATAAAATGAGGTACTCACTCGTTTGTAGAAGTTTCTCCGTGATCACTCAGACACTCAGACACGGCTTTTAGTCCAGAATATGTCAGATCACACAGTCTTTCTCTGATGAAGAAG
>CM063509.1:41137789-41193789 GCA_032207245.1 Pardosa pseudoannulata
TTTGGACGTTGTAATCTTTTAATTGCGGCAATTTTTTCTTCACCTGGCCCATGCTTCCCCCCTCCAATTTTGTGGCCCAAATAACTTAATTGTTTTGCCGCGAATTTACATTTGCCTAGGTTGGCCGAGAAACCTAAATTATTTAACACCATCAGAACTTTTTCCAGGTGTTCCAAGTGCTTTCCGAAACTCGGGGAGAATATAATGATGTCGTCAATATAAGCTTGGGCGAAATTACCAAATTTACCGAGAATCCTGTTCATTTCCCTTTGAAATGTGCCAGATGCTCCGGCTAATCCGAAGGGCATCACTTTCCATTGGAAGGTACCCACATGTGTAGTGAATGCCGTCAGTGGTTTACACTGATCCTCCATTCGAATCTGCCAATATCCCCGACGCAAATCTAGACTTGTGAGCCACTCCGCTTTGCCCGCGGTGAGAATTAGCTCTTGAATATCCTTCATTGGGAAAGCTGGTACTTTGGTAACCGCGTTTAGCGCCCTATAGTCCACGCACATACGGGTCGATGCGTCCTTTTTAGCGACGCAAACCACGGGGTGTGCTATATCCGCCTCCGATGTTTCAATCAACTTTAGGTCAAGTAGTTCCTGAATTTGACGCTCTACCTCCCCCCTATATGCCATCGGAATCCCATAACAGTGAGGCTTTCGTCTTATCGCGCCAGGCACTAACTCGATTCCGTGTTTGCCAACCCCTGCCGGCTGAAAACTTCTAGTGAATAAACTCCCGAATTTATGCAATAATGCCCTTAAATCGCGCCCTTGCGCCTCTGATACATCCGGAAGTGTTATGGTTTCTATCGTCTCATTTCCCGTTATTTCTTTGGTTTCGGGGACCGGAAGAACCTCTACTTCTCCAAACTCCTCCTCTCCTTCTAAAATAATATTAACTGCGCTCGCTCTTGTTATGAATTCCCTGATTTTGTTTTGATGAACGTGTCGAGTCGACCCATCCTCAAATTCGATTAGAAAGGAATGTGGTCTTAGCTGGTTAACAATCTTTGCAGGTCCCTGCCACCGCGCATATAATTTGTTAGTGGAATCCGGAATCAGAACCACAACCTGATCTCCCTTTTTAAATTCCTTATTGCTGGACCTTAGATTATATTGGTGTGCCATGCGTTCCTGTTGTACGTGTGCTGTTATTTTGGCCTGTTCGGCTGCCCGTTCCAATCGTGCCTTTAATTCTTTTAAATACTTCGGAATAGGCTGAGTGCAAAATTGAGCGCCCGCACTTTCTCCTGTCCACGTCGATTTTAGAATGTGTAAAGGTCCCTGCGCTGGCCTCCCATATAGCAATTGAAATGGCGATACCCCTGTCGTGGCATTCGGTATCTCGCGATACGCCCATAAAACATATGGCAACTGCACATGCCAATTCCGCCCCTCTTCCCTAATAACATGGTGTAACATTCCCTTAAGTGTTCGATTGAATCTTTCCACTAATCCATTAGACTGTGGATACATCGGCGTGGAAAACCGTGGGCTTGCTCCCAACCTCTTCTCAAATTCCGTAGTTAATTTTGAGTTAAAATTGGTTCCATTGTCTGACGCAATGACGTTTGGTATCCCGGTCCGGGAGAAAATACTTAAGAGTGCTTCGCATGTGCTCTTGGCATTTAAGTTTCCTAATGGAACTGCTTCCGCCCACCTCGTGTGCTGATCAACCATACATAATATATACTTATGACCCTTTGAACTTGGTGGATCAATTGGCCCTATTAAATCTATATTAACCACTTGAAATGGCAATTCCGGTCTAGCTACCGGCGTTATCGGCGCCCTATCTCTTGTTTTTACGGGATTTTTGAGCTGGCACTGGACACACGCCTTACAATATTTTTCGACATCCATCTTCATGGTTTCCCAATAAAAGGAATATCGCAGTCTTTCCAGCGTCTTCCTATATCCCATATGGCTACCAAAGACCGAATTGTGTGCCAACTCTAGTACTTCCTCGCGTCTCGACTTAGGTAATACTAATTGGGCTATTTTCTCTCCCAACACTTTGTCCGTATGATATAAAAATCTCGCTATAGTAAAATAGCCTCCCTTTCCTAATTCCGCGAATTCCCAACACCTAGTGAGGTCTTCACAATTTTCTTGTTCTCTCAAAAACCGATCAGTGGCTGTCATGCCCTCGCCTTGTGTTATCTTTCCTCCATTCTTTGACAGTGATGGATCATCACCCGTGGGGACCCCTTTTTCTCGTTCTATTATGCCGTCTCTCGTCCCCCCTTTCCGACCGTTCTCCTCGGTCTCTGCATCTCCTGTTCCCCTGACCAGTGAACCTTCAATAATCTCTTTCTTTTCACTGTTTGGTCCACTTCCCTTTTTTTCTCCTTTTAACATATAAAATATTTCCGGAGGTAACAGCTTATCATCGTCCATTGATCGAGCTACCGCGCACATAACTTCCGTCGGAAAATGAATGTGCCGTTCCCCTTCGTACAATGCTAGTTTGGCTTTCACCAAAGGGCATTTAACTGGGGGTCCAAATAACCCTTTCAAGAATATGTTGGGTAAACCTTCTGTATTTACCTCTCCCAACAGATCTTGCCTGACCACGGTTACCTCACTGCCCGAGTCCAGTAGAGCGTCGATTATTCTTCCGTTCACTCTCACTTTCACCCGTTTCAATTTTCCCCGAAAGGGTATTGTGTTGTCTCGTTGCAGCGAATTGACCCGAGCTATTACTACTCGCTCCGTATCTGTCCCCCCTTCCTCCTGCCTTTCTGTCATGGTATTTGGGCTAGTTAATCCCCTAGCTACGTTTACCCTGGTTGGCTTGTTGTTATTTGCGCGCCTATTATCCCTTCTTGCCCTCGGACAATCACGTTTAAAATGCTCCTTATCACCGCACAAAAAACATCCAGCGTTCCTTTAACCTCTGAAAATCCCTTTTTGTTTCCGAGAACCCTCTGTTGTTCCCCTTCTCTTCTCCTATCGGCTCACTTCTCGGCGTGTTATTGTACTTCCGCCCTTTAGCCGCAAAGAATCTATCGCACTCTTGCGCCAACTGTTTCGGCTTGAACCATGTCTCCCCTTGACGTATCAAAATATGAGACGCCGCCTCTCCATCTAAAGTCGTCATCAATTTGTCAGATACGATTAGCTGATTAATGGTTTCGGCATCTCGTGCCCCCCTTAATTTACAATAATACTCCCACATCGATGTAAGGCGCGTCGCATATTGAGCAAAATTTTCCCCCGCATTTCTCTTTGCCTTTCTAAAATTATCTAGACATGTTTCTGGGGATGGTTCGAATTCCCTTAGCACAACCTCTTTTACCGCATCATAATTATTAAACTCGTCGCTTTCCATATTCGTGAATAGGTTTGCGGCCTTTTCTCCCAGCAAGCAGATTAAAATTCTTGCTTTTAGCTCCTGCTCAACTTTTTCGCAAGCAAATGCTTTTTCTAGGCTGTTGAAAAAGAAATTCCATCCCTCCGGTTTCGATGGAACTTTCACCGTTAATAGCCGAATCGTTTTAATTATTTCGTCTATGGACTTAACTCTATTAATAGTGCCTACCTCCTCCGAATATGACCTTTCGCTAGAGCTTCTCCTCCTTTCGTCCTCCTGCCGCATCAAATCCGATTTTATCCGTAAAGCCTCTAACTCATATGCTCGTTCCTTTTCTTTCTCTAAACGTTCCTCCCGCTCTAGTTTTTCTTTCTCTAAACGTTCCTCCAGAATTGATTCTAGCAAACCTCTTGCCGCATCCTCAGCATAATTTTCCCCCTGTACTATAAGATTTATTAGCTGTGTTTTGTTCATTTCCAGAGACATCTCAATCCCAAAATCACAAGCCAGCTGCACCAAATCTGCCTTTTTCACCTTATACAAAAACGACATTTTGACCCTCAAAATATCCGTTAAATAAGCACCAAAGTATAAAACAAAATTCCCTACAAACAGCTCCCAGCTTATTCCTAGCCTAGCAGCTACACACTAATATCTTTAGTTTACAGTGAATAAAATATATTTTATGCTAACCTGCAGATTAATAGCACTTAAACTTTACAGGAAAAAAAAAAGAAATAACATAGGGAAAAAAAATCATAACACATTATATCATAGAGCAATTGATACGATTTAGACAAAACTTAAATAAACCTGACTCCCGCGCGCACCTTTGCACCCAAAACAGCATTTACATGAAACCAGGTAAGGGAAAACAAGTGCCAAAATATCACATCCTACCTTGCCGGACGACATCAGTATCAATGGGCCTTCCAAAATCGCTCTTGTGTTGTCAACACTTGCTTCCAATTCGAACACTTGTAGACATCCCTCTAATTCGGATCAGCGTTCGGGTTCACAGGAACTGCTGCCTTGTAGCCTCCGCTGTACTCAGCATCGCCGTCCTTTCTTAGGTTCGCGCTGATTCGGGCTTGCTTCGGTCTCCTACTTCGGTGTCGCCTCCTCTTGCATCCAGTTGCTGCTCCACACCCCACTCCTGACACCACTGTTATACGCGCCGAGCGGTCCGCGAATGTCCTATCTCCTAAATCGTCGGTCAGTTGATTATGACCTGCATGGGTCTCGAAAATGGAGCAGGAATGGGAGACGAAAATGAATCAGCAGAAGGGAGAAGTGCAAAACTTAACAACGTTGATTTATTCAACAACAAAGAAAAACATTTAAAGAAAACTATCGGTACAATCGTTGAGAGAGGAGCTCATTCTCAGCCACCTTCTCAATTTGCCAGTCTACTCGGGAGTGTGTCCCGTCTTTCCTTGATCCAACAGGAAACCTCGGTTCCAGGGGAGAGCGACACCCCCCCCCTTTAACCTTCGCCCTTGAAGAAGTCGAGTCACACAAAAGCAATTTTTTCCTTCTGTCGGCGCGATGACAAACGGCAGCTTTGACACTTCTAATAGTCCGTGTGTCAAAAGGACCATTACTGCCGTTTCCCAATTGTTCGGCGTTTTAAAATGTTCGGCGCCTTACAATAGACCAAAGGTTCACTTTAGCCGACACATTTTTCCTTTGCTCGCCGACAGAGACGGACGCGATACTTACAGTATACAAACTAAAAGATTGTCCGTTCGTCAGTGTAACTAGCCTGGGAACCTTCAACGGTGCCAACAAGGGCAATTCTTTGACCCACTATAAGTATTTTCTTTTGATATATTCAGGTAGTTCTGCATCCCAGCTCAGTTTAGTTTCCCAACAATTTTTTAAAATAATTTTGGGAGAAGTGTAAAAGGGCAGGTGAAACCAATTGGGTCGAAAACTCTATGTGAAATTGATAGTGTATTCCGTCTTGTCACTGAGAGATCACTTAAGTCGATAGTAGGGATGTCATAAAATAATGAATCTTCAAATTTGTCCTACAGAAGACCAATAACTTTTAGTGGTTCTTTTAAAGTAGATAGCATTTAACGGAGATGCTATCTTTTAAAGTAGATAGCATTAAACGGAGATGAGCACATTGCTCATCTCCGTTTGCTCTCACTCTCTCAAGTTGACGTTTAGCACTTGTCCTTAATTGAGTTGACTTTGGAATAAAGTAGTATACTTCTTCATTCGAATTAACAGAAGGGACACAGTTGACAACATAAAAGGAATTTTTCAATTTTGTAGCTACTTCTTTCAGTGAAGTTGAAAGTCTCAGTGGTCTAAATGAGAGTTGATAACTGCTCCTAAAATAAACGGACTGAATTTTAATCCAAACACCACACTGCACACTATGGCGAAACTCTTTTATTTGTTCTTGTTTTGAGTTTTTCTACTATAGGAATCCTAAGAAATCACGATCTATTCTGTGAATAGAGATTTGAAGAAAAGCCTTTTTAATATATGAGATAATCTTGTAACGTCGCAACATACATATACCTCTGTGTTTGTGGGGCTCAGTAAAAGCAATTTCTTAAAGTCAGACTTTATTTTAAGGCTATCTACAATATGTACAACCAATATCGTTGGGAGAGAGAAACAACCTTTCTCCTCCAGCCCCGTCAACACACTGCCTTGTTCTTCAAAGACCCCTCGCAAAAAGAGGGGGGGGAGAACCAGGGCTGAGAGCAAGGGAGTGGTCAGTGGACGGGACTCCTGCCTTTCTCAGGGGAATAAATTCCCACGGGTCCTGGGAATGACCGACCCTCTCTAGTTCTCGTGTGACCAGCTGCCACAGCCAGCCCCTCCCCCGTTACAATTTTTCTTAGGGGTGACGAAGAGTTCATTGTTTCCTTTTAGCTGGTAGAAAATACAATAATTCAATCTTGAGAGATTTTCCCTCATTAACTTTCCTGAGGCAAGATCTACTTAATACATGCACAAGAAATACAATACACAGAAACTATCATTGAGAAAATTATAAAAAAAACAGAAACATTAAATATTTACAAATCGCTTTTAAAAAAACTAAAAATTTCCATCTTATTCTAATTGGATCCGACTTAATGCGTCTGCATTTCCGTTAGCCTTTCCAGAGCGATGCTCGATCTCAAAGGAATAAGGCTGAATGATCAGCGTCCAACGAAGCAACCTATTATTGTGCGAAGAATTGGACTTGAGCCATTTTAGGGGTTCGTGATCCGTTATGATTTTGAACGTTCGGCCGTCAAGGTAGAATCGCAGGTTTTTTACGGCGTATACTATTGCAGCACATTCGCGTTCTACAGTACTATATCGCCTTTCGGCCTCATTAAATTTTTTGCTGATATATAATATTGGATGCTCTTCCCCGTTGATTTTTTGTGATAACACGGCCCCTAATGCAGCATCAGATGCGTCACATTGCACCTCAAACCCCTGTTCAAAATCTGGCGCATAAAGTACGGGTCTATTCCTTCGGCATTTTTTTAGGGTTTCAAAAGCTGCCTCACATTCTTCAGTCCAGGTGATCTGTCCCTTCTTAGAATTTCCTTTTAACGCGCTGGTCAGAGGAGCAGTGATCTGGGAATAACCTGCGGCATATCGGCTGTAATACCCTGTCAGTCCGAGGAATGATCTCATCTGGGTTTTCGTTAAAGGTCTAGGAAATTCTGCAATGCATTTTACCTTTGCTTCCGCCGGAGTTCTTATACCGTTTCCTACAACATGCCCTAAGTATTTAACCCGATCTTGCCCGAACCTGCATTTTGTAGGCTTTACCTTTAATTTAGCCTTTCTTAACCGTTTCAATACTTCGTCTAAATCCCTTAAGTGTTGGTTCCAATCTGAAGAGAATATCGCGATATCGTCCAAGTAAGGTACCGCGAAGTTTTCACACCCTTCCAGAATTTCTGACATAAGTTTGCTAAAGCAGTAAGGAGCGTTTTTAAGCCCGAAGGGCATCCTTAGTGGACGATAACTACCAAATGGGGTTACGAATGCTGCTACACTCCTCGCTTTCTCATTTAGGGGTATCTGCCAGTAGCCCTTTGCTAAATCTATTACAGATATGTATTTTGCTGCGGCTACTCTTTCTACCCGCTCTTCAATGTTTGGTAGGGGAAAGTATTCTGTTCGAGTAACTGCATTAAGCTTTCGATAATCAATACAAATCCTAGGGTCCCTTCCTGGTATTTCAATTAATACAACTGGGGATGCGTAATCCGATGGGCCAACTTCGATGATCTTTAACTGAAGCATTCGATCAATTTCCCTTTTTAAAATTTCATTTTGCCGAGGTGATGCTCTATATGGTCTAGTCCTTATAGGAATATCTGATGTAAGCTCTATATTGTGGGTCACTAGATCGGTTTTCCCAGGAGAGTTAGAAAACACCATGGAATAGCGCTTAAGCAGGTCTCGCAGTCGAGCAATCTCTTCTAACTCTAGACGCGAATTTAAATCACTCTCCCGAATTATTTCTTCTACATCAAATACATCCGGTTCGTCACTGACATGAGAAATTTCCCAATCCGAATCCTCTATTCCCCGATCCTTTGTCTCAATCTCCATGAAATTAATTGTCTCAGGTCTTTTATAATACGGTTTCAGCATATTTACGTGATATATTTTAGCTTGCTCCCTTCCTTCCCCTAGCTTAACTAAATAGTTTGTCTCTGAGATCTTAGCTTCTACTACGCCTGGTCCTTTCCAATGTACGGCCAGTTTATTTGGTCTCGCAGTGGCCAAAACCAGTACCTGGTCTCCTATTTTAAACTCCCGTTTAACAGCATTCTTGTCATACCACTTCTTTCGTTTCTCACGCATATCTGCCATTTTTTCAGTAGCTAAATCCTGTGCTAGCGTCAGTCTATTCAAAATTTTAAATAGATGCTCAGTCACCGCAGTACTTTCGTCAGGCGTCTCCGCCCAATGCTCATAAAGTAACACTTCAGGGGTTCTTAAATTCTTCCCCAAATATGAGTTCGGATGGAGAGAACCCCAGTGACTCATGCGTCACCGTTCTCAAAGCTAATAGAGCCGCTGGCAAGTGCCTTTCCCATTCGGTTCCTGCGTCAGTACACAGTACTCTCAGAAGTCTTTTAATTGTACGATGAAACCTCTCCACCGGGTTAGACTGAGGATGAGCTATAGAACTATGGGTAATCTTAATTCCAAATTTCTCAAAAAACCCTGTCGTTAAGGCACTAGTAAAAGACGTACCTTGATCGCATTGTACCTCCTTGGGGAACCCAATACGACTAAATATTTGCATTAGAGCATCCAGTTACGGATAGAGAACTTATATCTTTTACTGGAATGGCTTCGGGATATTTAGAGGCCATACAGATTGCAGTTATTAGGTACCTATTTCCCGATTCACTTATAGGCAAGGGCCCACACGCGTCAACGTTAATTTTGGCAAAAACTTCCCTGATAATAGGCACAAGTTTCATAGGTGCTTTCTTTTTGTCTTTAGCTTTACCCGCCCGTTGACATGGATCACAACTACGAACATAATTTTCTATATCTCGGTAACATCCTGGCCAGTAATAGTGTCGTGCTAATCGATCGCGAGTTTTTGTTACTCCAACGTGACTTGCCCAACCATCATGACATAATTCCATAATTTTTTCACGATATCGAGTTGGCACTACAATTAGCTTACGATCGTCGCCTAAGTGATCTTTTTGCACCTTATATAGAATTCCCTTTTCAACAATATATTCTCCTCTTTTCCCACTCTTTTTATTTTCCTCCGCTTGAGACCAGATCGTATCTAGCGTACTGCACCCCTGCTGAGATTCCTTCAGCTCGTCCGAGGAGCAGAGTAAGAGACTCTCCCCCCTTTCCGCTGCAGGCGAAATGTCCAGTAAGGGGTCTTCACTTTCACTCTCCGGGGTCGCGTGATTTTGAAGAATGGACGGTTCAGGGTCATTCACCTCAGGGAGAGTTCGATTTCTAACTTGAGCCCTCGTTATGGCATTTATTTGCTCACACGTCCAATTTCCACCCTTCTCTGCAATTAGCTCGGCTGTTCGGTTCCCTAGTAAATAACGACCTTGATCCAGGGGTTTTTCTACTACCTCCGCTTTAGTGAGGATTTCCCCGAAGGTTCCCTCCAAGTGAACTAGAGCTATCGGGAGACATTTATATTGCATATCTAAAGGTTGGCGCACCCAGACTACTTCGCCTGTCCACGTATTTTCTGGCGCATGCGTTTTGCAAACTAAATCTATGGAAGCACCAGTATCCCTTAGAATAGTCGTAGGCTCACCATTTACCTTTCCTTCCCACATATATGGCTCCATGCATTTTTTCACACTACTCTTAAGATCAAGTTGATTCACAACTTCGGAATTCTTAAATTTTCGGTTAGGACAATTTGGTCTTATATGACCCAGACCATTACACTCAAAACAACGGAGTGGTCTCCGCCTCTCAAACTGTCTGTTTCTCTCACCGGGAGAATACGGTCGGGTTTCTCTTTCGATTCTTTTTTCGGGAACATCTATTCGGGTCTCCCTCACATTCCTCTCCAAATTGTCCCTACCTTCAACCCATCTACCTAATCCAATTTTTTTAGTCCCCTGAACTTCCTTCCTATCAATTACAGGTCTTTTTACATTATGTCTAACAGACTCATATTTATCGAGTTTCTCCGCCAGTTCAAAAGGGTCAGTGATTTCACCCAAAATATCCAAAAAATGCTCCTTGACGTCTGCACTAACCTTCTTTTTCATTTGATCGGCGACCATTAATAACTTTAAATTTTTAAAACTGTCAATTTTTAAGCCATCTAGCCACCCTTCCAAATAGTTCTCTAATTCATATGCAAAGTCTTGCCATCGACAACTTACCTTTTTAGCGTGCTGCGTAAATTTTTGCCTAAAAGCCTCTGGATTCATTTTAAAACGTTCCAGTAATAATTTTTTTTATAAAATCATAATTTTCACTATTTTCTTCGCTTTCCCTCAAAACAATCTGTCCAATACTTAATGGCAATAAACTTAATATTCTGGAAGGCCATTCGGATTTTTCTATTTGCGCGCTTCTCGCCTGCCGCTCGAACATAGCTAAATACAGGTTAATGTCCGTCTCCTCTGTATTAAATGCTGGCATTAGTTTCTGCATTTCTTGAACAGATTTTTTGATTACTATTTCAGGTGTCGGAGAAGAGCCGCTGGAACTATTAGAACTCACTATACGTAATTTCTCTAATTCATATTCACGCTCCTTCTCCCTCTCTATTCTTTCCCTTTCTACCTTTTCACGCTCCTTTGTACATTCTCTAACGTACTCAAAGGCTTCTTTAACAATCTGCTCATCAAAATTTTTACTTGATATTAATTTACAAATATCTAATTTACTCAATTGGGGGTCAGGCTCAATTCCCAAATCTTCGGCGAGAGTTATTAGCTCTTGCTTTAGAGCTCTCATTAGATAGGCCATGACTTAATTTTAGTTAATTTACACTTAATAATAATGTTATGAATACAAAAACAACACAAAATAGAAATACTTTTAACTAAATAATATCTTTAAAAATTTAAACACAATACTACACAATAAAAAACAAGTTTAAAGGTCAACCATTCAACTTTAAAGACCCACTAGCAAAGAAATAACTTTTTATGCAGACAATTTAAGATAATAAAAATAATTTGCCTTCTTGCCTCAGAAAAATTAAATGAGGTACTCACTCGTTTGTAGAAGTTTCTCCGTGATCAGTCAGACACTCAGACACAGCTTTTAGTCCAGAATATGTCAGATCACACAGTCTTTCTCTGATGAAGAAGAGACGAAACTAAGGGACGGGAATTCAGCAACTCCTTAGAATATAGAAATTCACACTTCACAAACACAACCGGAACACAGGCTTTCTAAACCGAACCAAGGGACGGGAATTCGACGGTTCCACACAACTGCAGGTCTACAGGAAAACTGTTGAATCCAGCCTCGAACTACGTTTGATGCGACGAGTTGCAATGTCCGCAAAAAATATTAACACACGGGATTGTCTTTCCCGTACACCACTACCTCCTTAACTGAAGGATTTCTCTGGACACGAAGCCACGGATGCGAAGACCGCAATTTTTCAGGAAGTTCAGGTGGAGTGGATCCCACCGCTGCCACCAAATTATATGTATGCTGTAACGTCGCAACATACATATACCTCTGTGTTTGTGGGGCTCAGTAAAAGCAATTTCTTAAAGTCATAGACTTTATTTTAAGGCTATCTACAATATGTACAACCAATATCGTTGGGAGAGAGAAACAACCTTTCTCCTCCAGCCCCGACAACACACTGCCTTGTTCTTCAAAGACCCCTCGCAAAAAGAGGGGGGGGGAGAACCAGGGCTGAGAGCAAGGGAGTGGTCAGTGGACGGGACTCCTGCCTTTCTCAGGGGAATAAATTCCCACGGGTCCTGGGAATGACCGACTCTCTCTAGTTCTCGTGTGACCAGCTGCCACAATCCCAATTTTACCTTGTCTAAAATCAAGAAGCAATCCAGGTATCAATTCAATTAAATTTTGACCTTTTGCCAGACAGTTATTGAGCATCAGAAAATCCTTTTGTCTGTAGGGATCGTCAAATACTGATCTTACCGACGTTGTAGAATTTTCTTTGAAGACTGGCCTGTGAGGAAGATAATGATTGTCATTTTGTTTCTTCTCTTATCTTACTTCTTCTATTACTCCAGATTTGGGCCATTCTTTGAATACTTCATTATACGTTTCAAATTTATCTTTCAGTATGAGATTCTTTGTCATTGAAATCAATCGTTTTTCAACAAACTCTGTTACTTGGTAAAGTTTCTTTTTCATTGATCTAGGGTAAACTAACTTCACGTTGATCTTCCACCCATTTCAGATTCTTGTGAAAGTGATGACACACTGCTTCTTCTAATTCTAAATCAGTTTTATTTTCTTTTGCATCTGCAATTCCCAGTCCTTCTAGCTTCCACAAGTTTTGTCACTGCTGTGAGTTAAAATGGACGTTATCATTGATGACATGGACAATGAGTTTCTTTTTGAAGTGTAATCACTCATCTTTCCAATGACTGTCCAAGTAGAGATTCCACAGCAGTGAGCCCACATTCTAATTTCTGGACTCTTCCAGTTAACAGTACACCTGCTATGTCAGCTCCAATAATTACTTCTATTTTCAAGTTTCTTGTTCCTATATCATTTTATTATCCTATATCATGGATATTTTTCTGTCTTAGCACTTCTATCCATGGTCCAGGCTGTATCACTAGTTTACAAATCTTCGATTTTTCCAACAGGATTAGTCGTTTAGAAAAATTACCTTCTAGGCTCTAACTTTTACTTTATGGCGTTTATGAATTTATCTGTTCGTTACTACTCCCCCAAAAAGTGCATGAATAAAAAATTCAGACCCACTTGGATGGCATCCTATGGCTGTAGAGTCTTTTTTAATATGTATGAACTTGCGATCCTGTATGAATAAGTGCCCTCACTGTCTTCTGTTTTTTGTTGGCGTCGATTTTAATTAATGGTGTTTGAAGAAACACTTCATCAAGAAAATTGGTGCTCGCAAGTAATACGTTTTGTGTTTCGTCTTCTTCATTCTTCTCAACGTCATTTCTCTTTGAATTGGTTTGTAAATCCGGACATATACCCCAATGTCTTTTCGAACATATTAAACATCGTGCATTTGTCTTACATTGCTTGACCCAGTGTCCAAATTTGAGACTAAAGAAACAACCATTCTTTTTCTTAATTTTTTTTTGTTCAAAGTCATCTTTTGAGTAACAAAACAATCTCGACTTTCAATTTGTTTATCACAAAATATGCAAACGTTTATTTCCCCTATGGCTGGTTGTTTTACAATGGCATGAGACTAAGGGCCGATCTCACCAAAGTCGTTTAACGCTATCCGCGATTAATCTCGGTTTAAATGGAGAATTACGTTTCCCCATTGGTTGGAGCCAGGGTTAATCGTGGCTAATCGTAGTTAGCCGTTAAACGACTTTGGTGGGATCGGGCCTAAATCATTTGCTGTAGACACGAAATTTTCATCCTGGTACCTTTTATCTCTTTTACTTTCTTTCTTTGAACCAAAATTAATTAATTTAAATCCGGCTTTCGCTAAGGAAATTCTTTGCTCACCTTCGACTTCATTTCTTAAAAACAACAATAATTGTTTCAGTTTCTCCGAGTGCGAGATTTTTCTGCAATTACTGATTCGTAATTTCTCAGCCGAACTCTCAAAATTTCCTCTGAAATGCAGGATTCAACGAGCGGAAACAACATTGCTGCGTATTTGTCGCTTGTCATCCCTGTCGACTCCAACGAAAGTAAATATGACTCTAACTCGTCATACAATTCGGATAGGCTGTATTTTCCCTTTTGATTCGTAACATTTTTAATAATCAGACCTAATAATTACGAAATATAAAATTCCATCAACAGTTCTTCTGTGCCAGATCTATTTCTTAAACTTTCTATAACCTTTTAATAATTTTCAGCAGTTGCGGTGAAGCTGTTCACAATGTCATGGGGTCTTGCACCGGGTATGTCTCTTGAACAAGCACGGCGTTAATGCATCTGTACCTCAGTTTTTGCTATTATAAACTTTATACCTCAAGAAACAGCCTGATTAAAACAGAAAGATAAAAACATTCACTACAGACCTCCTTTTCTGCGATTTCATGTCTATCTGCTAAATTTTTACATTGTTGCTTAAATTTTTGCATATAAAATTCATATTGACAATTTGGCACAAATTTAATGATGCCAATATGGTTACTATAAGGATAAAATTTGGCAATTGACATGCCAATTGTACCAAGGGTTATCACTATATCATTGCCTGAAACGGTACCGAAATAAGTTTCACGCGTGCGCAATACAGTAATATTTTTTAGTATCCTTTCCACATGCAGAAGCTCCTAATGTGGAATGTTTACCCAATCTTCGATTCTTTGTTAGTCTAACTCATAGACTAAGAAAGTGCGTTTATCTATGGTCTAACTTATGATACTGATATTGCTTTTTTATTATTATTATTACGGATTTTTGTAAGGTACAATCGACTCCTTGTTTAGGTAAGATAAATCTACATTAATTTTAGAAATTGTTTTTAAAACTTTTGCATTCTGTATCACTCTTCCACTTAAATAATTCTTTTTCTATAGTTGAATTTGTGTATAACTTTGCATAAAACCTTCCTGAACCCATATAAAAAAAGTTTGTAGTTTTTTTTTCCTAATGGTTATTGTATTAAGCACGATCTACAGGAGAATTAATTACATCGGTGTCACATTTTAGAAAATATAATTAAATTTTCGGAAATATCATAATTAAAAAACAATTTCAAAAACACATCTGAAAAAATTAAAATAGAATGCTTATTACCTGTTATAACACCTTCAATACTCTTAGAAATCTAAGAAACATTCAATTTAATTCATTGTAAAATAGAAAAAATTAATAAATATTACGTAGAAACTCAATGGTTTTAAATACATGGAGTAATAGGGGTACTCTATAGTAAAAATCTTTTAATCTTCTATAAAATTGGCTCCTCCATGTGAAGAAATTCTCAAAACACATAAAGCTTTCTACCAGTTTCAACTAAATAAGTAGCACCATCCATCAAAAGTAATGCACTTTAATGATTTTTCTTCATTCTAAAATCTTCACAAATGTTAAATGTACTATTTACTAGAGTATATGTCGATAAGGTAGTGTGTAAACATTAATGCCATTCTATACAGCTGAGTTAGGTTAAAAGTAATGAATGCATGTTCTCATTTTCGTTATTCCAATAGTAAATATATCAAACAAAAAACTTTTGTAGCTTATGATCCCGACATGAAACTTTGAGGATTAATTAATAATAATATGAGCAATTTTTGAGATTTTTTTCAAAATTTTAAAAACTTGGCTTTTTGAATAAATTTAAATTTTTAAAAAAATTTTCAAGTCATCATGTGTTGTATATCATATGAAAGCCCATTAAAAAATGTTTAAAATAACACTTTGCACATATCTCTAGCTGAATTAGGCGAGTAGCAAGTGTAATTTAAAGGCATGCCGATAGTGTATTTTTTAGACAAATCTGGCAACTTTAAAGCCTTATAACTCCTAAACCAATTATTATTTGAACATAAGATTTGGGGATTTTCTTTATTACCATGAAGTCACTTACTATACCAAATTTAATCAAAATTGGAGGGGGTCAGGTAGAATTTGTTCTAAAATTGCGTTGATTTCACATGGAATAACCCTATTAGCAATTGAAAACTACTGATGCATAGCATTTTGAGCATAGTCATAAAATTTTGTTAGTCATAGAAAACAAATTAGAAACGTTAGCTATATAATCACTGTTTCCAGAGTCACCAAAATCTGAAATGGATGCAGTAAAATATCATTTCTATACTTAATTCACCACGTTATGTCTTCATTACTTACTACATATATATGTGTGTATTGCATTTTCAATTTTTCTTTAATCATCCTTTAAAAAATTAAAAAAATATTTATATGATACCACTTTGCTAAACTTACTATAATACTTAATTCTCTCTTTTTTTTTTTTCTCTCTCTCTCTCTCTTCCTTTCTTAGGTATATTAAGAATTTTCTGAAGGAACTGACAGTATATATTTGACATTCTAGACTTTCAACATTTTGCCAAAGAAAAAAAGAGTTGTGCAGATATTCTTGAAGGTGAACAAAAGTGATATAGATTCCTAGGATTTGCTTTATGACTAAACAAGTTAGGTCTGTAGTAAGCAGAGGCAAATTTAATGGCAAGAGTTATTATTAAAAATAACTGAATCAATATGCCATTTCACGAACAAGTGTAGAACTACAGAATTATTAGTCAGCAACAGGATTGCATTGCATAAAAATAAGGCTTCATTAGGTAATAAAATTTTGGACCAATTAATCTTTTAATAATAACTTTAAAAAAATTTTGAGTTGTGAAAATAATTTCTTACTTCTACATTACATATTCTTTGTATATTTGTATTTCATATTAAGTGTTGTTTTACATAATTAATATTTTTACAAACTCATAAGTAAATATATACAGGCTTGCAATTCCGTCACTTTTTTTACAATTGATGAATAATTTATTAATGAATATAATAATTTAAAATTATTAAAATTAAATTCCCAATTTAAAATTAGTTGAAATTAAATAAAGTAACATATGGCATCATATATTGACTATAGTATTTGTTCCTGTCATGCGCTATAATTTTTGGTTTTTAATAAATATCTTCTGTATTTGAAATGCAACAATAATAAAATTATTTTCTTTTATGAGTATATGAGAAGCTGAGGTCTGGCTATTCTCGATTTTCTTAGACTTTGAGTGTCTAACTGATAACAAGGATTCCTAAATATTTAATACTTTCTTTGATAGAGTAGTATTATAAAGTGTAATATTTATGACATGTAAGACTCTGCTAAATGGTTTTTTATTCATTATCTGAATACAGTTAAAACTTGTGGTTAAAGCTGAAGTAAACTAAAAACAAATATCCTTCAGGGTCTTTGACTAAATTAAATAAATACTGCTTCACTTGAGGAAATGTTAATATGTATGAAAGCTGATCTGTTTAATTACTGTCACTATAAATTTTGTCACTAAAGATTGGTTTTAAGTAATAATTGTTTCCTGCTATGTGTATATATAAAATATGCAATAACAAAATTATTTTCTTTTATAAGTATACAGCAAAGCTGAGGTATGGCATTCTAGATTTTCTTAAAATTTGAGTGACTAACTGATAGCAAGGCTTCCTAAATATTTAATACTTTCTTTGAAAGAGTAATATTGTAAAGTGTTGTATTTATGACATGTAGGACTCTTCTAAATGGTTTTTTATTCATTATTTGAATGCAGTTAAACATTTGGTTAAAGCTGAAGTTAACCAATAACTAATATCCTTCAGAGTCTTTGGTGACTAATTTAAATAGATACTGCTTAACTTTAGGAAATGTTAATACTTACGAAAGTTGATATGTTAAATTAATGTCACTTTAAATTTTTGCAACATAGATTGGTTTTAAGTACTGATTGTTTCCTGTTATGTGTATATATTTTAGTTTACTTAGTAAGTGCTTTACCTTTTTTTATATAAAAGAATTAAAACTTCTCAAATTTAAATCAAAACTGTTATCAGTTCTCTAGAAATGATAAATAATAAAAATAATACTAATCATAGACTTTTTAAAATTTTACTCGGTTGTCAAATTAGTATACAATGCTTCAAAGTCATAAAGCTCTTTGTTTAGTAAAAACTGAAATAAATGAAACATGAGATAAGATAAAATGTTTCATAGTAGTAATTTACAACAAATGCATACATCTAATGCTGCAGTTGTCCAATGTCCAATTTATTCTCTGCCTTCATCCCCTCTTATTAAATAAAGTTCATTTAGACAAATCTTAACTATATCTTTTCTCTATTACTTTGCAGGTTATATATATTTTAAAGCATTTCTCTATAAATGGTGCTTAGCAGTTCAACAGAATGTGACATTGATGAATTTTATGCACAAGGAAATTTGTATTTTAGTGGAAGATGTTTTATACAATTGTAATATCACATGTTAAGAACTAAAAGTGAAGATTAATCTGTATCATCTGCCTAATACTTGAATCACAAAACTAAAAATGATATCAAAGTTATATATATGTATGAAAATGACAATTTTGTTGTGTTGAAAATATTTAAAACCGAATTTTCACTCTAAAGTGCCTACAAAATAATTTAAGAAAGTTCTAGTCATCAAACTTATGGACGTTGTTGATATGGATAAAAGCGACACTGGGGTGAAACTGTATACTTGCAATGCATGTAAGAAAACATTTTCTGAAAAAAGCTTCTTAGATGTTCACCTTTGTGCCCACTCTGGGAAGAAACCATTTGCTTGCAATCTATGTACGAAATCTTTTCCTAAAAAAACCCGGTTGGATATTCATTATCGAACCCACACTGGGGAGAAACCATACGTTTGTAGTGTTTGTATGAAGTCGTTTGCTATAAAAGGCAACTTAGTTACCCATTTTCTTTCCCATACTACAGAAAAACCATATGCTTGCAATGTATGTACAAAAACTTTTTCTATGAAAAGACTGTTAGAGATTCATCTTCGAACCCACTCTGGGGAGAAACCATTTGTTTGTAGTGTTTGTACAAAGTCATTTTCTATGAAAGGAAACTTAAATACCCATCTTCGTTCCCATACTGGAGAAAAACCATATGCATGCAATGTATGTGCAAAATCATTTTCTAAAAAATGCCACTTACATATTCATCTCCGTTCCCATACTGGAGAGAAACCATATGCTTGCACTATATGTACAAAATCTTTTTCTACAAAAACCCACTTAGATACTCATATTCGTTCCCATACTGGGGAAAAACCATATGCTTGCAATGTATGTACAAAATCATTTTGTAGAAAAAGCCACTTGTATGTTCATCTTCGGTCCCACACTGGGGATAAACCATATGCATGCCATATATGTAAGAAAGCATATTCTCAAAAAAGTTACTTAGATGTTCATCTTCGTTCTCACACTGGGGAAAAACCATTTACTTGCAATGTATGTACAAAATCTTTTTTTGCGAAAAGGCAGTTAGATATTCATTTTCGAAAGCACACTGGGGAGAAAGAATATTCTCAAGAAAGGCACTTAAATATTCATCTTGGTTCTCATGCTGAAGAGTAACTGTATGTTTGTACTGTCCAAAAAGAATCATGATTTGTTTTCACCATTAAAGGTTCATCTTCATAGATATTGCTGAAAGAAAGTCTTACAGTGTATATAAGAAAACTTTTTGCTAAAAATATAAATAAATAAATTTTATTTTGAAATGTTTTCTTGAGGTTTAATAATGTTTACATTTTACATTGATTCCCGTTCATTATTTTGTTTTTGGTATGAAAGTTAAAAAATCAAAATTTATTATAATTATTTAATACCTAATACCAAATTTTTATACATGGTTTCCGCGCACCTGGAAAGTCATGGAAAATCATGGATTAATTTTGTCATATAAAATCTTGATTTTTCAAGCAAAATGAGTAAAAGTCATGGATCCGCTAAACTACCAATTAAAAAAAATGCATTGAATTGTTTAATTCTATTTTTACTTGTCATTTGACTGAAGTTACTGAGTTTGGTATTTATTTATTATCCTATTGACCCTATTGCCAAGTAAAATTTGTTCACCAAGGAAACTCAAAGCAAGAAAGCTTAATGGGTGGGTAAATGTATATTATTCTGGTTTTTTCTTAAATTGTAGATTAAAATTTTATTAATACAATAATAATTATTTTTTAATAAAAATTAGTTAAGATTTTTGCACAAAATATAAGTTTATCTCTAGGGATATTGTATATTAACATTATAGGGTTATATTTGGCTATTATTCATGGTCACCTGGATAATACCAAAGTACCCTGAATTCAAATTGGAAACATTTTGATTGAAAAGTTGCTATATGATTAAACTTAGGTATGTAGATACAACCATTTAATTTTATATGAGTTTATTAACACTTATAAAGTAAGTTTATATTTTTTTTTTTATGATAAAATTCCTGTAATTTCTCTAAAAGCATATATTTTATTTGTATGTACATCAGAAGTTTTATTCATATATACTTTTAACGAAAGCTTTTTAAAGTCATGGAAAATGATCTGCTAAATCAGGGAAAGTCATGAAAAGTCATGGATTTGAAAAATTTTATTTTGGCAGATACTCTGTTTTTATTAATTCTTTAAAAAAAAAACCTAAAAAACCTTTAAATTTTGTTCTACCAATTTACCAATTTAATTAAAGAATAGGGACATTTACAAGCACTATCACCAATCAATAATGGTTGCTAAAATGCTGTCTTAGACTATGTGTAGTAGGGATTCTTGGTTCAGAGATGATGTAGAGACATCTCATTTGAGTTTCCAGTACCTACCATTAACAAAATATTCCAGAAGTCATATTTTCTTTGTGATGCTTGTAATCTCCCTTCAGTAGCCATAATCCAAAAACTTACAAAGTTTAATCTGATTACTATGCACAAAATGCAAAAGAAAATTTTGTGGATCAAGCAGGCTGGAATCTATCCTAACTATAAGATACAATGTTTATCTGAATGTAGGAGTCGATTCAAACACAAATTGGCACACTTTATAATTCTCTTACAAAATTCCATATCAATGGCTGCATCCTTTACAAAATTCCATACAGCCTAATTGCCCTCCCCCCCCCCCAGGACCGTAGCCAGAAATTATTTTCGGAGGGGGACCAAGGGAGAAAGACATCTTTATTTTGAATGATACTTCAACTGATGAAAGGGAAAGCACTGTATTTCCAGAATACAGTGCTGTATTTCCGGCCACCGGCTTAGGAAGACTTTTATGGTCTAAGCGGGTTTTTTTTTTTTGTTTTGTTTTTTTTGTTTGTTTTTTTAAGAAAATGACTGTTTATATTCATGAACAGCTAGGCAGATAGCACACACACAAACGTGGGACATTGCATATCTACAAAATGGTCTTTCAAAAATTTTTTTGGGGGGGATCAGTCCCCCAAATCCCTCCCCCAGCCTACGGCCTTGCCCCCCCTCCCCACACACATATACACAATATTTGGCTTAGATAAAAGTGGGACTGCTTTTAAAATTCCATGTTTTAAAATTAATCTTGTAAAAAACCAAGTTTTTTTAAAGATTTTATTTTTTAATTATGAAACATATTTTTAGTCTTTTGTTTTCTGTTATAAAATTTGCTTTTCTAATATATGTTGTGGGGTTTTAAATGGAATTACTAAAACTTGTCTAACATGGCAGGGTTTTTTCTATTTTTCATATGATGAAGTCACAAACATGTGTCAACCCCTGCTCTAATGTCCTAATTCTTATTATAATAGTTGTCATTTATACAGATTCATTAATGAATGTACAAATTTTTATTAAAAAATGTAAGCAAAAGAGAAGATCACTTCCTGTAACCATGTAAAAGAAATAGCATGTAGATGTTCTTCTGTTTATTGTTTAATAAATTCTTTTAGTACATCCAAAGTAATTTTTCATGGAACAGTTAGTTGTACAATTTTATTATTCAGTATCATTGAAAATCAAATACTTAATGAACTAATGAGTTTCGTAACCAAATTCAGATTACCTTCTGTATCCATCAGTAAGAGTATTACCAGCTATATTATTACAGGTATCGATAAATTTATTTGTAAAATTCCAGTACTCTATACTTACTGAATCATTAACTTACTGGAAAATTAAGTTAATAGGCCACTATGTTACGTAAAACTATTTCTTCTTTCTGCCAATATAAATAAAGTTTATAACTAGAGACACACACAAAAAAGGTAGTAAAACATTTAAATGAAAAATATATTATCATAACTCTATAAATATCAACAACAAAAAATTGAGAATGTCTAATTAATTTTTTTATCACTTTTTCCCATCAAATAATTATTGTTGTAGATTTTAGAGCAGCTTAAGGAGCATGTTTTGAAGTGCTTTTCATTAAATGAAAGTAAATAATCCTGATACAAAGGTTGAGAAAGCCCATATGTACTGTGTAATAAAAGAAAGGAAAGTGTCAATTATAAAAAAATGCATATTTGTGAAATTGAATATGACCTAGGTATTAATATTTGATATTATTTAAAACGAATATAAAATAAAGAATTTAAAAAATTGTTATGTCCAGTGTTTTTATCTGTTAGTTATTTCAAATTATTTAAATCAGTCTAAAACATAAAATTGTTAAATGCAAAATTACTGAATATTCACAATTATACTGGAGATATTTCTTTGATGATTACATAATTATGGATCATTAGAAGTAATTTTGCATTTTACTTGTTCTATTGCAGTTTTCACTAAAATATGGTATTTTTAGTAATTAAATTAATTATTAAACAATTGGTTTTATTACTGAATATTTCATATTTAAAAAAAAAAACCACAGTAAATAATGAATTATAACATTATTAAAAAGTATATATATATATATATATAGAGAGAGAGAGAGTTTTAATTTATTTTATTTTAGGTTAATATAAGGAGATTATATATTATATACATGTATATATAGCAAATTTAAATATAGACTCATCTTAAATATTCAATTATGAATTTTTTATAGATATAATCTTTACAGATAAAACTTGTAAAAGTAGTTTTTATTTACCGCAGTTATAATAGTAGAGGGGTATTTTTTAATTACATACTAGTTACATAATGGTAAATAATAAAAATTCTGCAATTTCTATGTTTTTCCACTATTTTAAAATCCATGATATTAAGATTCAATTGATTATATGATTTCAGTAAATATATATGCGTACAAACATATATATATGCCGATATCAGTAGTATAGCCAGAAAGGATTTCTTTATAATTATTTTCTAAGCTGTTGATTAAGGAGAGGAATATAGTTTCTGAGAAATATAGCTTCTTAAATAAAAATATAATAATAAAGCAGTTTCTTACATATAATGCTTTTAAAGTACCATTAAAGTTTTTACTTCTGTCAATACATAAAATGCCTGAATAGTTTTATTGAGGGCAAAAAGAATAAAGAAAACTAATTAAACTTTTTATTTTATAGAAATATATTAATCCTATAACCTAAATATATTTATAAATAGTCCCAGGCTTCAGTGAAATGCATAAAAATATATAAATAAAAATAATTAAAAATCTCTTGATTTCATTATCATTAACCTTTCTACTTTCTTTTCCAAATTAAAAGTAAATTATATGGTTTTTTAAACAATTAAATGTCTGTAAATTGTTTAAGAACTGAATCAGTTTCTATATTGAAACTTTTTATATATGGTATGAAAATGCTTCAAATAGTCATTTTGATAGCCACAATTTCTAGTTCTGCATCATTTTATTTCAGTGATGAACCTAAAAATAAGAGGAAGAGTTTATATTTTTTTCAGCAGCTGAAAACAGTCCCACAGAAAAGTATTTATTCATTGATTGATGATTGTACACAATTTTATGCTTAGATCAGTAAAGAAAAATCACATGTCTGGTTAAAGTAAAATACGGGATGATAGAAAAATATTTAATGAATCATATTAAAATATTTACATATTTTTTGCCACCCCCCCAAAAAAAAAATTATGGGGAGAGAAATGTATAACGAGAAAAATATATCGTAAAAGCGCCATCTATTAACACTATTTTTAACTATTACAAAAATGTACGATAATTTATATGCCCATGCCATAATTTTAATGTAGCCTCCATACTATGGCCAGTTGTTCACTACTTCCTGATGATGACCTCGAACGATGGCTCTCGGGTCGCATCCACACCCTGGGCTACTACATGAGCTGAGCGCATTGATTCGTCCATAGGGTCTACTGCGCACTTTAGTTTCGCATCTGGCTACCTTTGATCTTTGGAGAAAAACCGCCTCTGAAGCCATCGTCCGCCAAAGGCTATTTTATCGTCTGCCGCCATCGGCCACGATAAGCCAAAGCCCCTCCAGACGGTGATGATGGCTTGGTGGATCACAGTGTGGAGGCTTCTTAACAGGACCTAGAATCCATAATTTTGCCTTTGAAGGTTGGCAACACTGCAGATGATAGATTTATTTTGTGGTAGGAACTTTTGTTGTTTTCAAGTGGAGATAATTACCGAGGCCCTTGCTTTTCAAAATAAAAATATATCAAACGAAACCGTCGTGGCCTTATGGACGGAGTTCATTAATAATTTTCAACCTAAATACATTCTACTTGCTACTGATGCCTCCAAGGATGAGGATAAAGTGGCCATCGCGGCCTACAATCATTCATTTAACTCTGGAAGAGCCATGCTGACCCACCAGATAAACTCTATCTTCACCACGGAGGCCCTTGCCATCATTCTGGCTCTCGACACTTTCTGCCAGCTGAATGACCATTTCTTAATTATATCTGATAGTCGTTCCGTCCTCTTGGCTCTTCAATCTGCCCACCCAAAATCCTCTGCGGTCATCCTTCTGCTGCAAAGTAAAATTAGTCAATTAATTGGAAAAATCAAATCTATTAGACTGATCTGGACCCCTGGGCATAGAGGAATTCATCCAAATGAGAAAGCTGATGAGTTATGCAAACAAGGCCCTTATAGTACTCAACACCTTAATGTGGTGAGCCCTGAAGACTCTATCAGGAGGATTAAAAATTATATGTACACAGAGAGTGAGCATGAGTGGGACAGAAGCATCTACCGCCAGAGATATGATGCGATTGATCTCCTTAATCAAATGCACCGTAAATGGATTTTTCACCGCCAGGTTGATGTCTTGGTGGCGTACTAATACAATTCAATGCAAATACATATTGCAAAATTGAATATGGCTCGTTCCCCCTTATGCGATCATTCGGGGCCATGATCATTGCACGGAAAACGACACTCCAGATCATATCTTACTTTACTGTGTCAAGTTCCAGGCGTATCGTCGTATCTTATTTAGCTCTCTCAACATATGTGGTAATCCTTCGGTAATCCTTCATATGACTGTGTGATCAATTCAGCCACAAGCTCGTGGCGTGGGCTGGTTACCCTGCTTTGTTTTACGTTTCGCTCCCTCGGGTGGGGGTAGTTTTTTTAGCGTTTCGCTTTTGTCCCCGGTTTGGTATGTTTCCCTGACGGATCTTTTTTTCTTTCGTGTTATCTTCGTTGAATATTTCCCATGTGGGATTTGTCGCAGTTTGGCTTTTATATCTGTTATCTGAGTCTGTTTTCTCACGCTAGTGTATAACGTTTGTCGTCTTGTGCATCTTCCTCTATGGTTATGTCTGTAGAGATAAAGCCGGCCACGTGGCTGTAGCATATATCTCACAAATAGCCCTAATAATAATAATAATAACTCCTGTTTGGTCACAATTTGGTTTCTTACCGAGGTTTCTAACTTGGCTTCTTATTCAGTATTTAGGAAATTTAGTGTTAGTTACACAAGTCATTTTTAAATCTTTATTATTAATATATAAAGTTTAATATTTTTTTATAAAGATTTTAACTTGATGCGTGTTTTTGTAACAGAATTATATGTAAGTATAATTGTATTACAAATTGTAAATGTTTATAGTTATATAATGTTTGTAATCTTGATATTAGCTAATGAAAACTACTAAGGTATAGCATTTTGAGAATAATCATAAAATTGTGTTAGTCGTAGAAAACAAAATAGAAACGTTTGCTGTATAATCACTATTTCCAGAGTCATCAACATCAGAAATTGTTGTTGTAAAATATCATTTCCATACTTAATTCACCATGTTATGTCTTCAATTACTTACTACATATTAATGTGTGTATTACAGTTTTAATTTTTCTTTAATTATCCTTTATAAAATTAAAAAATTATTTATATGATACCACTGTGCTAGACTCAGGTTTGCAATTCCGTCACTTTTCACACCTTTAGTCACTTTTTTTACAATTGATCACTTCTTTAAGTAAACAGTTTTATTTTATTCACTTTTTTCATGGTGTACCACAGCTAAAGTCTGTTGTTGAAAAAAGAAAATCTGAATTAATAACAAAATATTTTAATAAAGGACCAAAAATGGGATGTTCTAATCTTATTTTTCTTATTAAATTGTAATTAGTCACATGGTTTCCAGAATTTACTGATTTTAAAGAGTTGTAAAGAAGTTTCTGAATACATTAAAGTAATTTACTTTGAAGCACACATTTCTCTTTTTCTTTATCTTCACAATTTTTGTTGATTAGATACTCTAATCTAGCTATGTACACATTTCAAAACATCATTTATATATACTGAAAGTTGTGATTATGAAATTAATGTATTGTATGTATTCAAATCTAATTTATAGATTTTCTTGCATAAAAAACAATGTTGAGTTGTGTTAAACAAATTTTTTACCTTTTTGTATTCGATGCTAAAATTATGTCTTAAATGAGTCATTTGATTTAGAGTTAAAATAAATAGAAAAATCTTAATTATAGCATCTGTAATCAAGAGAAGAAAAAAAATCGCTTTTTTTTTTCAATGTTTCGTCACTTATTTTGTATTATTTGTCACTTTTCTCACCTTTTTTAAAGTACCTCAGCAGTTGCAAGCCTGTAGACTTAATATAATACTGAAATCTATCTTTTTTTCTTTCTTTCTTAGGTATTTTTAGAATTTTCGGAAATAACTGGGAGTATATATTTGACATTTTAGACTTTTGACATCTTGGCATAGGAAAAGGAGTTCTGCAGATCTTCTTGAAGGTAAATAAAAGTGATATAGATTCATTGGTTTTGCTTTTTGACTTTAAACAAGTTAGATCTACTTAATGGCAAGAGTTATTATTAAAAATAGCTGAATCAATATGCCATTTGGCAAAAGGGTGTAAAACTGGAGAATTAATAGTCAGCAACCGAATTGCTTTGCAGAAAAATTAGGTTTCGTTAAGTAATAAAATTTTCGACCAATTAATCTTTTATAAATAATTTTGTACATCTGCATTACATATTCTTTGCATTTTTGTATTTCATATTAAGAGTTTTTATACATATTTAATATTTTTACAAATTGATAAGTTAATAAATATTTTTTAATATTTTCTTGGGGTTTAAAAATGTTTACATTTTAAGAACATTCTGGTTCAGTATTTTGTTTTTGATATCACAGTTCAGAAATTAAAAATTATAATTAATACCTAATACAAACTTTTTATGTTAATTTAAAAAAGTTTTTAAATTTTCATTTACTACTTTACCAATTATTTTAAATATAGGTATATCTCAAAGGCCTATCACTAAGTAATAAATGTTGAGAAAGGCTGCCTTAGACTTTTTATAGTAGGAATACTTGGTGCAGAAGTGATCTAGAGGCATCTCATTTGAGTTTGCAGTGTTTATTCTTAACAAAATATATACATGTTTCCATGTGCCTGGAAAATCATGGATTTAGACAATGGATTAATTTTGTCATGGAAAGTCTTGATTTTTCAAGCAAAATGAGTAAAAGTCATGGATCTGCTAAACTACCGATTAAAAAAATGCATTGAATTGTTTAATTCTATTTTTACTTGTCATTTGACTGAAGTTACTGAGTTTGGTATTTATGTATTATCCTATTAACCATATTGCCAAGTAAAATTTGTTCACCAAGGAAACTCAAAGCAAGAAAGCTTAATGGGTGGGTAAATGTATATTATTCTGGTTTTTTTCTTAAATTGTAGATTAAAATTTTATTAATATAATAATTATTTTTTAATAAAAATTAGTTAAGATTTTTGCACAAAATATAAGTTTATCTCTAGGGATATTGTATATAAACATTATAGGTTTATATTTGGCTATTATTCATGGTCACCTGGATAATACCAAAGTACCCTGAATTCAAATTGGAAACATTTTGATTAAAAAATTGCTATATGATTAAACTTATGTATGTAGATACAACAATTTATTTTTATATATGTGAATTTATTAACACTTATAAAATAAGTTTATAGTTTTTTTATGATAAAATTCCTGTAATTTCTCTAAAAGCATGTATTTTATTTGTATGTACATCAGAAGTTTTATTCATATATACTTTTAACGAAAGCTTTCATGGAAAATGATCTGCTAAATCAGGGAAAGTCATGAAAAGTCATGGATTTGAAAAATTTTATTTTGGCAGATACCCTGTATATCAGAAGTCATATTCATTTTGTGTTGCTTGTAATCTGTGTATCACCCCTAATTTAACAAACTTACAAAAATTAATCTAATTATTGTGCACAAAATGCAAAAGAAAACTTTGTAGATCAAGCATGCTGGAATCTCCCCTGCCTTTAAGTTACAATGTTTACCCAAATGTAGGATTCGATTTAAATATACATTGAATCCACTTGGTGGTTGTTTCCCAAAATTCCAAATTAAAAAAGCAGCCTCCTTTACAAAATTCCGATAACATAATTGCTCTCCCCACCCTACACACATACACACAAAATTTGGTTTATATAAAATTGGGCCCCTTTATAAAATTCCATGTTGTAAAATAAATCTTGTCAAAAACTCACTTTCATAATTTAATAATAAATGTTTTTTAAAAAAATTCAATATGTTTTTTCTAGACTAAATGTGCATACTTAGTGCATTCTTACATATCCCCACTTGTTTTTTCTTATTAAATTTTAATGTGTTTCATGTCACCCTTCTGAAAAAAAATCTTATTATAGCTAAGGAGAATTTTTTAGAGTTTTATTTTATGTATATATTATATATTTTGCTTTTTTTATATATGTTTGGCGTTTTCAAATGGAATAAATCAAGCTGTCTAACATGGAAAGTTTTTTTTAAATTTTTTACATGATGAGGTCCCTCCCTCCCCCCCCAAAAAAAGTATCAACTTCTGCTCTAATGTACTTATTGCTAATAGCTGCCAACTGTATAGATTATTTAAGAAACCTACATGTTTTCATTTAAAAAATATATGCAAAAGAGAAGATTCTTTTCTGTAAGCATGTTAAAGAAATAGCATGTAGATGTTCTCTTTATTGTTTATATAATAAATTCTTTGTTTTAGTACATCCAAAGTAATGTTTCATCCAACAGTTAGATGCATAGTTTTATCATTTAGTATCATCCTAAATCATTGAAAATCAAACACACAATGAACTAATGAGTTTTTTAACCAATTCAGATTACCTTCTGTATCCAGCAGTAAAAGTATTATCAGCTATATTATTACAGGTATATTATTGCAGATATTGATAAATTTATTTATAAAATTGACGTTAACTACTGTACACCCACTAAATCATTTACTTTCTAGAAAATTAAGTTAAAGAAACAGACATCCATGGTATTTTAAAACCTATAAAGTTACTACTAACATTAAAATTAAGAAATCACAATTAACAAAATCTCAGTAATGTGCAACAGGAAATTGATTATTCTGTTAATTTCTATAAAAACATAATTGGTAGTTTTAGATTTAATGAACAATTTATTAATAAATAAAATTTGGTAAATTCCTAGTTCGGGGGGTCACGCCGCCATGTTTTTGGCGCTATTTTTGTACAAGTGATTGCCAAATTGTCGCCAAGCGATGTTTACAATTTGTGTATTAAGTTTATACCTAATTTCAAACAATATGTTGAACAAAAAAAGCTTTAAAATTTTGTTAAGATGTATACAAATTTGAGTTTTTAATGTATTTAAAAGAGCTTTTGTACTGTTTATTGAACTAAACAGTGTGAAATTTTTGCAGTAAGTGCAAATTAAGCAAAATATAAGCATTAGTTGGTTATATTTAGGCAATTATGCTTATAAAATATCTAGTTATATTTATAAAATACGCTTGCTATTTAATGAAATTATTTTAAAACAAAAGATTAAAAAGTAATTTAGTTACAGGAACCAATAAGGGTCAGATATTCAAATCATGTGTCATTTCCCCTAATACCCTAAAATAAAGGTGCTGATTGATACCCCCACCTATTTTAGGGAGTGGTGGAAGAGTCCAAAAGAAGAGCAAGGTTTGTCAGAAAATAGAGTTCTAGAATTTGGCGATATCTCCCACACTTGGCGTCCCCACCAAAATGGGTTCTCGGGGCCCCCGAACTGGGAAACAGCCTAAAATTTCAAAAATATAAAAATTAAATATCAAATTAAATTCCAAACTTTAAATTTAGTTGAAAAGAAATTAATTAAATGCATGAAGTAACATATATTAACTAATATATATGTCTGTCATTAGCTATAATTTTTTTTATTTTTATTTAATATCAGTTGTCTTTTAAATGTCACAATATTAACTTTCTTTTACTTTTATGACTATACGGGAAACCTGAGGTGTAGCTATTCTCAATATATTAACCATTTAAGTGACTAACTGATAACAAGGCATCCTAAACATTTAATGCTTTCTTTGAAAAAGTAGTATTATAAAGTGACTAAATTAAATAGATACTGCTTCACTTTAGGAAATGATAATACTTATGTAAGCTGATCTGTTAAATTAATTTCACTATACATTTTTGCAGCAAAGATTGATTTTAAACAGTGATTGTTTCCTGTTATGTGTATAAATTTTAATGTACTTACTAAGAAGAGCTTCACATGTTTCTCTATATTAAAATTGAAATTTCTCGGATATAAATCAAAACAGTTATCACTTCTCTAGAAATGATAAATAAAAAAAATAATTATAATCATACTTTTTTAAACTTTACTCTGTTGTCAAATTTGTATACAATGCTTCAAAATCATGTTCAAAATTTCTGGGTTTAGTAAAAAATGAAATAAATCAAACATTAGATAAGATATGTTTCATAGTAGTAATTTTAAACATATGCATACATCTAAAGCTGAAGTTCACCAATTTATTCTCTGCCTTCACCACCTCCCATTAAATGAAGTTCAGTTAGACAAATCTTTATTATATATTTTCTCTATTACTTTGCAGGTTATATTTATTTTAGAGCATTTCTCTATAAATGGTGCTTGGCAGTTCAACTGAATATCATATTGATGAATTTGTGCAAAAGGAATTTTGTACTTCAGTGGAAGATGTGTCTTACAAGTGTAATATCACATGTTAAGAACTAGAAATGAAGATTAACCTTTATCATTTGCCTTATACTTGGACCATTTTATTCAAGGTATGAATCACATAACTAAAATTGATTTGAATATTATATATATATATATATATATCTATTAAAATTTAAAATTGTTATATTAAAAAAATTTGATGTAGGCTATTGTACCATTTTAAAAGTGTTTAAAACAGAATTTCCACTAAAAAGTGCTTTCAGAATGTCTACCAGTGAAACTTGTCTTTGCTCTTAATATGGATAAAAGCCACACTGAGGTGAAACCTAATGCTTGCAATGTATGTAAGAAATCATTTTCTATAAAAGACAGCTTAGATATTCATCTTCATTCCCATGCTGGGGAGAAACCATATATATGCAACGTATGTACAAAATCATTTTCTAAAAGAAGCAACTTAAATATACATCTTTTGACCCACACTGGGAATAAACCATATGCTTGCATTGTATGTAAGAAAGCATATTCTGAAAAAAGCTACTTAGATGTTCATCTTTGTTCCAACTCTGTGGAAAAACAATTTGCTTGCAATGTATGTAAAAAATCATTTTCTAAAAAAAATCAGTTAGAGATTCATCTTCGGTCCCACACTGGAGAGAAACCATATGTTTGTAGTCTATGTTCGAAGTCATTTTCTCTGAAAAGCAGCTTACAATACCATCTTCGTGCTCACACTGGGGAAAAACCATTTACTTGCAATGTCTGTCCAAAATCTTTTGCTAACAAAAAGCGGTTAGATATTCATTTTCGAACCCACACTGGTGAGAAGCCATATTTGTGCATTGTATGTACAAAATCATTTTCTATAAAAAGTCACTTAGATTGTCATCTTCGTTCCCACACTGGAGAGAAACCATATGCTTGCAATGTATGTAAGAAAGCATATTCTGATAAAAACAGCTTAAATGCTCATCTTCGTTCTCACACTGGGGAAAAACCATTTATTTGCAATGTATGTACGAAAACTTTTTCTACAAAAACCAACTTAAATATTCATCTTCGTTCCCATACTGGAGAGAAACCATATGTGTGCAATGTATGTACTAAATCGTTTTCTAAAAAATGGAGCTTAGATATTCATCTTCGTTCCCACACTGGAGAGAAACCATATGCTTGCAATATATGTACAAAAACATTTTCTAGAAAAAGCCACTTAGATGTTCATGTTCGTACTCACACTGGGGAAAAACCATATATTTGCAATGTATGTAATAAAGCATATTCACGAAAAAGGGGTTTAAATATTCATCTTCCTTCCCACACTGGAGAGTAATCATATGCTTGCAATGTATGTATAAAATCATTTTCTAGAAAAAGCCAATTAGATATTCATCTTTGTTTTCACACTGGTTATTCTTGCAATGTATTTAAGAATGCATATTCATAAAGAAGACACTTAGATATTCATCTTCACTCCCACACTGGGGTAAAACCTTATATTTGCATTGTATGTAAGAAAGCATATTCTCAAAAAAGGTACTTAGATGTTCATCTTTGCTCCCACAGTGGTGCAAAACCTTATACTTCCAATGTATGTAAGAATGCATATTCACGAAAAAGGGATTTATATATTCATCCTTATTCTCACACTGAAGAGAAACCATATATTTGCAGTGTCCAGAAAGAATCATGATTTGCTTTCATCCTTAAAGGTTCATCTTCTTACGTATTCCTGAAAGAAAGTCTTACAACATATATAAGGAAACTTTTTTCTAAAAATATAAAGAAATAAATTTTCTTTTTAAATATATGCTTAAGGTTTCAAAATGTTTGCATTCTTTATTGATTCCTGTTCAGTAATTTGTTTTTGATATCAAAGCACAGAAATAAAAAATTATGATAATTATTTAATATCTAATAACAACTTTTTTTTATATTAAGTCAAAAAAAAAAAAAACCCCAGTAAAACTGTTTTAATTTTTTATTTACGACTTTACTAATTTAATTAAAAATTAAGTAAATTACAACTATCACCAACTAAAAATGATAGAGAAATGCTGTCTTTGACTATGTGTAGTAGGAATATTTGGTTCCAAGATGATCTAGAGACATCTCATTGGAGTTTGCTATGCCTACCATTAATGAAATTAGCATATAGCCCGACGGGTTCAGTAAAATTCTGATCAGTCATATGACGGGATCAGTAAAATTTTTAATTTTCCAGAATTGTGAAGTACCCTATGAGGCAGGTAAAAAAATGATTTGTTTTTTGGCTGCGAATTATCGTTCTACAAAAATAATCGATTAAAATTATCACATATGTACCTAATCTATTATTTAAGCCAAATATAAAAGAAAATTATTTACGTAATATCTAAGTTCAGTGATAAAATGTATGGAAATCATGCAGAAGATATTTAAATAATCTAAAATAAATGATTAAATGAGATAGTTAAAGGAATTACATCATAAGGCTAGAAAGAATTGTTATTTTTACCTATTTATTTTGTGATGAATTGATAAATTTAATAGCCTGCTCCTAAAATAGGGCTTGATATAATGGCATTAAATGCTCGAAAAGGGGGACGAGGTGAATTTCGGACGTTTTAAATATGACAGTATTTTTCGCTATGATGCGACGCTTATTCATTCCAATTTATTTTAGAATCAGATCTATAGCTTAGGAAAAAATAAACTTTATTCACTTTGAATTTTGCTAACCCTAAGTCATCAAAAATCCAATATGAATGCTCTATCCATACCACGTCCAACTGCTTCATAAATTCGAGGACAGATAGACAGATAACTTAGGCTATTATTACGTTACAAAAAGAAAGTTTGTCATAAAAAGTTGAAAAAATAATAAACATTTATTTTAAAAATAATAAAACAATTTTAAAACTAATAAAACAACTTTAGGAATAAGAATTTAAAAGAAAAATCAGAAAATATTAAATTAGACATTTAGAAAAATTTGGCTGAGTCGGGGACGGAACCTTCAATCCGAGAAGCAGATCAAATAGGCAGACCCTCTACCGAATTTGCTAGGCCTACACTCGATGAAGGAACTAATTAGAGTATATGAGGATCGAGTAAACACAGTCCAGTTTAAATATTACGCTCCGCCCTCGCTGCTCCCTCTTATTCTATACTAAATTCATATCAAGAATGAATTTAGTTTAGAATAAGAGGGAGAATAAGACTTGAAATAATAGCATTAAACACTCAAAAAGGGGGGGATGGGGTGGATTTCGAACTCGCTTTCAATTTTGCTAACCCTAACTCATGAAAAATCCAATATGGATTCCTGTATCCATTCCAGGTACAACCGCTTCATAAATTCACTGACAGACAACTTAGGCTATTATTATATAGGGGATATATCAGAAGTCATATTTTCTTTGTGTTGCTTGTAATCTGTTTTTGTTATCCATAATCCTACAAACTTACAAAATTTATTCTGATTATTGTGTGCAAAAAGCAAAAGAAAATTTTGTGTATGAAGTAGGCTGTAATTTCCCCAACCTTTAAGAGACAATGTTTATATGTATGTAGGAGTCAGTTGAAACATAAGTTGAGTCCGCTTATTGATTCTCTCGCAAAATTACATATCAACAGCTGCATCCTTTACAAAATTCTGAATTGCATAATTGCCCCATCCCACACACACACATGCGAAATTTGATTTAGATAAAAGTGGGACCCTTTTTAAAATTCCATGTTGTAAAATAAGTTTTATGAAAATATCTTTCATAATCAAAAAATAAAAGTTTTAAAAAAAAAAAAAAAAAATTCAATGTTTTTTCTAGCGTGGACTATATGTGCATTCGTATTGCATTGTCACATAACCCCACTTGTCTTTTCTTATTAAATTTTGATGTGTTTCATTCCGCTGTTCTAAAAAAAATCTATTTATAGATATGAAAAATTTTTACTGTTTTGTTTTCTGTATATGTTATAAACAGTGGCGTGTGGTCCATATGTGCAGGGTGTGCACTGCACACCCTGGCAAAATTATGAGGGACAATAATTTTCTGCACCTATATCTACCTATCTTTATATGATATATAATAAATATTATTTATAATATATTTAAATATTATGTTGATTTGCTTGCTTGTATTCCCGCAGTGCGTGCGGTACTAGGTGCTGCACCACGTAGCACGGAAACGAACGTAGGAAGTTCTGATGTGTACGTACTGCACACTAAATTGAAAATCACGATTTATATGTATGGGCAACAGGAGAAGAACAGCATACTATGGCACTGAGGCAAGTGCAGCTATTTTTCCTGCACTTGGCATTTAGAATCATCCGAAGGTATGGTTTATTAAGCGTTGTATTAGAGCGGGGACTTTTTTTTTTTTAAACTGATTAACTGGCCATATGATTTTTCAGATGGTTAATTTTTAAATTTATATATTGTAAGATTTTTTTTCATGGAAATATAAAAGAAGTATTTCATCAATATAAAGTGAAATGTTTTAGTGTGGTAAATTAATTTTGGTGATGTATTATATTTATTGAAATAATTAGCTGAAAAATAATGTTGTTTTGTTTTAAAGAAACGATTTTTAACAGAACAGTCCAAATTTTACCAGTCATTGTGTCTTACAGACAGCATATAAGTTATACTATGTAACACCATATCCCTGGATTTATTCTTAAAAACTGTCAAGATGTTTTTCGTAGAATATATGATTTTCAAATGTCAAAAACAATTTATAAATATAATTTAATCCTATAACCGAACAAGAAACAGTTTGCTTGCTCTATTGTGCCAGCGTGCAGCAAAATCCTCTGCACGTGGAATAAACGTTCGGTTTGTCGGCACTGCAGCGGCGGTCGCCGTGTGGTGCTACGTTCGCTAATCATATAAGTTTTTCATAGAAGCCTGAAGCGTTGTTTTTTCGACGCCGATATGATACCATACAGCAAAAGACATGATTTTTGCTTCAGTACTAGTAGAATTCTCATAAGTTTAGCTGTTTTTATAGTTATAACTTGACTACTCGTAGGTAAATATTTTATTTATTGTAATCTTTAAATTTATATGCATAATAATTAACCTGTTTCAGAATCGAGAACTCAGATGTCTCAATAATTAAAGATTTATAGGAAAATCCATGTTCTCTGCACACCCTGCATGGAAACCTACCACACGCCACTGGTTATAAAATTTGCTTTTCTTATAAATGTTCTTGGCTTTCAAATAGAATAACAAAAACTGGTCTAACATGACAGGTTTGTTTTTCATTTTTTCACATGATGAGTTCCCAAAATAAAAAATGTGTATCAACCCCTGCTGTAATGTGCTAACTGTTATTATCATAGCTGCCATTTATGCAGATTGTTTAAAAATATACAAATTTTTATTTAAAAAATTGTAAGCAAAAGAGAAGATTCCTTTTTTTTAAGCATGTAAAAGAAATAGCATGCAGATCTTGTTCTGTTTATTGTTTCTTTAATAAATTTTTTGTTTTAGTACATTCAGTAGTGTTTCATCCTGCAGTTAGTTGTACAATTTTATTTAGTATTATCCGAAATCGTTGAAAATCAAACACTCGATGAACTAATGAGTTTTGTAACCAAATTCAGATTGATTTCTGTATCCAGCATTAAAAGCATTATTAGCTATATTATTACATATATTAATAATTTTATTTATAAAATTGTGGTAAACTACTCTATGCCTGCTGAATCATTTATTCAATTTATTAATAAATAAAATAATTTCAAAATTATAAAAGTTAAAATCAAATTAAATTCCAGATTGTAAAATTAGTTGAAAAGAAATTGCATGAAGTAACATGTGGCACCATATATTGACTAATATATATGTCTGTCATGAACTATAATTTTTTATTTTTCTTTAATATCTTTTGCCTTTTAAATGTCACAATATTAAAATTACTAGCATATAGCCTGTCATATGACGGGATCTGTAAAATTTTTAATATTCCAGTATTGTAAAGTGCCCTATGAGGCAGGTAAAAAAATGGTTTGCTTTTTGGCTGAGAATTATTTGGTACAAGCTCAATAATTTATTTATCTTTACTGACCGTATGTTAGTTGCCAACTTTAATTTATCTTGTCGTATTACGTGATAGGATGTACAGCAGAGGTTGCCATATTGGCAATGATTATTTGACGTTATATATGAATGATGTCAAAAATTTAGTGAATCAAATGCAAACCATGTAGTTATGTATAAAAAACAAACTTCTTAAATTTCAAAGATATATTATTTAAATGCTAGATATTTATTAGTCTGTGAAATAGACTAATAGACTTTTAGAAAAAGAATTTGTCGTTCATACCGGTGATAAAATTTTCATTGCAACAAAAAATAATTGATTCAATTTAAAATTATCACATATGTACCTAATCTATTATTTAATCCAAATATACAAAAATATTATTTACGTAATATCTAAGTTCAGTGATAAAACTTATGAAAATAATGCAGACGATATTTAAATAAACAAAAATAAGAAATGACTAAATGAGATAATTAAAGGAATGATGTCATAATGCTAGAAAAAAAATGTTATTTTCATTTACTTATAATGTGATAAACTGATGAATTTAATGCCCTACTCAGAACCAGGGAAATAGGGCTTGAAATAATGGCAATAAACGAAAAGAGGGAAAGGGGATTGTTTCGAACTCCCTTTGAATTTTGCTAACTCTAACTCACAAACATCTAGTATGGATGTCTATCCATTCCAGGTCCAACCCCTTCATAAAATCAAGAACAGACAGCTAACTTAGGCTATTATTATATAGAGGATTTTCTATTATAACGATACAAGAAAGGTGAGGTGTGGCTATTTTCAATTTTTTGTTTAATTTAAGAGATTAACTCATTACAAATCTTCCTAAATATTTAACGCTTTTTTTTTTCAAAGAGTAATATTGTAAAGTGTAGCTTTTATGACATGGAAGACTATAATAAATGGTTTCATATTTATTATTTCAATACCGTTAGTACTTGTAGTTATAGCTGAAGTATACTAATAACTAATATCCTTCAGGGTCTTTGATCACTAAATTAAATAGATACTGCTTCATTTTAGCAATTGGTAATACTTTCAAAAGCTGATCTGTTACATTAACTTCACTATAAATTTTTGCACCAAAGATTGGTTTTAAACATTGATTGTTTTCTGTTATATGTATATATTTTAATTTACTTCACTTGTATTTCTATATTCAAATTAAAATTTCTCGGATATAATACAAAACAGTTATCAAATCTCTAGAAATGATAAATAATAAAAATAATTTTAATCATAGACTTTTTTAAATTTTACTCAGTTGGCAAATTAGTATACAATGCTTCAAAGCCATAAAGTCCTTTGTTTAGTAAAAAAGGGAATAAATCAAACATTAGATAAGGTAAAATGTTTCGTAGGAGTAATTTACAACAAATGCATACATCTAAAGCTGTCCAATTTATTCTCTGCCTTCATCTCCACCCATTATATAAAGTTCAGTTAGGCTAATCTTAATTATACCTTTTCTCTATTACTTTGCAGGTTATATTCATTTTAGAGCATTTCTCGATAAATGGTGCTTCGCAGTCCAACAGAATGTCATATTGATGAATTTTTGCGCAAGGAATTTTGAACTTCAGTGGAAGATGTTTTTTTACAAGTGTAACATCACATGTTAAGTAGTAGAAATGAAGATTAACCTTTATCATCTGTGTGATAGTTAATCTATTTTATCCTAGGTATGCATCACATATCTAAAATAATTTGAATATTATATATATATATATGTGTTTATATATATCTATATATATATCTACTAATATTTAAAATTCTTATATTAAAAAATTTGATGTAGGCTATTGTACCATTTTAAAAGTGTTTAAAACAGAATTTCTACTAAAAAGTGCCTTCAAAGTAAATTAATAAGGTCTACCAGTTAAACTTGTGCTATCTCTTAATATGAATAAAAGCCACACTGTAGTGAAACCATATGCTTGCAATGTATCTGAGAAATCATCTTCTGTGAAAGGCAGCTTAGATATTCATCTTCATCCCCATACTGGAGAAAAACCATATGTTTGCGATGTATGTACAAAATCATTTTCTAGAAAAGGTCACTTAGATGTTCATCTTCGTTCCCACTCTGGCGAGAAACCATATGCTTGTAGTCTATGTCCAAAGTCATTTTCTGTGAAACACAGCTTAGAAAACCATCTTCGTTCTCATACCGGGGAAAAACCATTTACTTGCAATGTGTGTATGAAATCATTTTCTAGAAAAGCGGAGTTAAATATTCATTTTCGAACCCATACTCGTGAGAAACTATTTCCTTGCACTGTATGTATGAAATCATTTCTTACAAAAAGTTATTTAAATATTCATCTTCGCTCTCACTCTGGGGAAAAACCCTATACTTGCAATGTATGTAAGAAATCTTTTTCTACAAAAAGTCAGTTGAATTGTCATTTTCGAACCCACACTGGTGAGAAACCATTTACTTGCATTATATGTATGAAATCATTTCTTAAAAAAACCAACTTAAATGTTCATCTTCGCTGCCACACTGGGGAAAAACCCTATACTTGCAATGTATGTAAGAAAGCCTATTCCCAAAAAAGCCAGTTGAAGATTCATTTTCGAACCCACACTGGGGAGAAACCATATGCTTGTAATGTGTGTATGAAGTCATTTTCTATGAAAGTTTGTTTAGAGGCCCATCTTTCTTCCCATACTAAAGTAAAACCATACGGTTGCAGTGTATGTGCGAAATCTTTTTCTACGAAAGCAAAGTTAGAGGTTCATCTTCGGTCCCACTCTGGGGAGAAACCATATGTTTGTAATGTATGTATGAAGTCATTTTCTGTTAAATGTGGCTTAGATACCCATCTTCGTTCCCATACTGGAGAAAAACCATACGTTTGCAGTGTATGTACCAAATCATTTTCTAGAAAAGGTGACTTAAATATTCATCTTCGTTCCCATACTGGAGAGAAACCATATGCTTGCAATGTATGTACAAAATCATTTTCTAGAAAAAGCTACTTAAATATTCATCTTCGTTCCCATACTGGAGAGAAACCATATGCTTGTAATGTATGTACAAAATCATTTTCTAGGAAAAGCCACTTAGATGTTCATCTGCTATCCCACACTGGAGAAAAACCATATACTTGTAATGTATGTAAGAAAGCATATTCTCAAAAAAGTTCCTTAGATGAACATCTTCGTTCTCACACTGGGGAAAAACCATTTACTTGCAATGTATGTACGAAAACTTATTCTAGAAAAAGCAAGTTAGATATTCATTTTCGAACCCACACCGGAGAGAACCCATTTGCTTGCAGTGCATGTACAAAATCATTTTCTAAAAAAAGTGACTTAGATATTCATCTTCATACTCATACTTGAGAGAAACCATATGCTTGCAATGTATGTACAAAATCATTTTCTAGTAAAAGCCACACAAAAAAGGAACATAGCTGTTCATCTTCGTTCTTACGCGAAAGAGAAATCATATATTATCAGTGTCCAGAAAAAAATCATGATTTGCTTTCTCCATTAAAAGTTCATCTTCATACATATTGCTGAAAGAAAGTCTTACAACATATATAAAATAAAACTTTTTGCTGTAAATGTTTTAGTTCTTTCTTCGTACTCAGTTTTATTGAGTTTCTGGTGGGCCTTTAATAGCCTTGGAACATTTTTTTACTTCCTGTGATTCACCTGTACCTATCAGTATCTTATGTAGACGTCATCATGGGTAATGTCATTGAATTACCAATGGTAATAATCAGTCTATCGCTTAATTATGGTTTTTCTTTTACTTAACTGTTTTGGGTTTCAGAAAGTTATTAGCTGGCTTTTCTGTGCTTTTCATGCTACCTGTATATTGTGTTGTGAACTGTTAGTAATTTCTTCAATAAAATTTTTAGCTATTAGTCCTGACGTAGTCTACATTTTTTTATTAGCTGATAACTTTTAAACAAGCACAGTTGTGTAAAGTTATCAGCAGATAACGACCAGTTAAGTGTCAAAACAAGAGGTTAACCAGGACTTTATGTTTATTGTAGTGTTAAAATGTCTGTTTAACCAACACTTCTTAAAGGATCAAGCCGTAGTATTAGAAATGTTTCTTGACACATTATATGCCTACGTCTTCAATCATATTTTTCCATAAATTATTTTTTCTGCAGTTTTTGTTTCTTCAAAGCATTTTTAAGTATCATAATAGTGCATAAAATTATGAAGACAATGTGCATATTATACACAATTTTCAATTTAAAAATATCATACTTTTGAAAGTTATTAAACATATTTACTCAGATTAAAACAAGAATGTTGATAAAAACAATTTACTTTAATAGATTTCTCATTACTAGAAAAGATATCTACATGATGATAAATTACTTTAAATTTCTCCTATGATTTTTAAAACTATGATTGATGCTTTTAAAATTTCAAAATAATAAAAGGATTTAAATAGATATATATATGTATATATGTATAGATTATTATATATATATATATATATATATATATATATATATATATATATATATTTATTTATTTAAATATGACTTGCAGCAAAAGTTCACCCTTACATAATAAAAAATTCTGTTATTTTTTTATATAGACGCTGTGGTATTCTTCACAAGGATTTTTATTGGTTTTATTTTTAATTATTAAATAATACAATAGCATTTAAAGAATCGTATTATTGTATCAAAAGAAAAACGAAACAAAAGTTTCTAATTCATTAATTTATTTATTCATAATTGGTTACAGACACAGAATTTTACATTAAATTCAAGCACTACAAAAACCAGTTGTATTATATATGTAAAAAACGGAAAAATGATTCTTACAAATTTTAAAAATTAAATGCTTCCTTGTATTGATAAAATATAGCAAACAATACTCAATTTTTCGCAAACAAAACTCATAATATTTCGTTGATTTTGAAATTTTAAAAATTTTTATTCATATTTTGTTAACTAAGTAATTGTAAGAAATAGCAGCTATAGTATTATCAGAAAGATATTTTAAACTGGCTCAACTATTATGATAAAAATCCAATTTTAATGCAAAAATACTTTCTCATTCTTTGATAAATGACTCAAAAATTAAAATTATTTACATATTTTAATACAGAATGTACAGAAAAAGTTAGCAATATTTACAAATGTAATTGGTTTAAAAATTTGTTCAAACTAATACGACTATGCCTGATATAACAGGTGAACATAACAATGTTAAGAAAGTAATCTAATATTAATTAACATTTATGTTTAGGATCTTGTGAAGCAAAGCTTTAAGTTTCCTTGCCTTTGCCTTTCAATGAGATACCTAAGAAATTGTCATTATTTAATATGTAATTATTATTTATTATATGTTAGTAGGTTTTTTTACACTTTTAATAACACTTCGGAAGAAAAAGCTCTATCGTTTAATCTTGGCTGCTCCATCTGTATTATCGTCCTATTCTCACTTTTTTTTTCCTAAAAAATTCTGTTGCACGCCTTATATAAATGTTTTGGAAAATGAAGTTCACATACCTAAAATTAATAAGATTCAAGTAGGCTGTAATCGTCCCTGCCTTCATTCACAAAATTCCATATCAACAGCTGCATCCTTTACAAAATTCTGAATTGCATAATTGCCCCCCCCCCCCTACACACACACACACACAATGTTTTTTCTAGAGTGGACTATATGTGCATTCTTATTGCATTGTCACATATCCCCACTTGAATTTTCTTATTAAATTTTGATGTGTTTTATTTCACTGTTCTTAAAAAAAAATCTATTTAATGAAGAGAATCATTTTTACTGTTTTGTTTTCTGTATATGTTATAAAATTTGCTTTTCTTATATATGTTGTGGGCTTTCAAATGGAGTAACTACATGGTTTCCGTGCACCTGGAAAATCATGGATTTAGACAATGGATTAATTTTGTCATGGAAAGTCTTGATTTTTCAAGTAAAATGAGTAAAAGTCATGGATCCGCTAAACTACCAATTTAAAAAAAAAAAAAAAAAAAAAAAAAAAATTGCATTGAATTGTTTAGTTCTATTTTTATTTGTCATTTGGCTGAACTTACTGAGTTTGGTATTTATATATTATCCTATTGACCCTATTGCCAAGAAAAATTTGTTCACCAAGTAAACTGAGAGCAAGAAAGTTTAATGGGTGGGTAAATGTATATTATTCTGGTTTTTCTTAAATTGTAGATTAAAATTTTATTAATATAATATTTTTTAATAAAAATTAGTTAAGATTTTTGCACAAAATATAAGTTTATCTCTAGGGATACTGTATATAAACATTATAGGGTTATATTAGGCTATTATTCATGGTCACCTGGATAATACCAAAGTACCCTGAATTCAAATTGGAAACATTTTGATTGAAAAATTGCTACAGGATTAAACTTAGGTATGTAGATACAACAATTTATTTTTATGTATGTGAGTTTATTAACACTTATAAAGTAAGTTTATAGTTTTTTATGATAAAATTCTTGTCATTTCTCTAAAAGCATATATTTTATTTGTATGTACATCAGAAGTTTTATCACATATACTTTAACGAAAGCTTTTTAAAGTCATGGAAAATGATCTGCTGAATCAGGAAAAGTCATGGATTCGAAAAAATTTTTTTTGGCAGATACCCTGTAACTAAAACTGGTGTAACATGGCAGGTTTTTTTTATTTTTCACATGATGAGGTCTCAAAATAAAAAATGTGTATCAGCCCCTGCTGTAATGTCCTAACTGTTATTATCATACCTGCCATTTATGCAGACTGTTTAATAAATATACAAATTTTTATTTAAAACATTGTAAGCAAAAGAGAAGATTCCTTACTGCATGCATGTCAGAGAAATAGCATGCAGATCTTGTTCTGTTTATTGTTTCTTTAATAAATTCATTGTTTTAGTACACTCAAAGTAGTGTTTTATCCTACAGTTAGTTGTACAATTTTATTATTTAGTATCAACCGAAATCATTGAAAATCAAATCTCAATGAACTAATGAGTTTTGTAACCAAATACAGGTTAACTTCTGTATCCAGCACTAAAAGCATTATCAGCTATATTATTACAGATATTAATAAATTTATTTATAAAATTGCGGTAAACTACTCTATACCTGCTGAATCATTTATTCAATTTATTAATAAATAAAATAATTTCAAAAATATAAAAATGAAAATCAAATTAAATTCCAAATTTTAAAATTAGTTGAAAAGAAATTAATTAAATGCGTGGAGTAACGTTTGGCACCATATATTGACTAATATATATGTCTGTCATGAGCTATAATTTTTTATTTTTATTTAATATCTTTTGTCTTTTAAATGTCACAATATTAAAATTATTTTCTGTTATGACTATACAAGAAAGCTGAGGTGTGGCTATTTTAAATTTTTATTTTAATTTAAGCGATTAACTGATTACAAACCTTCCTATATATTTAATCTTTTTTTTTTTTTTTTTTTTTTTGAGAGAGTAATATTGTAAAGTGTAGCTTTTATGACATGTAAGACTACGATAAATGGTTTTATATTCATTATTTCAATACAGTTAGTACTTGTAGTTATAGCTGAAGTATACCAATAAGTAATATCCTTCAGGGTCTTTGATGACTAAATTATAAATAGATACTGCTTCACTTTAGCAATTGTTAATATTTACAAAAACTGCTCTGTTAAATTAATTTCACTATAAATTTTTACACCAAAGATTGGTGTTAGATATCTATTGTTTCCTGCTCTGTGTATATATTTAAATTTACTTACTAAGAAGATATTCACTTGTATTTATATATTAAAATTGAAATATCTTGGATATAAATCCAAACAGTTATGAGTTCTCTAGATATGATAAATAATAAAAATAATTTTATTCGTAGACTTTTTAAAATTTTACTCGGTTGTCAAATTTTTATACAATTCTTCAAAGTCATAAAGCCCGTTGTTTAGTAAAAAATGGAATAAATGAAACATTAGATAAGGTAAAATGTTTCATAGGTGTAATTTACAACAAATGCATACATCTAAAGCTGAAGTTGTCCTATTTATTCTCTGCCTTCACCTCCTCACATTAAATAAAGTTCAGTTAGACAAATCTTTACTATATCTTTTCTCTATTACTTTGCAGGTTATATTCATTTTACTGCATTTCTCTATAAATGGTGATTGGCAGTCCAACAGAATATCATATTGATGAATTTGTGCAAAAGGAATTTTGTACTTCAGTGGAAGATGTCTTACAAGTGTAATATCACAAGTACTAGAAATGATTAACCTTTATATAAGTACTGAAGATTAACCTTTATTATCTGTGTTATAGTTGGTTCATTTTATCCTAGGTATGCATCACATAACTAAAATTATTTGAATATTATAAATATATATATTGATATATATATATATATATATATATATATATAATATATATCTAATAAAATTTAAAATTCTTATATTAAAAAAAATTGATGTAGGCTATTGTACCATTTTAAAAGTGTTTAAAACAGAATTTCTACTAAAAAGTGCCTTAAAAATAAATTAAGTAAGGTCTACCAGTGAAACTTGTGTTTACTCTTAATATGGATAAAAGCCAGAGTGAAGTGAAACCATATGCTTGCAATGTATGTAAGAAATCATTTTCTGTGAAAAGCAGCTTAGATATTCATCTTCATTCCCATGCTGGGGAGAAACCATATATATGCAACGTATGTACAAAATCATTTTCTAAAAGAAGTGACTTAAATATACATCTTTGTTCCCAGACTGGGGATAAACCATATGCTTGTAGTGTATGTAAGAACACATATTCTCAAAAAAGCTACTTAGATGTTCATCTTTGTTCCAACTCTGTGGAAAAGCCATTTGCTTGCAATGTATGTAAAAAATCATTTTCTAAAAGAAGCCACTTAAAGATTCATCTTCGGTCTCACTCTGGGGAGAAACCGTATGTTTGTAGTCTATGTTCGAAGTCATTTTCTGTGAAAAGCAGCTTAGATATCCATCTTTATTCTCACACTGGGGAAAAACCATTTACTTGTAATGTGTGTACCAAATCTTTTTCGTGCAAAAGGGAATTAGAAATTCATTTTCGATCCCACACTGGTGAGAAACCATTTGCTTGCATTATATGTATGAAATCATTTCTTACAAAAAGCCACTTAAATGTTCATCTCCGCTCTCACACTGGGGAAAAACCCTATACTTGCAATGTATGTAAGAAATCTTTTTCTACAAAAACCCTGTTAGATATTCATTTTCGAACCCACACTGGTGAGAAACCATTTGCTTGCTTTATATGTAGTAAATTATTTCTTTCAAAAACCCACTTAAATATTCATCTTCGCTCTCACACTGGGGAAAAACCCTATACTTGTAATGTATGTAAGAAATCCTTTTGTACTAAAAGCCAGTTGGATATTCATTTTCGAACCCACACTGGAGAGAAACCATATGTTTGTAGTATATGTACGAAGTCATTTTCTATTAAATGCAACTTAGATACCCATCTTCATTCCCATACTGGAGAGAAACCGTATACTTGCAATGTATGTACTAAACCATTTTCTAGAAAAAGCAATTTAGATATTCATCTTCGCACCCACACTGGGGAAAAACCGTATACTTGTCATGTATGTAATAAAGCATATTCACAAAAAGGGCACTTAAATGTTCACCTTCATTCTCACGCTGAAGAGAAACCATATGTTGTCAGTGTCCAGAAAGAATTCTGATTTGATTTCACCATTAAAAGTTCATCGTCCTATGTATTTCTGAAAGAAAGTCTTACAACATGTGAACTTTTTGCAAAACAATTTTCAGTGCTTTCTTGTTACTCAGAATTATTGGATTTCTGGTGGACCTTAGCATCCTTGTTATGTTTTTGATTTCATTTGATTTATCTGTATCTATCAGTATCTTATGTAGACGTCATCATGCGTAATGTTAATCAATTATCAATGGTAATATTCATTCTATAGTCAACTGTTTCGAGTTTCAGACAATTATGAGCTGATTTTTCTGTGCGTTTTATGCTGCCTGTATTTTGTGTTGTATGCAGTTAGTAAGTTCTGAAATAAACTTTTTAGCTATTTAGTCCGGATGTACTCTACATTTTTTAAAAAACTTTATCTCACAAACACACGTTAATGCTTTTGCCTACAGATGCAAGCTAAAGCTTTTGTTGAGTCCGTCCATATCTAGATTTTCAATTTCAATACGTGCTGTAATAAAATTTGCGAGACGGCTTCCTATTAAACAAGCTAAAGTTTCCAATCGAGGTCATTCTTTTGATAGAAACCACAGGAGTCATGGCCTGGATCAATTGTGTTCTAATATCTTTCTCTTTGTCAACTTTTATGAAAGCGCTTACTGCATTAACAGATTCAGACGCATCACAAAAGACATGAAAAGCTGTTTCTGACTTTTACTTTGTTCTAAACCTAACTAAAGGGCTATCCGGACAAAAGTATCATGCTGTCCTATATTAAATTAAATAGAATCTTTATTAGCTCATAGCAAAGTAAATAACAAGATTTATTAAACAATAGGGTTAAGTACACATGAAATAATAATACTAATGCCTTAGGGCCATTACGAACAAATATGAAAGTTCAAATTAACAAATAGGGACATAGTCTTACCTTCCAATGCTTCCATTTTTGACTTTCAAGGAATGCCTCCTTTTTTCCTCTCTGTGATATATATATATATATATATATATATATATATATATAATATATATATATATATATATATATATATAATATATATATATAATATATATATAATATATATAATATATATATATATTATATATATAATATATATATATTCCTCTTTGTTAGACCGAGGAAGGATTCTAGAAGAACCCAACCTCGTGATAAATCGATAACAGGGATCTTGTGGGTGGATATCAACCATTACGCGATCAGGGAACTTTTCAAGGGAAGCATTCATTTTGCACTTGCACAGTTTAAACAGGACAGTCATACAGTATTTACAAGATTAACCCTATCTAATCCTTTGAACTTCCAAGGTGGTCACGAGCTGTAGTGCCTTAAGACTTACTTGTAGGTCAAATAAATGATAATGTACCGTGAGCAACGTCACAAAAGAAAACAAATGTAATTCATTTAACCAAAGTCTAAATGTTGTATTAATAAGTTCTTCCATTATAAGATCCTATATAAAATTAAGTAGTCATTTTGGCCGTTTTATAGTGATATTCGCACTTCGATATATTTACTGTTTCTTCCGAACACGACTGTTAGCATTAATATACATAACGTCTACGTATTGATATACATAACTACAGATAGTGCGTGTTACGAATTGTGAACTATAGGTGGCGCTACGCCACATATGTAAAAAGAAAAAAGCACTTGAGCAATGGAATTTGTAAGTAGCGGTGGTGTGGCCGCTAGCTAGTAAATAAATTCAATTTTATTAGTGCAAATGTGTGTTAGTTGGAATTTTTAGTAAGAAGACAGTGTTTATTATGACACTAATTTAACATGGTCCGTCGAGACGCAGCCAGCAATTGGCAAGAATAGAGTGAAATCGAAAACGCAAACTCCTTTGTGTTTGTGTTACCTAGTGAAGAATAGAGTGTTTGGATATACCCTTATTAGGATTCATAGAAGTCAAAGGGTAAGTACCCTTATTAGAAAGATTTATTTGTTTAGTAATTAAGACGATACTTAATTTAAAATGTCTCTGAAAGGGCATTTGGCCAAAAAGCGAACTTTGAAAACTCAACTAACAAAGTTAAGACAGAAAATAGCAGAAACAGATGTACAAAAATCTGACTTAGAAGTGTTATCAAGTAAATTTAAAGTTATAGAGGTTGAGTTAAATGATATTTTTAATGCAGTGTTTGAGTTAGCTGATATAGAAAATATAGATGAATACACAAAAGAAAAAGAAGAGATTGATGAAACACTTTTAGAAACAGAATTTGAAATTAAGCGTAAATTAGAGAAAATCGCAAAGACAGATAAAATTGAAAAGTGTAATATAAATAGTATAAGCTCTGAAAATAATGTTAAATTGCCTAAAATTACGTTACCCACATTTTCGGGAAACTTACATGAATGGCTTTCATTTAAAGATATATTTAAAGCTAGTGTGGATCTAAATCCAAATTTAACAGATGCTGTCAAATTGCAATACTTAAAATCGGCCTTGAGAGGGGATGCATACCGCATCATACAGTCAGTCTCTATAGTTGATTCAAATTATAAGTTGGCCTTTTCTTTACTAGAAGAAAGGTTCTCGAATCAGCGAGAACAAGTATATGCTCATCTGAAACGGTTTATGAACATGCAGCCTATGCAAAATGAATCGGCATCACATATTCTAAATTTAATAGATATTACGAATGAATGTGTGAGGTCATTGGAAGCTTTAAAACAAAGTGTTGATGGGTTTTCTTCCAATATATTTGCTTATGTTTTAGCACAAAAGTTAGATCCCAGTACCAAGATTTGGTGGGAACGGAAATTAGAAAAGGAAAATTTGCCAGCCTTAACGGATCTTTTAGAATTTCTTAAAGATCATGCGAGAACACTTAATGCTTCAAAGAGTGTAATTAATTCTAAAAAATGTGCGCACAAAATCACCGCTGTAGTTTCTAATACAAACGAGAAACATTCGCAACATTTATGCAAGCTGTGCGGTTTGAATCACAAGTTGTATAAGTGTATAAAATTTCAGAAGCTTAGTGTAAAAGAGAGATTAGAATTTGTAAGAAAACAGAATTTGTGTTTCTGTTGTTTAAATTCACATAGTGTAAAAAATTGCCCTTCTGATTATATGTGTAGAGTGTGCAAAAAAAAAGCACAATTCGCTCTTGTGTTTTCAAAACGAAACTTTCTCGACAGATGATTTAGATAGAGGTAATAAGAACAGCTCGTCGAATGAATCAGAAAATCAGAACATAAATAGTACTTTAAACGCGAATGCGGTTTCCTTTCAGTCTAGACAAAGTGAGGCGTACACGGCTGATGCAAGAGTCGTTAATAACAGAAGTGTAGTTTTGTCTACTGCTTGTGTGTTTATAGAAGCCAGCAATGGAAATTTAGTAGCTGCGAGAGCGTTATGTGACAGCGGAAGTATTTCTTGTTTTTGTACAGCTGAACTTGCGAACTCGCTCAATCTAAAGGAAACAAAAACAAATATCTCCGTAAATGGGATTTCTGGTATTTCAGCCACAGTTAAAAGAAAGACAGTTGCGCGTATTTGTAATAAAGAACAAACATATAAGAGAAAACTAGAGTTTTTAATAATTCCAAAAATAGCAGGCATGACTCCTGCAAAGAGTATCGACATTCGGAATATTATGATCCCTGAGAAAGTAAAACTCGCGGATTCAGAATTCTACAAATCAGAAAAGTTGGATTTATTGCTTGGCGTAGAAGTTTTTTATGATATGTTACGAACTGGAAAAATTTATATTCCTCACACAGGTTTAGTTTTTCAAAATAGTGTGTTTGGATACATAGTTAGTGGTAGTGTGAATGATTCACTTCAGGACAATTCATCGTATTGTGGGCTTGTTAATGAAAGCTCAGAATCGGAATTAAAAAGATTCTTCGAGTTAGAATCACTTGGGATTAAGGATGACCCTTATTGTCATGAAGAAGACAAGGGTTTAGAAATTTTTAATGAAACTGTATGCTTCAAAGATGGACGTTATGAAGTCAGTTTGCCTTGGAAGAAAGACTGGAATGAACTGGCAGACAATTACACTGTAGCGGAGAAAAGGCTAAGGGGTCTTTTAAAACGCATGAATTACGACAAATCACTATTTTCAACGTATAGAGAAATATTCGACGACTACCTGAAACAAGGGATTATTGAAGAAGTTACAAATAAAGATACAAAACATAGACCAATTTTCTACTTGCCACATCAACCGGTATTCAGAGAAGCTAGTGCATCGACTAAGACCAGAATAGTGTTCGATGGTAGCTCACATGAAGTGGGACAGTTATCGTTGAATGACTGTCTATGGACGGGGGCAAATTTAAATCCTAACATGTTCCATTTGCTGATTAAATTCAGACTGAACAAAATTGCTATTTTAGCAGATGTAGAAAAAGCATTTCTGCAAATTTCACTGGCAGAAAAAGATAGAGACGCAGTGCGGTTCATATTTGTGGAAAATACTTCATTAATTGATGTAAAATTGCAGATATACAGATTTCGGCGTGTAAATTTTGGAGTAAAATCGAGTCCATTTCTATTGGCTGCCACAATAAAGAAACATTTAGAAAAATATAGAGAAGACAATCCAGAGGTATTTGAAACTTTGAATACATGTATTTACGTGGACGATTTTATTACAGGTCAAGATGAAGTTGAAGAGGCTTTAAGAATTTCGCGTAAAGCCAAACAAATTATGAATGAAGCAGCTATGAATTTGCGTAAATGGGTAACTAATGATCTTGAATTGATGAAAAGATGGGAAGAAGATGGATTTGAGATTCATCCTTATAGAGTCGACAACTCAAATGAGAGACTAAAGGTCCTGGGAATGTCCTGGGATACTTGTCAAGATAGCTTGAGCATAGATGCATGTAGTTTGATATCGTCGCTTAATAACAGAGAGAATACGAAACGCTTCATCCTAAAAACAGCAGGAAAAATATTCGACCCTCTTGGGTTATTAACCCCATTCACCGTTAGACTTAAATTCTTACTCCAAGAACTTTGGGTTCGAAAATTAACTTGGGATGACGAACTTCCAAAGGATATCAGTGAAGAATGGGTTAAGTGGTGTTCTGAGTGTCTGGATCTAAGTAAGATTACAGTTCCTAGATTTGTTCTGAGTCCAGATGCAGATTCGATAGAGCTACATTGCTTTTCAGATGCCAGTCAAAAAGCGTATGGAGCAGTTGTCTATGTTAGATTTGTAAATCAAGGAAGAACTTCTGTGAACTTTATTGCATCAAAGTGTCGTGTTGCACCTGTTAAAAGAGTTACGTTACCTCGTCTTGAACTACTCGGAGCTTTACTTGCAGCTCGTTTAGGTTATGAAATAAAAAAGGTATTTGATCTAAAGAAAATTTCAACAATGTTTTATTGGACAGATGCAAAAATTGTGTTGTGTTGGATCAAGGGATCCAGCAGTAAATGGAAATCATTTGTTGCCAACCGAGTAAATGAAATTAGAAGTCTGACAGAGCCGAGGGAATGGTTCTATTGTCCTACGAAAGACAACCCAGCAGATCTTCTAACACGTGGTGTAAAAGCTGACTATCTTGTGAACAGTTCCAAATGGTGGTCATGCAGTGACTTTCTGACAAGATTTGAACTTCCTAAACAGGACTTAGCTGAGAATTTGGAAGATTGTACAGAAGAGCTAAAAGACTTTAACAATGAACTGCGGGACTATCCTAAGTTGACTTTAGTTACATATAGAGAACCACATCTTGTGGATGATATTGTTAATTTGTCTTCTAATTATACTAAACTTATTCGTATTGTAAGTTTTATTTTCAGATTTGTCCACAATTGCAAAAGATCTAGTACAAGGAAGTGTGGTGTGCTTTCCTTAAATGAGGTAAGAGCAGCTGAAAATTGGATACTATTAGGTATACAACGAAGTGAGTTTAGGGAGGAAATAGAGCAGCTGAAAATGGGTGTGTTTCTCCCAAAAGTAGAGTAGCGTCTCTCAATGTATTTCTCGATGAAATAGGACTTATGAGAGTAGGCGGACGATTGTCCAATTCGGACCTACCCGCAAACAGCAAACATCCCATTGTCTTACCAGGTAAACATCCTTTAACTGCAGTCATTTTAAACTATTATCACTTAAAGTACTTTCATGTAGGATCGCAAGCCCTCTTACATCAGGTTCGGCAAAAGTTCTGGCCTCTCAATGGCAGAAACAATTGTAGAAAGATAGTTCATGGATGTCTAACATGTTTCAAGAATAAACCTGTTACAGCTCAACAAATAATGGCTGAGTTACCCAGAGAGCGTGTTACACCAACCTATCCATTTAATATCACCGGTGTTGATTTCTGCGGTCCCTTTGCTGTAAAATATAAAAATCAAAGAAAGGGGACTCTTAACAAAACTTACATTGCAGTCTACGTATGTATGAGTACTAAGGCCATACATTTGGACTTCGTTACCGATCTAACGAGTCAATCATTCATTGCTAGCCTAAGGCGATTTTTCGCTAGACGGGGGAAATGTGCTAGAATTATGAGCGATAATTCTAAAACGTTTAGTGGTGCTAACCTCGAAATTAAAAGGTTGCAAAAATTAGTTGTGCTCCCAGATGAAAATTTAGCTAATTTCTATAACACTGAAGGCGTAGAGTGGAAATTCATCCCACCTAGGTCACCAAATTTTGGAGGAATATGGGAGGCTGGAGTCAAATCGTTCAAGTTCCATTTTAAAAGAATTGTAGGTAATCAACATTTGAGTTTGGAGGAATTCTTAACGATTTTGACTGAGATAGAAGGAGTGTTAAATTCTAGACCTCTCACTCCTATTTCGGCAGACTTTGATAATTTTGAAATTTTGACCCCAGGTCATTTTTTGGTAGGAAGACCTCTCACATCCCTCGTAGAACCAGATTTATCTGAGATAAATGAAAATAGATTGACTAAGTGGCAAAAGATTACCAAATATACACAGAAAATATGGAAACTGTGGAAACGGGACTACCTTAATAATTTGCAAGAGCGTCACAAATGGAAATTTGTAAAGGACGACGTTCAATTAGGTACTCTTGTATTAGTTAAAGATGAAAATTTGCCGTCAACAAAATGGCTAGTGGGAAGAATAGCTCAGATTTTTCATGGTAGGGATAACAGGGTAAGAGTAGTAACTGTACACCTTGCCAAACCAAAAATTTCTAAAAAGAAATGTACGTGATGTATGTATTCTTCCTGTGGAATAACTATTTGTATTGTATATATTTAAATATCGAACTTTATTCTATAATTTTCAGTTATTAAGCAGTAACTGCAATTTTTTAACGTTTAAACTTGTTATTTAGTATTAATTTCTGTCATAGTACATTTATGTTTCTATTATTCATGTTTAATTGTTTGAAATTGTTAATTTCAACGGCGGGAGTGTTACGAATTGTGAACTATAGGTGGCGCTACGCCACATATGTAAAAAGAAAAAAGCAGTTGAACGATGGAATTTGTAAGTAGAGGTGGTGTGGCCGCTAGCTAGTAAATAAATTCAATTTTATTAGTGCAAATGTGTGTTAGTTGGAATTTTTAGTAAGAAGACAGTGTTTATTATGACACTAATTTAACAGTGCGACACTATTTTTTTAGAAATATCTCCTTTCTTTCTTAATTCACAGCATTCTTCTTCCTTTTTTTAGGCCATTCATTCCTTTTATTATTTTTTCTATCTCTATATTTACGGAGTTTTTCTAACAGCGGAACGGATTGCACATGCCGTCCCTTCCGTGGTAGCAATCTGTTTTTCTGATATCTTCTTTCAATGGGATATTCAATTTCCCCCTCCCCCCCCCCAAAAAAAAAAAGAAAAAAAATATTTTGAGGTTATTTATTTAATGGCACAGTTATCATCAGCAAATAACGACCAGTTAAGTGTGAAAACAAGAGGAGAACCGGGACTTTTATGCTTACTGTAGAGTTAAAATGTCTGTTTAACCAACACTTCCTAAAGGATCAAGCCGTAGTATTAAAAATGCTTCTTCACGTATATATGCCTACATCTTCAATCCTGATTTTATGCTGTTTTTGTTCACCAAAGCATTTGTAAGTATCGGAAATGAAATGCTTCTTTCTGACTGTTACTTTGTTCTAAACCTAACTAAAGGGCTATCCTGATAAAAGAATGTTGTATTAATAGGTTCTTCCATTGTAAGGTCTATATAAAATTGATTAAGTAGTTGTCCCTTTGGCAGTTTTACTGTAAATTATGAAATTCACATTTCTATATCTTTACTTTTTCTTCCGAACAGTGTTAGCATGAATATACATGGCGTCTACTCTAACTACTGACACGCCGAACGATGGCCGAATGGTTAGGGTGCTAGCCTTCGGAACCGGAGTTCGTGAGTTCAAATCCCACTGTAGCATGGATATTTGTAGCAATTTGGAATCAGCTTTAAGCAGTAGGTCCCGGTTTCATTAGTCCTTGTGTTGCAGAAAGTGGACCGTAGCATTCCAAACCAAACCGCACACTATCGCACACACCGTCCTTTTCATGGTAGCATTCTCTTCATGGTGGTAGCATAGCTCCGTTTACATGTGCCAAAAGCAGCGTAAAATGCAGGGTAGATCCGTGAATTGTACTCCCCTTTCAAGAATTATCCCTAGCTAGGGAAAAAATTGAGGGGTAGAAAGAACCCACCTTTCTACCCGGGTAATTGCAGAGTTTACTCTCCTTTCCCATGATCCTTTGCATATGTTGTGTGTGGCGCTAAATTAAAAACGGCCAACTTCGCTGCTACTGTGTTCATAGAATTCGTACAAATTTCTTCTATTGCACATGGTTCATAATTTATCACAAATGGTATACATTAGCCCCGTTTACATGTGCCAGTCATGTAAACGGGGAAGTCACGTGATCATACGGGAAGGCAATCATCTGTAAGCGCAAAGGATGATGGGAAAGGAGAATAAACTCTGCTATTACACGAGTAGAAAGGTGGGTTCTTTCTACCCCTCAATTTTTTTCCCTAGCTAGGCATAATTCTTGAAAGGAGAGTACAATTCGCGTTTCTACGCTGCTTTTGGCACATGTAAACGGGGCTATTCTTGTAAGGAAAAACATTTGTTAGTTATTCAATACAGCTATATTATAGCATATACAATGTAAGTGATAACATATTTTAATATCAATAAACTATTGTTGTAAGGAAAAACATTTGTTAGTTATTCAATACAGTTATATTATAGCATATACAATGTAAGTGATAACGTATTTTTAATATCAATAAAAGTGTTCTAGTTAAGATTATAATTTCGTGTATTAAAATGTTTCATACATATGTCAGAGGTTGATTGTATGAAAAAAACCTAAAAGTGATCAATTTGTTTGAAACTTATCTATAAATTATTGAGTTATTATCTGTTACGTACTAAAAC
>CM063509.1:41193889-41213696 GCA_032207245.1 Pardosa pseudoannulata
ATAGTAAAATATCATCATAGTTGGCCAGACAGCCCGTTGTGGGCCTTCGCCTTCTTAAGAAGTTTTTCCCATCCTGCTCTGTTTTGTGCTTGGGACCTCCAGAATCTAATCTTTATAAGACCAAAGTCCGACTCCAGGCAGTCGATCCACCGTCGTTTTGATCTACCCCTTGGTCGTTGTCCGAAAGAGACTGCATTAAAAACTTTTAAAGCAGCCCGATCTGCGTCCATTCGCAATAGATGTCCAGCCCATCTCATTCTATTCAGCCTGATAAATTTGATGACGTTATCCTCTCTGTAAAGCTTGTACAGTTCAAAGTTAAATCTTCTCCGCCAGGCTCCCCTGTCAAAAACACCGCCAAAAATGGTCCGCAACGCTCTCCTTTCAAAAAGTGCAAGCATTTTTTCTTCTTTTGACGTAAGTGACCAAGTTTCAGAGGCATAAGTTAGCACTGGTCTTATAAGAGTTTTGTACAACAGGATTTTCGTTCTTCTTTTAATTAAATGGCTCCCCAATTGACTTCTGAATCCTCATAGACATCGGTTGGCCGCCTCAATTCTCTTCCTGATCTCGGGGCTGATGTCCTTTTGGCACTCAACCACAGAACCCAAATAAGTAAATTTCTCAACTCGTTCAAATTTTTGTATAGTAAAATATATATAATGTATTATATGTATGTGTTACTATGAATGCCCGAAATTGGAGAATGTCGACATACAATAAATTCCTCGATGAAAGACTGAATATTTTATTCTATTCTTATATATTCGGACTATCACCGGTATATGTCGACAATCTCCATGCACTGCTGGTGAATGTTGAAAAAAAATATTTTTGTTACGTTTTTAAATTACACTTTATTATTAAAACATATAATGATATACACTCAAACCTGTTTTTGTGCGGTCTTTTTTTGTGCGATTTTTTTTTTTTTTTTTTTTTTTGTGCGGTAAATAAAAATTTTAATCAAATTGAACATAATTGACGAAGTTATCGAAGTTATCAATAATGACATCGGCGGAGATGGGTTTAATAGTTTTAGTGAAAATGATCTTGTCGAAATGATTCAGGATGACACCGTAAGGGAAGATGAAATTATAAATTACGTAACAGATGTTACTGATGGGCAAGAAGAACCCGATCATATGACAGCAAATAAAATCTATGCAGGACTCCAACTCTGTCATAAATTAGAATGTCATTTTCTTGCAATCTATGCCAATTCTGAAAGAACTTCAAAATTCCAAAAGGAGCTTCAGTCGTGCATATCTGCCTACCATGAAACAATAGTCGCAAAAACTAATCACTGACTATATGGTACCTGAAAAAAAGTCAACTCTAAACGAGTGCGAGATAGTATCTTCAAGTGACGAAAGCGATTTTGAACCAGTTTATCACAGGAAAATTCGCGTATTGTCAGACTGCGAAGTATAATGTTTATACGTTTTGAAAAGTTTTGTATGTGTGAAATAATCACATAATATGTAAATAAAATATTTAAAAATGTTCGCAAGTGTATTTTTTAAATCAGATTCCAAAACGTTTGGCGAAATTCCAGGTATGTACTAGTTATTTCGTAAGGTTTTGAGTTATTTTAAACGTGAGACTTTATTTTATGCGGTCCCTATTCACCGCATAAAAAAAACTTTTTTAATTGTGTTCCGAAAACTATATTATATAGCTATTCGTGAAGTTTTGTGCAATCTTTTATGCGATCCCTATCCACCGCACAAAAACAGGTTTGAGTGTATGTCAAAATATCACATACCATGAAGGAATACTCCAAAGTCCATGTGCCCATTCCAAAGAAAAATATCAAAGAGGAGCTTTAACCTACTACACCTTCTATCAAGCCCTGACTAAACCACAGAAGTTTATTTCTATTAAAAGAAAGGCAGCAAAAGATAATCTTCGACAGCATGCAACGGAAATCTTACAAACAGGGTTGGCTTCATTTGCCCAACCCGAAAAAACCAAAGTGGTTTTTTTCAAAATTGGGTTCTCAAAATCTTTATTTAAAATTCCACATATTTAACTAATAATAAATATATTGAATTAAATCTATAATATATATTACATATTTCATCTTTGACAATGATCCTAAATTTTTTTTTTTTTTTTTTTTTTTTAAATTTGAGGGAGTCTAAACTTCTCGAAAAAACAAAAACTTAAAAACTTTTCTGGGAAAAATAGTTATCTGTATAACAAATACAATAAAATCTAAATTAAACGAAGTGAATAAGAATGTATGATGAAAAAAATAAGAATATTGAAGTATTACATGTGATAAAATTAATCGAAAAATGGACAAGAAAAATTGGGTAAAAAATACGTATAAGAACTGCAAATAATAAACATGGGGATAATATATATAATTAATTCTGCTACTTATCATATATAACTTACAAATTAACTAAAAAAACTGAATGCTTTAATAATACAATACTGCTAATAAATATAGAGCAATAATTTAATACGTTTTATTGAAAAGAAAAAAACTTCAATTTCAACTATTTTAAAGCAAACTTTTAGTATAAAATAATTGCCATTCAAAACTAGTTTTTTGTTGTTAGAAAAATTTTATAATATAAAAAAAAATTATTTTAAGATTTCAAAATTTCCTTTAATTTAGACAAAAACTTCTGCATCATTTAAAATTGATTTTTAAAGTTTTTAATTTTAAAAAGTGATTAACATTTTAAATTTATTTTAATCATACAATTAATTATATACCCTGTCCTCTTACATAAAAAAACCTGAATAGTTTTCAAATCCCGAAGCATCTAACTTTAAAGTCAGACTGATAACGAAAAAAAAAACCCTAAAAAAGAAAAAAACTTTCAAAAACTGAAAAAATCACGGGTTGTTTTCTGAAAAAACCCGGGTTTTTGCCAACCCTGGTTACAAATAGAGATGTAAAAAACCCGGAATTTTGAAGAGGTGGGAATAAACCCGGGAATTTTGGGAAATAAACCCGGAATTTTGGAAACTTTGGGAAGAAATCATTTTAACAATGTTTACATTTATTTTTTCAACAGTGGCTATTTAAGGACTAGCCTATTATTTCTAAGAGATTTTTTTTAACATTTGGAATATATATATATATATATATATATATATATTCAAGAAATAATAGCAATGAGCATTTAAATGATTTTACAGTAGTATTTATGTAATTAATTACCCTGTTAGTCTTATCAAACACATAAGTGGTTGCTTCAATTTTAATTGCTAATATAATAATTATATACATTATTTTTGATCATTATCTATTATGTAAATTACTCTATGCTAAACTTTCCCCCTTTCTTTTATAATATAAAAATAAATATCTTTAAATTTAAAATAACAGTTTATTATTCTTTGTAATGCATATATCATTTAAAGGTGTAATCAATGTTTTTGCATTTTGTGTCCAATTCTTACACATATATATTTTTACATACATTTACATTTATATATAATATATTCATATATATATATATATAACTACATACATAATATTATATATATACATATATATATTTATATACATACATATATATATATTACTTATATATATATATATATATAAAAAATATAATATATATATATTATATATAAAAAATATAATACATATATTACATAAAAATAAAAAAAATACATATATAAATATTTTAATATATATTTTTATATTTTTATGTATATTTTATATATATATATATATATATATATATATATATATATTTATAGAGAGAGAGAGATGAGAGAAAAGAGAGAGAGAGGTTATCCAAGAAAAATAATGATTTGTGGGTTTTGTGACACTACAGATTACTGCTTAATAATATTTATGCAATAATAAAAATATTGGATATTTTTCAAAAGAAAAATATACTCATACTTTTATGCTAAACATGATACCTTGGCAAATATAGTTAATCCTAATTATTCAATTTTTTTCGTTGCATATAATAGTTAAATTTTGTGAATATATCCACTTTTGATGTCTACAACAAAGACAGAAAAAAATGGTGGTTCTCATTGTGTCATAATTGGCGACTTCAAAATTCCCATGTTTTGGAAATTTTCAAAATTCCTTTCCCAAAAAACCCGGCTTTTTCCTGGGTTTAAACCAGATTTTTTTCCACTACTCACAACTCTAGCTCTTACTCGGGCCGCCGTTTTTTAAGTGCGAACGGCCTTCTATATAGATGGCTGTGGGACATTCTGGGACCAAACGATCAAGCTGACGTCACAAGAGTCAAGTTCGAACTGACTCGCAATGTCGGGAGTCAGCCCCTGTGACATAAGAAAACTCATCTGTGGCATCATTTTTAGTGTAGTGCAGATACTAAATGAATCGAACGTGTCGCGCAGAATACATATCACACTAGCATATTGCCCGTCATATGACGGGATCAGTCAAATTTTTAATTTTCCAGAATTGTAAAGTACCTTTCGAGCCAGGTAAAATATTTTTTTTGGCTGAGAATTCTCTGGTACAAGGTCAATAATTTGTTTACCTTCATACTCCTCTAAAGTCTCCCGATACTGTTAAACAGTAAATGCAGTTTAGAATCACGTTTTTAGATATATAATTTAAAGTTTTCTTAGCTAAGTCGAAATTATCGTTAAGTTCTTCCCATTTTTTGCCATAAAAGAATGAATGAATTATGAATTTATCTTCAAAGTTTAGAATTATCTCAAAAAGTTTTGGACAGAGGGCTTGAAATAATAGCATTAAATGCTCGAAAATGAGGAAATGTGTGAAGCAGGTTAAACAGACTTTTTAGTACTGTAATACACATAAATTCCCGGTTCCCCTATAGTTTTCACACTTAACTGGCCGTTATTCGCTGATAACTTCTAAATATCTGTGCAATCAAATAAATAACTTTTTTATGGAGGGGGGGGGTGAATATCCCACCGAAAGAAAATATCGGACAAAAGCCCCGTTTACATGTGCCAGTCTTCATTTTACCCGGGTAAAGGGATTTTGCTTGGTAGGTCGGAGAAGCCCGTTTACATGGTCAATTATTATTACCTTCCTTTTCGCCGGAATCGTCGCCAGAAGCCACGTGATGATACGGAAAGGCAATACCATCACTCCTTGCTTGAGCTACTTCCTTGCTGACTAGCTACTGTTTATTTACTATAGAAAATGCGACATTTACGTATCAAATAATTGTACTACAGTTTTGCAGGAAACTATTTAACCTTACTATCATTATTAATTATTACTAGCATTAACTATTTTTTTTATTTATTTATTTTGCTTGATAAAACTTAACCTTGCTTAGTGGAGAATGTGAACAAAATTTCGAATACAACTTGGATGAAAGTGTTATAAATTCTAGGAATGATTTAGGGGGAGTAGTACATTTTAAGCTGAAAAATTATTCGTATTATAATCTATCTTTTTAATATTTTGAATATCCCCCCCAACTCAAACCAATTATTTATTACAATTATTATTTACTACATATCAAATATGATATACTTTTATATATTTGTTTTACTACGTAACAGATAATAACTCAATGATTTATAGGTAAGTTTCAAGCAAATTGATCATTTTTAGGTTTTTTTTCATACAATCAACCTCTGACATATGTATGAAACATTTTAATACACGAAATTATAATCTTAACTAGAACACTTTTATTGATATTAAAAATACGTTATCACTTACATTGTATATGCTATAATATAGCTGTATTGACTAACAAATGTTTTTCCTTACAACAATAGCCCCGTTTACATGCTCCAAAAGCAGCGTAGAATGCAGGGTAGATACGCGAATTGTACTCCCCTTTCAAGAATTATCCCTAGCTAGGGAAAAAATTGAGGGGTAGAAAGAACCCACCTTTCTACCCGGGTAATAGCAGTTTATTCTTTCCCATCATCATTTGCGCTTACAGATGATTGCCGTCCCGTATGATCACGTGACTTCTAGCGACGATCCCGGCAAAATGGAGGTAGAACCATGTAAACGGGTTTCTCCGACCCTCCAAGCAAAATCCCTTTACCCGGGTAAAAAGAAGGGTACATGACAGGCACATGTAAACGGGGCTAATGTATACCATTTGTGATAAAGTATAAACTATGCGCAATAGAAGAAATTTGTACGAATTCTATGAACACAGTAGCAACGAAGTTGGCCGTTTTTAATTTAGCGCCTCACACAACATATGCAAAGGATCATGGGAAAGGAGAGTAAACTCTGCAATTACCAGGGTCGAAAGGTGGGTTCTTTCTACCCCTCAATTTTTTTCCCTAGCTAGGAATAATTTTTGAAAGGGGGGTACAATTCACGGATCTACCCTGCATTTTACGCTGCTTTTGGCACATGTAAACGGAGCTATGCTACCATGAAAAGGACGGCGTGTGCGATACGTTCCGCTGTTAGAAAACTGAGAGCTGCGGTGTCTGTAGTTAGGTTTGATTTGGTTTGGAGTGCTACGGTCTACTTTTTGCAACACGAGGGCTAATGAGACTGGGACCTACTGCTTAAAGCCGATTCCGAACGGCTACGAACATCCATGCTACAGTGGGATTTGAACTCACGAACTCCGGTTCCGAATGCTAGCACCCTAACCATTCGGTCATCGTTCGGCGTGTCTGTAGTTAGAGTAGACGCCATGTATATTCATGCTAACACTGTTCGAAAGAAAGAGTAAAGATATCGAAATGTGAATTTCATAATTTACAGTAAAACGGCCAAAGGGACAACTACTTAATCAATTTTATATAGACCTTACAATGGAAGAACCTATTAATACAACATTCTTTTGTCAGGATAGCCCTTTAGTTAGGTTTAGAACAAAGTAACAGTCAGAAAGAAGCATTTCTGATACTTAAAAATGCTTTGGTGAACAAAAACAGCATAAAATCAGGATTGAAGATGTAGGCATATATACGTGAAGAAACATTTTTAATACTACGGCTTGATCCTTTAGGAAGTGTTGGTTAAACAGACATTTTAACTCTACAGTAAGCATAAAAGTACCGGTTCTCCTCTTGTTTTCACACTTAACTGGTCGTTATTTGCTGATAACAACTGTGCCATTAAATAAATAACCTCTATATATATATATATATATATATATATATATATTTTTTTTTTTTTTTTTGGGGGGGGGGGGGAAATTGAATATCCCATTGAAAGAAGATATCAGAAAACAGAGACTGCTACCACGGAAAGGACGGCATGTGCGATCCGTTCCGCTGTTAGAAAACTCCGTAAATATTGAGATAGAAAAAATAATAAAAGGAATGAATGGCCGAAAAAAAGGAAAAATGCTGTGAATTAAGAAAGAAAGGAGATATTTCTAAAAAAATTAGTGCCGCATTATCTGTAGTTATGTATATCAATGTATATCAATACGTAGACGTTATGTATATTAATGCTAACAGTCGTGTTCGCAAGTAACAGTAAATATCAGGGCTTCGAACCGGAACTGAACCGAAAACCAGAAAAAACCGTTATTTTGGTCGGAACGAAAACCGGAACTGAACCGAAAAAAATATCGGTTTATTTCGGTTCGATATATCTTTCAGTCATTTTGTTACTGTTACCAACTTATCAATATTTTCTAATTTAACGTCAACTTTATAATTACATATCCGCACTTGTATAAGATTGCAATGGTGGTTTTGGCAGCTCCAGCTACACAAGTTAGTGTTGAAAGAGCGTTTTCAGGTTTGAAATTTATTCTCCGAGACAACAGAAGTAATCTCAGTGAAACCACGTTAGAAGATATATTAATAATTAGAGGCAATTTTCATATGTTAAATAAATAATATATTTTTTACATAATTATTGCAAGGCCAAGTGCACGATGTGAGAATCAAACGACGAATGTGGGTAATCATGAACCTAGTTGTCAAATGCGATTTTGATAATGGATAACAATGCCAATGCTCGCCGCTCTTATCGTACCTGCTGTTTGTGTCAATTCACATAGTGTACCAATTAAAAAAAGAATAAAATCTTCTATATTTTGATAGAAATACATTTTTTGTTTATGATAGAATTATATTTTTAGTACAAATAAGAGTATACATAAAATGAAATTATTCATTTGGAACTGAAACGAAAACAGTTATTTTTGGCGGAGCGAAAACCGGAACTGAACCGAAAACCGTTATTTTTGGCGGAGCGAAAACCGGAACTGAACTGATATTAATTTTTTAGTTGAACCGGAACAAAAAAAATTACGGTTCGAAGCCCTGGTAAATATATCGAAGTGCGAATATCATGAATCACTATAAAACGGCCAAAATGACGACTACTTAATTTTATATATGACCTTATAATGGAAGAACTTATTAATACAACATTTAGACTTTGGTTAAATGAATTACATTTGCTTTCTTTTGTGGCGTTGCTCACGTCACATCATTTATTTGACCTACAAGTAAGTCTTAAGGCACTACAGCTCATGACCACCTTGGGAGTTCAAAGGATTAGATACGGTTAATCTTGTAAATACTGTACGACTATCCTGTTTAACCCTTTATCTACTGACGGTACTTATAAGTACCAACCACTTTAACTCTTTATCTGCTGATAGTACTTTTAAGTACCACTTTAATGAATTAGTTCTAACAAATTAAATTTCGCAACGGGGAGATTTTTTTCTTGTATACTATTTAATTATCAATATGGCACCTAAATATATATATATACATGAAGTAATTTTCAGCAGTTTATAATGCAGTAGATAAAGGGTTAAACTGTACAAGTGCAAAATGAATGCTTCCACTGGAAACTTCCCTGATCGCGTGATGGTTGATAACCACCTACAAGATCCTTGTTATCGATTTATCACGAGGTTGGGTTCTTCTAGAATCCTTCCTCGGTCTAACAAAGAGGAATATATATATATTATATATATATATATATATATATATATATATATATATCACAGAGAGGAAAAAGGAAGGCATTCCTTGGAAGTTAAAACTGGGAGCATTGGAAGGTAAGACTATGTCCCTATTTGTTAATTTGAACTTTCATATTTGTTCGTAATGGCCCTAAGGCATTAGTATTATTATTTCATGTGTACTTAACCCTATTGTTTAATAAATCTTGTTATTTACTTTGCTATGAGCTAATAAAGATTCTATTTAATTTAATATAGGACAGCATGATACTTTTGTCCGGATAGCCCTTTAGTTAGGTTTAGAACAAAGTAAAAGTCAGAAACAGCTTTTCATGTCTTTTGTGATGCGTCTGAATCTGTTAATGCAGTAAGCGCTTTCATAAAAGTTGACAAAGAGAAAGATATTAGAACACAATTGATCCAGGCCATGACTCCTGTGGTTTCTATCAAAAGAATGACCTCGATTGGAAACTTTAGCTTGTTTAATAGGAAGCCGTCTCGCAAATTTTATTACAGCACGTATTGAAATTGAAAATCTAGATATGGACGGACTCAACAAAAGCTTTAGCTTGCATCTGTAGGCAAAAGCATTAACGTGTGTTTGTGAGATAAAGTTTTTAAAAAAATGTAGAGTACATCCGGACTAAATAGCTAAAAAGTTTATTTCAGAACTTACTAACTGCATACAACACAAAATACAGGCAGCATAAAACGCACAGAAAAATCAGCTCATAATTGTCTGAAACTCGAAACAGTTGACTATAGAATGAATATTACCATTGATAATTGATTAACATTACGCATGATGACGTCTACATAAGATACTGATAGATACAGATAAATCAAATGAAATCAAAAACATAACAAGGATGCTAAGGTCCACCAGAAATCCAATAATTCTGAGTAACAAGAAAGCACTGAAAATTGTTTTGCAAAAAGTTCACATGTTGTAAGACTTTCTTTCAGAAATACATAGGACGATGAATTTTTAATGGTGAAATCAAATCAGAATTCTTTCTGGACACTGACAACATATGGTTTCTCTTCAGCGTGAGAATGAAGGTGAACATTTAAGTGCCCTTTTTGTGAATATGCTTTATTACATACATGACAAGTATACGGTTTTTCCCCAGTGTGGGTGCGAAGATGAATATCTAAATTGCTTTTTCTAGAAAATGGTTTAGTACATACATTGCAAGTATACGGTTTCTCTCCAGTATGGGAATGAAGATGGGTATCTAAGTTGCATTTAATAGAAAATGACTTCGTACATATACTACAAACATATGGTTTCTCTCCAGTGTGGGTTCGAAAATGAATATCCAACTGGCTTTTAGTACAAAAGGATTTCTTACATACATTACAAGTATAGGGTTTTTCCCCAGTGTGAGAGCGAAGATGAATATTTAAGTGGGTTTTTGAAAGAAATAATTTACTACATATAAAGCAAGCAAATGGTTTCTCACCAGTGTGGGTTCGAAAATGAATATCTAACAGGGTTTTTGTAGAAAAAGATTTCTTACATACATTGCAAGTATAGGGTTTTTCCCCAGTGTGAGAGCGGAGATGAATATTTAAGTGGCTTTTTGTAAGAAATGATTTCATACATATAATGCAAGCAAATGGTTTCTCACCAGTGTGGGATCGAAAATGAATTTCTAATTCCCTTTTGCACGAAAAAGATTTGGTACACACATTACAAGTAAATGGTTTTTCCCCAGTGTGAGAATAAAGATGGATATCTAAGCTGCTTTTCACAGAAAATGACTTCGAACATAGACTACAAACATACGGTTTCTCCCCAGAGTGAGACCGAAGATGAATCTTTAAGTGGCTTCTTTTAGAAAATGATTTTTTACATACATTGCAAGCAAATGGCTTTTCCACAGAGTTGGAACAAAGATGAACATCTAAGTAGCTTTTTTGAGAATATGTGTTCTTACATACACTACAAGCATATGGTTTATCCCCAGTCTGGGAACAAAGATGTATATTTAAGTCACTTCTTTTAGAAAATGATTTTGTACATACGTTGCATATATATGGTTTCTCCCCAGCATGGGAATGAAGATGAATATCTAAGCTGCTTTTCACAGAAAATGATTTCTTACATACATTGCAAGCATATGGTTTCACTTCACTCTGGCTTTTATCCATATTAAGAGTAAACACAAGTTTCACTGGTAGACCTTACTTAATTTATTTTTAAGGCACTTTTTAGTAGAAATTCTGTTTTAAACACTTTTAAAATGGTACAATAGCCTACATCAATTTTTTTTAATATAAGAATTTTAAATTTTATAAGATATATATATATATCAATATATATATTTATAATATTCAAATAATTTTAGTTATGTGATGCATACCTAGGATAAAATGAACCAACTATAACACAGATAATAAAGGTTAATCTTCAGTACTTATATAAAGGTTAATCATTTCTAGTACTTGTGATATTACACTTGTAAGACATCTTCCACTGAAGTACAAAATTCCTTTTGCACAAATTCATCAATATGATATTCTGTTGGACTGCCAATCACCATTTATAGAGAAATGCAGTAAAATGAATATAACCTGCAAAGTAATAGAGAAAAGATATAGTAAAGATTTGTCTAACTGAACTTTATTTAATGTGAGGGGGTGAAGGCAGAGAATAAATTGGACATTGGACAACTTCAGCTTTAGATGTATGCATTTGTTGTAAATTACTCCTATGAAACATTTTACCTTATCTAATGTTTCATTTATTCCATTTTTTACTAAACGACGGGCTTTATAACTTTGAAGAATTGTATAAAAATTTGACTACTGAGTAAAATTTTAAAAAGTCTACGAATAAAATTATTTTTATTATTTATCATATCTAGAGAACTCATAACTGTTTGGATTTATATCCAAGATATTTCAATTTTAATATATAAATACAAGTGAATCTCTTCTTAGTAAGTAAATTTAAATATATACACAGAGCAGGAAACAATAGATATCTAACACCAATCTTTGGTGCAAAAATTTATAGTGAAATTAATTTAACAGAGCAGTTTTTGTAAATATTAACAATTGCTAAAGTGAAGCAGTATCTATTTATAATTTAGTCATCAAAGACCCTGAAGGATATTACTTATTGGTATACTTCAGCTATAACTACAAGTGCTAACTGTATTGAAATAATGAATATAAAACCATTTATCGTAGTCTTACATGTCATAAAAGCTACACTTTACAATATTACTCTCTCTCAAAAAAAAAAAAAGCATTAAATATATAGGAAGGTTTGTAATCAGTTAATCACTTAAATTAAAATAAAAATTTAAAATAGCCACACCTCAGTTTTCTTGTATAGTCATAAAAGAAAATAATTTTAATATTGTGACATTTAAAAAACAAAAGATATTAAATAAAAATTATAGCTCATGACAGACATATATATTAGTCAATATATGGTGCCAAACGTTACTCCATGCATTTAATTAATTTCTTTTCAACTAATTTTAAAATTTGGAATTTAATTTGATTTTCATTTTTATATTTTTGAAATTATTTTATTTATTAATAAATTCAATAAATGATTCAGCAGGTATAGAGTAGTTTACCGCAATTTTATAAATAAATTTATTAATATCTGTAATAATATAGCTGATAATGCTTTTAGTGCTGGATACAGAAGTTAACCTGTATTTGGTTACAAAACTCATTAGTTCATTGAGATTTGATTTTCAATGATTTCGGTTGATACTAAATAATAAAATTGTACAACTAACTGTAGGATGAAACACTACTTTGAGTGTACTAAAACAAAGAATTTATTAAAGAAACAATAAACAGAACAAGATCTGCATGCTATTTCTCTGACATGCATACAGTAAGGAATCTTCTCTTTTGCTTACGTTTTAAATAAAAATTTGTATATTTATTAAACAGTCTGCATAAATGGCAGGTATGATAATAACAGTTAGGACATTACAGCAGGGGCTGATACACATTTTTTATTTTGGGACCTCATCATGTGAAAAATAAAAAAAACCTGCCATGTTACACCAGTTTTAGTTACAGGGTATCTGCCAAAAAATTTTTTTCAAATACATGACTTTTCCTGATACAGCAGATCATTTTCCATGACTTTAAAAAGCTTTCGTTAAAGTATATGTGATAAAACTTCTGATGTACATACAAATAAAATATATACTTTAGAGAAATCACAAGAATTTTATCATAAAAAACTATAAACTTACTTTATAAGTGTTAATAAACTCACATACATAAAAATAAATTGTTGTATCTACATACCTAAGTTTAATCATATAGCAATTTTTTAATCAAAATGTTTCCAGTTTGAATTCAGGGTACTTTGGTATTATCCAGGTGACCATGAATAATAGCCAAATATAACCCTATAATGTTTATATACAGTATCCCTAGAGATACTTATATTTTGTGCAAAAATCTTAACTAATTTTTATTAAAAAATAATGAATATTATATTAGTAAAATGTTAATCTACAATTTAAGAAAAGACCAGAATAATATACATTTACCCACCCATTAAGCTTTCTTGCTTTCAGTTTCCTTGGTGAACAAATTTTACTTGGCAATATGGTCAATAGGATAATACATAAATACCAAACTCAGTAACTTCAGCCAAATGACAAGTAAAAATAGAATTAATCAATTGAATGCATTTTTTTTTTTATCGGTAGTTTAGCGGATCCATGACTTTTACTCATTTTATTTGAAAAATCAAGACTTTCCATGACAAAATTAATCCATTGTCTAAACCCATGATTTTCCAGGTGCCCAGAAACCATGTAGTTACTCTATTTGAAAGCCCACAACATATATAAGAAAAGCAAATTTTATAACATATACAAAAAACAAAACAGTAAAAATTTTTCTTTTCAATAAATAGATTTTTTTTTAAGAACAGTGAAATAAAACACATCAAAATTTAATAAGAAAATACAAGTGGGGATATGTGACAATGCAATAAGAATGCACATATAGTCCACTCTAGAAAAAACATTGTGCGTGTAGGGGGGGGGCAATTATGAAATTCAGAATTTTGTAAAGGATGCAGCTGTTGATATGGAATTTTGTGAATGAAGGCAGGGACGATTACAGCCTGCTTGAATCTTATTAATTTTAGGTATGTGAATTTCATTTTCCAAAACACTTATGTAAGGTGTGCAACAGAATTTTTTGTGAAAAAAAGCGAGACTAGGACAATAACACAGATGGAGCAGCCAAGATTAAATGATAGAGCTTTTCTTACGAAGTGTTATTAAAAGTGTAAAAAAATCTACTAACGTATTCATAAATAATAATTACATATTAAATAATGACAATTTCTTAGGTATCTCATTGAAAAGCAAAGGTAAGGAAACTTAAAGCTTTGCTTCACAAGATCCTAAATGTCAATGTTAATTAATATTAGATTACTTTCTTAACATTGTTATGTTCACCTGTTATGTCAGGCATAGTTGTATTAGTTTCATCAAACTTTTAAGCCAATTACATTTGTAAATATTGCTAACTTTTTATGTACATTCTGTATTAAAATATGTAAATAATTGTAATTTTTGAGTCATTTATCAAAGAATGAGAAAGTATTTTTGCATTAAAATTGGATTTTAATTGATCATAATAACTGAGCCAGTGTAAAGTATCCTTCTGATAATACTATAGCTGCTATTACTTACAATTACTTAGTTAACAAAATATGAATAAAAATTTTTAAAATTTCAAAATCAACGAAATATTATGAGTTTTGTTTGCGAAAAATTGAGTATTGTTTGCTATATTTTATCAATACAAGGAAGCATTTAATTTTTAAAATTTGTAAGAATCATTTTTCCGTTTTTTACATATATAATGCAACTGGTTTTTGTAGTGCTTGAATTTAATGTAAAATACTGTGTCTGTAACCAATTATGAATAAATAAATTAATGAATTAGAAACTTTTGTTTTGTTTTTCTTTTGATACAATAATACGATTCTTTAAATGCTATTGCATTATTTAATAATTAAAAATAAAACAAATAAAAATCCTTGTGAAGAATACCACAGCGTCTATATAAAAAAATAACAGAATTTTTTATTATGTAAGGGTGAACTTTTGCTGCAAGTCATATTTAAATAAATAAATATATATATATATATATTTAAATCCTTTTATTGTTTTGAAATTTTCCATAGCATCAATCATAGGAGAAATTTAAAGTAATTTATCATCATGTAGATATCTTTTCTAGTAATGAGAAATCTATTAAAGTAAATTGTTTTTATCAACATTCTTGTTTTAATCTGAGTAAATATGTTTAATAACTTTCAAAAGTATGATATTTTTAAATTGAAAATTGTGTATAATATGCACATTGTCTTCATAATTTTATGCACTATTATGATACTTAAAAATGCTTTGAAGAAACAAAAACAGCAGAAAAAATAATTCATGGTAAAATATGGATTGAAGACGTAGGCACATATACGTCAAGAAACATTTCTAATACTACGGCTTGATCCTTTAAGAAGTGTTGGTTAACCTCTTGTTTTGACACTTAACTGGTCGTTATCTGCTGATAACTTTACACAACTGTGCTTGTTTAAAAGTTATCAGCTAATAAAAAAATGTAGACTACGTCAGGACTAATAGCTAAAAATTTTATTGAAGAAATTACTAACAGTTCACAACACAATATACAGGTAGCATGAAAAGCACAGAAAAGCCAGCTAATAACTTTCTGAAACCCAAAACAGTTAAGTAAAAGAAAAACCATAATTAAGCGATAGACTGATTATTACCATTGGTAATTCAATGACATTGCCCATGATGACGTCTACATAAGATACTGATAGGTACAGGTGAATCACAGGAAGTAAAAAAATGTTCCAAGGCTATTAAAGGCCCACCAGAAACTCAATAAAACTGAGTACGAAGAAAGAACTAAAACATTTACAGCAAAAAGTTTTATTTTATATATGTTGTAAGACTTTCTTTCAGCAATATGTATGAAGATGAACTTTTAATGGAGAAAGCAAATCATGATTTTTTTCTGGACACTGATAATATATGATTTCTCTTTCGCGTGAGAACGAAGATGAACATCTATGTTCCTTTTTTGTGTGGCTTTTACTAGAAAATGATTTTGTACATACATTGCAAGCATATGGTTTCTCTCAAGTATGAGTATGAAGATGAATATCTAAGTCACTTTTTTTAGAAAATGATTTTGTACATACACTGCAAGCAAATGGGTTCTCTCCAGTGTGGGTTCGAAAATGAATATCTAACTTGCTTTTTCTAGAATAAGTTTTCGTACATACATTGCAAGTAAATGGTTTTTCCCCAGTGTGAGAACGAAGATGTTCATCTAAGGAGCTTTTTTGAGAATATGCTTTCTTACATACATTACAAGTATATGGTTTTTCTCCAGTGTGGGATAGCAGATGAACATCTAAGTGGCTTTTCCTAGAAAATGATTTTGTACATACATTACAAGCATATGGTTTCTCTCCAGTATGGGAACGAAGATGAATATTTAAGTAGCTTTTTCTAGAAAATGATTTTGTACATACATTGCAAGCATATGGTTTCTCTCCAGTATGGGAACGAAGATGAATATTTAAGTCACCTTTTCTAGAAAATGATTTGGTACATACACTGCAAACGTATGGTTTTTCTCCAGTATGGGAACGAAGATGGGTATCTAAGCCACATTTAACAGAAAATGACTTCATACATACATTACAAACATATGGTTTCTCCCCAGAGTGGGACCGAAGATGAACCTCTAACTTTGCTTTTGTAGAAAAAGATTTCGCACATACACTGCAACCGTATGGTTTTACTTTAGTATGGGAAGAAAGATGGGCCTCTAAACAAACTTTCATAGAAAATGACTTCATACACACATTACAAGCATATGGTTTCTCCCCAGTGTGGGTTCGAAAATGAATCTTCAACTGGCTTTTTTGGGAATAGGCTTTCTTACATACATTGCAAGTATAGGGTTTTTCCCCAGTGTGGCAGCGAAGATGAACATTTAAGTTGGTTTTTTTAAGAAATGATTTCATACATATAATGCAAGTAAATGGTTTCTCACCAGTGTGGGTTCGAAAATGACAATTCAACTGACTTTTTGTAGAAAAAGATTTCTTACATACATTGCAAGTATAGGGTTTTTCCCCAGAGTGAGAGCGAAGATGAATATTTAAATAACTTTTTGTAAGAAATGATTTCATACATACAGTGCAAGGAAATAGTTTCTCACGAGTATGGGTTCGAAAATGAATATTTAACTCCGCTTTTCTAGAAAATGATTTCATACACACATTGCAAGTAAATGGTTTTTCCCCGGTATGAGAACGAAGATGGTTTTCTAAGCTGTGTTTCACAGAAAATGACTTTGGACATAGACTACAAGCATATGGTTTCTCGCCAGAGTGGGAACGAAGATGAACATCTAAGTGACCTTTTCTAGAAAATGATTTTGTACATACATCGCAAACATATGGTTTTTCTCCAGTATGGGGATGAAGATGAATATCTAAGCTGCCTTTCACAGAAGATGATTTCTCAGATACATTGCAAGCATATGGTTTCACTACAGTGTGGCTTTTATCCATATTAAGAGATAGCACAAGTTTAACTGGTAGACCTTATTAATTTACTTTGAAGGCACTTTTTAGTAGAAATTCTGTTTTAAACACTTTTAAAATGGTACAATAGCCTACATCAAATTTTTTAATATAAGAATTTTAAATATTAGTAGATATATATATAGATATATATAAACACATATATATATATATAATATTCAAATTATTTTAGATATGTGATGCATACCTAGGATAAAATAGATTAACTATCACACAGATGATAAAGGTTAATCTTCATTTCTACTACTTAACATGTGATGTTACACTTGTAAAAAAACATCTTCCACTGAAGTTCAAAATTCCTTGCGCAAAAATTCATCAATATGACATTCTGTTGGACTGCGAAGCACCATTTATCGAGAAATGCTCTAAAATGAATATAACCTGCAAAGTAATAGAGAAAAGGTATAATTAAGATTAGCCTAACTGAACTTTATATAATGGGTGGAGATGAAGGCAGAGAATAAATTGGACAGCTTTAGATGTATGCATTTGTTGTAAATTACTCCTACGAAACATTTTACCTTATCTAATGTTTGATTTATTCCCTTTTTTACTAAACAAAGGACTTTATGGCTTTGAAGCATTGTATACTAATTTGCCAACTGAGTAAAATTTAAAAAAGTCTATGATTAAAATTATTTTTATTATTTATCATTTCTAGAGATTTGATAACTGTTTTGTATTATATCCGAGAAATTTTAATTTGAATATAGAAATACAAGTGAAGTAAATTAAAATATATACATATAACAGAAAACAATCAATGTTTAAAACCAATCTTTGGTGCAAAAATTTATAGTGAAGTTAATGTAACAGATCAGCTTTTGAAAGTATTACCAATTGCTAAAATGAAGCAGTATCTATTTAATTTAGTGATCAAAGACCCTGAAGGATATTAGTTATTGGTATACTTCAGCTATAACTACAAGTATTAACTGTATTGAAATAATGAATATGAAACCATTTATTATAGTCTTAGATGTCATAAAAGCTACACTTTACAATATTACTCTTTGAAAAAAAAAGCGTTAAATATTTAGGAAGATTTGTAATGAGTTAATCACTTAAATTAAACAAAAAATTGAAAATAGCCACACCTCACCTTTCTTGTATAGTTATAATAGAAAATCCTCTATATAATAATAGCCTAAGTTAGCTGTCTGTTCTTGATTTTATGAAGCTGTTGGACCTGGAATGGATAGACATCCATACTGGATGTTTGTGAGTTAGAGTTAGCAAAATTCAAAGGGAGTTCGAAACAATCCCCTTCCAATCTTTTCGTTTATTGCCATTATTTCAAGCCCTATTTCCCTGGTTCTGAGTAGGGCATTAAATTCATCAGTTTATCACATTATAAGTAGATGAAAATAACATTTTGTTTCTAACATTATGACATTATTCCTTTAACTATCTCACTTAATCATTTCTTATTTTAAATTATTTAAATATCGTCTGCATTATTTTCATAAGTTTTATCACTGAACTTAGATATTACGTAAATAATTTTCTTTTATATTTGGATTAAATAATAGATTAGGTACATATGTGATAATTTTAAATTGAATCATCAATTATTTTTTGTTGCAATGAAAATTTTATCACCGGTATTAACAACAAATTATTTTTATAAAAGTCTAAAAGTCTATTTCACGGACTAATAAATATCTAGCATTTAAGTGATATATCTTTGAAAATTAAGAAGTATGTTTTTTATACATAACCCCACGGTTTGCAATTGATTCGCTAAATTTTGGACATCATTCATATATACCGCCAAATAATCATTGTCAATATTAAAACCTCTGCTGTCCATCCTATCACATAATATGACAAGATAAATTAAAGTTGGCAACTAACATACGGTCAGTAAAGATAAATAAATTATTGAGCTTGTACCAGATAATTCCCAGCGAAAAAACAAACCATTTTTTTACCTGCCTCATAGAGTACTTTACAATTTTGGAAAATTAAACATTTTACTGATCCCGTCATATGACAGGCTATATGCTAGTAATTTTAATATTGTGACATTTAAAAGACAAAAGATATTAAAGAAAAATAATAAATTATAGTTCATGACAGACATATATATTAGTCAATATATGGTGCCACATGTTACTTCATTTAATTAATTTCTTTTCAACTAATTTTATAATCTGGAATTTAATTTGATTTTAACTTTTATAATTTTGAAATTATTTTATTTATTAATAAATTGAATAAATGATTCAGCAGGCATAGAGTAGTTTACCACAATTTTATAAATAAAATTATT
>CM063509.1:41213796-41223796 GCA_032207245.1 Pardosa pseudoannulata
GTGTACGGGAACGTTCAGGCCTATTCAAATAATTGTTCTAACCGTGTATGGAAGTCGTAAACCTTCCACACCCAATCCATGTGTCGCTTGCTTAGGATTGTTAGTGAGAAAATAAAATATGTAGGTTTGTTTCGTGAACTGGATTCTGAAAAAAGTTTTATCTTAAATTAGGAAAAAACGAATAAAATGAACAACTTTATGTACTTTAACTGTTAAAAATTAAAATAGTGCAAGTGTAGTTTAAGAAAAGCGTACATTTTAGCGATTTAGGATACATTTATGTTATATTTACGATGCGCATCCAGAAAGTATTCTTATTTCATATTCTTCTGTTCTTTTGTGTGTACGGGAACGTTCAGGCCTATTCAAACAATTGTTTAACCGTATGTGGAAGTCTTAAACCTTCCCCACCCAATCCATGTGTCGCTTGCTTAGGATTGTTAGTGAGAAAATAAAATATGTAGGTTTTGTTTTCGTGAACTGGATTCTGAAAAAAGTTTTATCTTAAATTAGGAAAAAACGAATAAAATGAACAACTTTATGTACTTTAACTGTTAAAAATTAAAATAGTGCAAGTGTAGTTTAAGAAAAGCGTACATTTTAGCGATTTAGGATACATTTATGTTATATTTACGATGCGCATCCAGAAAGTATTCTCATTTCATATTCTTCAGGTCTTTTGTGTGTACGGGAACGTTCAGGCCTATTCAAATAATTGTTCTAAACCGTGTATGGAAGTCGTAAACCTTCCACACCCAATCCATGTGTCGCTTGCTTAGGATTGTTAGTGAGAAAATAAAATATGTAGGTTTGTTTCGTGAACTGGATTCTGAAAAAAGTTTTATCTTAAATTAGGAAAAAACGAATAAAATGAACAACTTTATGTACTTTAACTGTTAAAAATTAAAATAGTGCAAGTGTAGTTTAAGAAAAGCGTACATTTTAGCGATTTAGGATACATTTATGTTATATTTACGATGCGCATCCAGAAAGTATTCTTATTTCATATTCTTATGTTCTTTTGTGTGTACGGGAACGTTCAGGCCTATTCAAACAATTGTTTAACCGTATGTGGAAGTCTTAAACCTTCCCCACCCAATCCATGTGTCGCTTGCTTAGGATTGTTAGTGAGAAAATAAAATATGTAGGTTTGTTTCGTGAACTGGATTCTGAAAAAAGTTTTATCTTAAATTAGGAAAAAAACGAATAAAATGAACAACTTTATGTACTTTAACTGTTAAAAATTAAAATAGTGCAAGTGTAGTTTAAGAAAAGCGTACATTTTAGCGATTTAGGATACATTTATGTTATATTTACGATGCGCATCCAGAAAGTATTCTCATTTCATATTCTTCAGGTCTTTTGAGTGTTTGGGAACATTCAGGCCTGATCAAACAATTGTTTTAACCGTGTATGGAAGTCGTAAACCTTCCACACCCAATCCATGTGTCGCTTGCTTAGGATTGTTAGTGAGAAAATAAAATATGTAGGTTTGTTTCGTGAACTGGATTCTGAAAAAAGTTTTATCTTAAATTAGGAAAAAACGAATAAAATGAACAACTTTATGTACTTTAACTGTTAAAAATTAAAATAGTGCAAGTGTAGTTTAAGAAAAGCGTACATTTTAGCGATTTAGGATACATTTATGTTATATTTACGATGCGCATCCAGAAAGTATTCTCATTTTCATATTCTTCAGGTCTTTTGTGTGTACGGAAACGTTCAGGCCTGTTGAAACAATTGTTTAACCGTGTATGGAAGTCGTAAACCTTCCACGCCCAATCCATGTGTCGCTTGCTTAGGATTGTTAGTGAGAAAATAAAATATGTAGGTTTGTTTCGTGAACTGGATTCTGAAAAAAGTTTTATCTTAAATTAGGAAAAAACGAATAAAATGAACAACTTTATGTACTTTAACTGTTAAAAATTAAAATAGTTCAAGTGTAGTTTAAGAAAAGCGTACATTTTAGCGATTTAGGATACATTTATGTTATATTTACGATGCGCATCCAGAAAGTATTCTCATTTCATATTCTTCAGGTCTTTTGTGTGTACGGGAACGTTCAGGCCTATTCAAACAATTGTTTAACCGTCTATGGAAGTCGTAAACCTTCCACACCCAATCCATGTGTCGCTTGCTTAGGATTGTTAGTGAGAAAATAAAAATGTAGTTTGTTTCGTGAACTGGATTCTGAAAAAAGTTTTATCTTAAATTAGGAAAAAACGAATAAAATGAACAACTTTATGTACTTTAACTGTTAAAAATTAAAATAGTGCAAGTGTAGTTTAAGAAAGCGTACATTTTAGCGATTTAGGATACATTTATGTTATATTTACGATGCGCATCCAGAAAGTATTCTCATTTCATATTCTTCAGGTCTTTTGTGTGTACGGGAACGTTCAGGCCTATTCAAATAATTGTTCTAACCGTGTATGGAAGTCGTAAACCTTCCACACCCAATCCATGTGTCGCTTGCTTAGGATTGTTAGTGAGAAAATAAAATATGTAGGTTTGTTTCGTGAACTGGATTCTGAAAAAAGTTTTATCTTAAATTAGAAAAAAAACGAATAAAATGAACAACTTTATGTACTTTAACTGTTTAAAAATTAAAATAGTGCAAGTGTAGTTTAAGAAAAGCGTACATTTTAGCGATTTAGGGATACATTTATGTTATATTTACGATGCGCATCCAGAAAGTATTCTCATTTCATATTCTTCAGGTCTTTTGTGTGTACGGGGAACGTTCAGGCCTATTCAAATAATTGTTCTAACCGTGTATGGAAGTCGTAAACCTTCCACACCCAATCCATGTGTCGCTTGCTTAGGATTGTTAGTGAGAAAATAAAATATGTAGGTTTGTTTCGTGAACTGGATTCTGAAAAAAAGTTTTATCTTAAATTAGGAAAAAAAAACGAATAAAATGAACAACTTTATGTACTTTAACTGTTAAAAATTAAAATAGTGCAAGTGTAGTTTAAGAAAAGCGTACATTTTAGCGATTTAGGATACATTTATGTTATATTTACGATGCGCATCCAGAAAGTATTCTCATTTCATATTCTTCAGGTCTTTTGTGTGTTACGGGAACGTTCAGGCCTATTCAAATAATTGTTCTAACCGTGTATGGAAGTCGTAAAACCTTCCACACCCAATCCATGTGTCGCTTGCTTAGGATTGTTTAGTGAGAAAATAAAATATGTAGGTTTGTTTCGTGAACTGGATTCTGAAAAAAGTTTTATCTTAAATTAGGAAAAAACGAATAAAATGAACAACTTTATGTACTTTAACTGTTAAAAATTAAAATAGTGCAAGTGTAGTTTAAGAAAAGCGTACATTTTAGCGATTTAGGATACATTTATGTTATATTTACGATGCGCATCCAGAAAGTATTCTCATTTCATATTCTTCAGGTCTTTTGTGTGTACGGGAACGTTCAGGGCCTATTCAAATAATTGTTCTAACCCGTGTATGGAAGTCGTAAACCTTCCACACCCAATCCATGTGTCGCTTGCTTAGGATTGTTAGTGAGAAAATAAAATATGTAGGTTTGTTTTCGTGAACTGGATTCTGAAAAAAGTTTTTATCTTAAATTAGGAAAAAACGAATAAAATGAACAACTTTATGTACTTTAACTGTTAAAAATTAAAATAGTGCAAGTGTAGTTTAAGAAAAGCGTACATTTTAGCGATTTAGGAATACATTTATGTTATATTTACGATGCGCATCCAGAAAGTATTCTCATTTCATATTCTTCAGGTCTTTTGTGTGTACGGGAAACGTTCAGGCCTATTCAAATAATTGTTCTAACCGTGTATGGAAGTCGTAAACCTTCCACACCTAATCCATGTGTCGCTTGCTTAGGATTGTTAGTGAGAAAATAAAATATGTAGGTTTGTTTCGTGAACTGGATTCTGAAAAAAGTTTTATCTTAAATTAGGAAAAAACGAATAAAATGAACAACTTTATGTACTTTAACTGTTAAAAATTAAAATAGTGCAAGTGTAGTTTAAGAAAAGCGTACATTTTTAGCGATTTAGGATACATTTATGTTATATTTACGATGCGCATCCAGAAAGTATTCTCATTTCATATTCTTCAGGTCTTTTGTGTGTACGGGAACGTTCAGGCCTATTCAAATAATTGTTCTAAACCGTGTATGGAAGTCGTAAACCTTCCACACCCAATCCATGTGTCGCTTGCTTTAGGATTGTTAGTGAGAAATATAAAATATGTAGGTTTGTTTCGTGAACTGGATTCTGAAAAAAGTTTTATCTTAAATTAGGAAAAAAACGAATAAAATGAACAACTTTATGTACTTTAACTGTTAAAAATTAAAATAGTGCAAGTGTAGTTTTAAGAAAAGCGTATATTTTAGCGATTTAGGATACATTTATGTTATATATTTACGATGCGCATCCAGAAAGTATTCTCATTTCATATTCTTCAAGGTCTTTTGTGTGTACGGGAACGTTTCAGGCCTATTCAAATAATTGTTCTAACCGTGTATGGAAGTCGTAAACCTTCCACACCCAATCCATGTGTCGCTTGCTTAGGATTGTTAGTGAGAAAATAAAATATTGTAGGTTTGTTTCGTGAACTGGATTCTGAAAAAAGTTTTATCTTAAATTAGGAAAAAACGAATAAAATGAACAACTTTATGTACTTTAACTGTTAAAAATTAAAATAGTGCAAGTGTAGTTTAAGAAAAGCGTACATTTTAGAGATTTAGGATACATTTATGTTATATTTACGATGCGCATCCAGAAAGTATTCTCATTTCATATTCTTCAGGTCTTTTGTGTGTACGGGAACGTTCAGGCCTATTCAAATAATTGTTCTAACCGTCTATGGAAGTCGTAAACCTTCCACGCCCAATCCATGTGTCGCTTGCTTAGGATTGTTAGTGAGAAAATAAAATATGTAGGTTTGTTTCGTGAACTGGATTCTGAAAAAGTTTTATCTTAAATTAGGAAAAAAACGAATAAAATGAACAACTTTATGTACTTTAACTGTTTAAAAATTAAAATAGTGCAAGTGTAGTTTAAGAAAAGCGTACATTTTAGCGATTTAGGATACATTTATGTTATATTTACGATGCGCATCCAGAAAGTATTCTTATTTCATATTCTTCTGTTCTTTTGTGTGTACGGGAACGTTCAGGCCTATTCAAACAATTGTTTAACCGTATGTGGAAGTCTTAAACCTTCCCCACCCAATCCATGTGTCGCTTGCTTAGGATTGTTAGTGAGAAAATAAAATATGTAGGTTTGTTTCGTGAACTGGATTCTGAAAAAAGTTTTATCTTAAATTAGGAAAAAACGAATAAAATGAACAACTTTATGTACTTTAACTGTTAAAAATTAAAATAGTGCAAGTGTAGTTTAAGAAAAGCGTACATTTTAGAGATTTAGGATACATTTATGTTTATATTTACGATGCGCATCCAGAAAGTATTCTCATTTCATATTCTTCAGGTCTTTTGTGTGTACGGGAACGTTTCAGGCCTATTCAAATAATTGTTCTAACCGTGTATGGAAGTCGTAAAACCTTCCACACCCAATCCATGTGTCGCTTGCTTAGGATTGTTAGTGAGAAAATAAAATATGTAAAGGTTTGTTTCGTGAACTGGATTCTGAAAAAAGTTTTATCTTAAATTAGGAAAAAACGAATAAAATGAACAACTTTATGTACTTTAACTGTTAAAAATTAAAATAGTGCAAGTGTAGTTTAAGAAAAGCGTACATTTTAGCGATTTAGGATACATTTATGTTATATTTACGATGCGCATCCAGAAAGTATTCTCATTTCATATTCTTCAGGTCTTTTGTGTGTACGGGAACTTTCAGGCCTATTCAAATAATTGTTCTAAACCGTGTATGGAAGTCGTAAACCTTCCACACCCAATCCATGTGTCGCTTGCTTAGGATTGTTAGTGAGAAAATAAAATATGTAGGTTTGTTTCGTGAACTGGATTCTGAAAAAAGTTTTATCTTAAATTAGGAAAAAACGAATAAAATGAACAACTTTATGTACTTTAACTGTTAAAAAATTAAAATAGTTCAAGTGTAGTTTAAGAAAATAGCGTACATTTTAGCGATTTAGGATACATTTATGTTATATTTACGATGCGCATCCAGAAAGTATTCTCATTTCATATTCTTCAGGTCTTTTGTGTGTACGGGAACGTTCAGGCCTATTCAAATAATTGTTCTAACCGTGTATGGAAGTCGTAAACCTTCCACACCCAATCCATGTGTCGCTTGCTTAGGATTGTTAGTGAGAAAATAAAATATGTAGGTTTGTTTCGTGAACTGGATTCTGAAAAAAGTTTTATCTTAAATTAGGAAAAAAAAAAACGAATAAAATAAAACAACTTTATGTACTTTAACTGTTTAAAAATTAAAATAGTGCAAGTGTAGTTTAAGAAAAGCGTACATTTTAGCGATTTAGGATACATTTATGTTATATTTACGATGCGCATCCAGAAAGTATTCTCATTTCATATTCTTCAGGTCCTTTTGTGTGTACGGGAACGTTCAGGCCTATTCAAATAATTGTTCTAACCGTGTATGGAAGTCGTAAACCTTCCACACCCAATCCATGTGTCGCTTGCTTAGGATTGTTAGTGAGAAAATAAAATATGTAGGTTTGTTTCGTGAACTGGATTCTGAAAAAAGTTTTATCTTAAATTAGGAAAAAACGAATAAAATGAACAACTTTATGTACTTTAACTGTTAAAAATTAAAATAGTGCAAGTGTAGTTTAAGAAAAGCGTACATTTTAGCGATTTAGGATACATTTATGTTATATTTACGATGCGCATCCAGAAAGTATTCTCATTTCATATTCTTCAGGTCTTTTTGTGTGTACGGGAACGTTCAGGCCTATTCAAATAATTGTTCTATACCGTGTATGGAAGTCGTAAACCTTCCACACCCAATCCATGTGTCGCTTGCTTAGGATTGTTAGTGAGAAAATAAAATATGTAGGTTTGTTTCGTGAACTGGATTCTGAAAAAAGTTTTATCTTAAATTAGGAAAAAACGAATAAAATGAACAACTTATGTACTTTAACTGTTAAAAATTAAAATAGTGCAAGTGTAGTTTAAGAAAAGCGTACATTTTAGCGATTTAGGATACATTTATGTTATATTTACGATGCGCATCCAGAAAGTATTCTCATTTCATATTCTTCAGGTCTTTTGTGTGTACGGGAACGTTCAGGCCTATTCAAATAATTGTTCTAACCGTGTATGGAAGTCGTAAACCTTCCACACCCAATCCATGTGTCCGCTTGCTTAGGATTGTTAGTGAGAAAATAAAATATGTAGGTTTGTTTCGTGAACTGGATTCTGAAAAAAGTTTTATCTTAAATTAGGAAAAAAACGAATAAAAATGAACAACTTTATGTACTTTAACTGTTTAAAAATTAAAATAGTGCAAGTGTAGTTTAAGAAAAGCGTACATTTTAGCGATTTAGGATACATTTATGTTATAATTTACGATGCGCATCCAGAAAGTATTCTCATTTCATATTCTTCAGGTCTTTTGTGTGTACGGGGAACGTTCAGGCCTATTCAAATAATTGTTCTAACCGTGTATGGAAGTCGTAAACCTTCCACACCCAATCCATGTGTCGCTTGCTTAGGATTGTTAGTGAGAAAATAAAATATGTAGGTTTGTTTCGTGAACTGGATTCTGAAAAAAAGTTTTATCTTTAAATTAGGAAAAAACGAATAAAATGAACCTTTATTTACTTTAACTTTAAAAATTAAAATATTTCAAGTGTAGTTTAAGAAAAGCTTACATTTAGCGATTTAGGATACATTTATGTTATATTTACGATGCGCATCAAGTAAGTTTTTATGTTTTTTTAAATTAAACTAATCAGCCGTGTCAATTGCATGCGTAACTGATCAATGACGTATTATTCATATGCCATCGACAATGTCGGTTCTTGTCAGCGAGCAGTGGTCCGAAATGGAAACTCTTAATTCCTTCTTAAGCCGTCTGCAAGGTCCAGTGATCTTGAATGCACAAAGCATTGAGCAATTGAAATCATCTTCATTGTCTGTGACGAAACTGACACCCGAACTCAAAATTCAACGATAGGACGCAACGCGTCCTAACGCAGCGTGACATTTCAACTACGGTATCACGATAACGACGACGAGTTCCTCGACAGGATCGTCGCGGGCAATGAGACTTGGATTTCGCACTTTACCAAACCAAGCAGCAGTCAATGCATTGGCATTAATGGATCTTCGGTCAGGACTAAATTCAAACAGACGCTGTCGGTACGTTAATGTGCACTGTGACAATTCCTTTCACACAGAGTTCTAAAATTACAAAATGGATTATACGACAGTGTTAATTCTGGAGGTGGATATGATGAAAAATAGCTGAACATTCTTGTACTCGTTGACATGTCCGTTAAAGTTTAGTTCAATTTTTTCTTTTAATATGGAAACTTACTTTCTGCATGCGCCTCGTATTTACTATCAGTACCGTAACCGCTGTGCTCGGAAAAACAGGTATCGAAGCTAACCAGATTTAAATTTTCATTGTGATTTATCAAAACAAAATACCAAAGAAAATTTTGTGTTAGTGAAAGATAATTAAATACCATTGTAACTATTCTAACAAAGTTGTTTGGAAAGGGAACTATTCTATACAAAATTAAAGTTTGAAAAGTATAGGAAATAAATGTAATTGATAACAAAAAATTATACAATTAAAGAAATGGTACAAATGAGCATGTAAAGATTGAAGTGTGTTGAATGGAGAAGCATGCCGACAATGACGGTATCTCTAGTTGTATTTGCGGGTATAATTGGGTTGATCGCTGTTGTTAATTCCGGCTCCTTGAAGCATTTCATGTAGATGCGTTCTGCATGTTGAAAATGTACTTGAAATCTGATGAATGTTGAAATGTCGAACTTTTTTGACGGTGATTTGAAATCGAAATCAGTTCCTTAACATTTCGCTGCCACCGATATGGCGCGTCAGAGCGCACCTCCTTTTATTGACGATGCACTAAGCGGCGACGGACTTTGATAAGTTATATGCTCTGTGTTTAGTGTCTTTGGAAATTGAACGACTTGTTTCGGCACGTTATGAACATTATTTTTTAATTTTTTTTTATTGGTTTTCAAAATTTTTTGTTTGCATTATTTTTTTTTTTACTATATCGTTTATGTGTTTATATACTTTGCTACATTAATTTAATATTAGAGTTGAAATAAAAAAAAAATGGTATATCAAGAATAAAGACAAATTCAATAATACTTTATTATATTAATAATAATTCGTCAGAACTACAGCCAATGATTTCCTCGTGGTCGAAAACAGGTACCATTTTTCACTTGGTTTGGACGCATGAGAAAAAAAAGTTTGCCCGCACCGGGGTTCGAACCCGGCCCTATCTGTAACGCCGAATACGTGATTAGCGCGTCAAAACGATGCCAATCGATTTGTGACAAAAAACCAGATAAGTTTACTACAGTTTATTAATTCTGGGGCGATTTTCGACTTGCAACCATTCCTTATATAGTATAGGATATTAACCGTCATATTACATCATTTAATTTTTTTTTCTTTTCCACAATTGCAAAATATCCTATAACATAGGTAAAAAAAATGGCTTTTTTTTTTTTTTTTTTTTTTTTTTTTGCTGAGAATTATCTGGTACACGCTCAATAATTTATCTTTACTGACCGCATGTTAATAGCCAAATTAAATTTATTTTGTCATGTTATGTGATAGGATGGACATCAGAGGTTTTAATATTCACAGCGATTATTTGGTGGTATATATGAATGATGTCCAAAATTTAGCGAAAAGATTGCAAACCGTTTGGTTATGTATAAAAAATAAATACACAAACGAAAAAACTTAATTTTCAAAGCTATATAATGCGACATGTTTATTAGTCCGTGAAATAAGCGACCTAGACTTTTATGAAAAGAAATTCTTGTTAATACCGGTGATAAAATTTTCAT
>CM063509.1:41228796-41233796 GCA_032207245.1 Pardosa pseudoannulata
GGTGCTCTAGACAAAGCATCAGCAACAGCTAAGTATTTTCCAGGAACATGAGTTAGTTTAAAACTGTATCTCTGTAGATGTAATAAAAGTCTTTGAAGTCTTGGTGATATATCTTCAAATGGTTTGTGGATTAAACCAAGCAAGGGCTTGTGATCTGTCTCTATTTCAATATACTGGCCAAAAACATAGAAATGAAAATGTTCACAAGCATGAACAATAGCAAGAAGCTCTTTCTCAATTTGGTAATATCTTGACTGAGCATCAGAAAGGGTAGCAGAAGTATATGCAACTGGTTGGCGATTCTGAAGGAGAACTCCACCAATACCATAGGAACTTGCATCAACAGAGAGAACAATAGGTGCATTTTTGTCAAAAAATTGAAGAACAGTAGTCGATTGTAACAAGTCTTTAACTTTCTTGAAAGCCTCATTGTGATGAGAACTCCATACCCAATTAGTATTTTTTTTGAGTAAATCTCTTAATATAGAAGTTTCTTGTGAAAATTTAGGCACAAATTTCATGAGGTATGTAGCTATACCCAAGAATTTCATTAGTTCTTGCTTAGTGGTAGGCACAGGAAATTGAGCGATAGCTGACACTTTCTTTGGATCAGGCGAGAGACCATCAGCAGAAATTATATGACCTAAATATTGTAATTTAGAAATAGCGATTTGAGCTTTATCTTTGTTGAATTTTAGCCCACTTTCTCTAGCAATTTGGAAAACTTTTTTTTTAATTTTGCATAATGATCTTCTATGTTTTTACTATACACCATGACATCATCAAAATATGGATTAATGTCTGGGCAATCTTCAAAAATTTTGTCCATAATCATCTGGTATACTTCAGGAACACAACTCAGGCCGAATGGCATAACAAGAAAACGATATCTACCAAATGGAGTTATGAAGGTACAAAGATCAGAGCTTTCTTCATCTAGTTGAATGTGATAAAAAGCATTTTTGGCATCAAGGAGAGAAAAAACTTTAGAACCATTTACCTTTGACAATAGTTGATCTTGTGAGGGAATCTGATAATGTTGTCTTTTAATATACTTATTAAGGGGACGAGGATCAAGACAAATTCTTATTGATCCATCTTTCTTAGGAACTACAACAATAGGACTTACCCAATCAGTAGGTTTTGTCACCCTTTAAATTATACCAGTTTGTTCCATTTTTAAAAGTTAATCCTTAAGTTTATGTTCTAACGCTAAAGGTATCTTCCGAGAAGCAGCTATTACAGGTTTTGAATTATCATGCAGAATAATTTTATGCTTACCAGGTAAGCGGCCTATACCTTCAAATACACTCATGTCCATAAATTAAGGATAATTCAGAATCACACAGAAATTGAGCTCTAAAATAAAAATTTCACCTGTAGAATTATCACACACATCTTGAAGAAGAATATGCAAATTGCAGGAAACCACCAGATGGCACGGATAGTACGTCACAATGGCGAGAGTGTATGAAAAGGGTATATAAGAAATGGTAGCAAAGAAGTAAAATTGTTCACAAGCGCTTTTAAAATCCTTTCAGTGCAATAACCGCATAGTTATGGCACAAAGGAAGCATTTGGATGATTTTTTACGTGGTAGAATTATCGGACGACTGGAATGTGGACGTACCCAGCTGGAAGTATCCGAGGAACTTGGAATCGCCCAGAGTGTCATCTCCAGGCTTTGGCAACGATTCAAACATGATGGTAATGTGAGTAGATGTTACAGCACAGGTCGCCCCCGAGTTACTACGCCGAATGATGACCGGTATTTGACAGTTACTGCCAAAAGAAACAGACGGAGCACAGCATCAGACCTGTCTCGTCAGCTCTCTTCAGCTACCGGTACGACAGTTTCAAGGCAGACCGTGTACAGACGCTTAGGGAACATTGGTCTATATGCTCGTAGGCCTGTCAGATGTGTTCCCCTTACCGCAACTCACTGTCGCCTGCGATTATGCTGGGCTAGAGAGCATGCATTGTGGACACCGCAACAGTGGTCTTGTGTGATGTTTTCCGACGAGTCCAGGTTCAGTTTACATTCTGATTCTCGCCGGACTTTCATATGGAGAGCGCCAGGTACCCGTTACACCAAGAGAACACCATTGAACGACACCGTTACGGTGGTGCAGGATGGCTCGTTTGGGGAGGAATTATTCTTGGTTCCAGAACTGACCTGCATGTTCAGAGTGTAACGATGACAGGGCACATCTATCGGGATGTCATTCTGGAACAACATGTACGTTTGTTTCGGGGCGCCATGGGTCCTGAATTTCTGTATATGGATGACAACTGCCGACCTCAACGTGCAAACATTGTAGACGAATGCCTTCAATCGGAGGATATCACTTGTATGGATTGGCCAGCATACTCACCGGACTTGAATCCAATAGAGCATGTGTGGGACATGCTTGGCCGACGAATTGCAGCCCGTCAACCCCCTCCCAACTGTCTATCGGAACTTCGGAGGGCATTGCTTGATGAGTGGTGTAATTTTCCCCAAGATCAGATTGATAATCTGATACTCAGCATGCGTAGGCGTTGTAACGCTTGTATTGCATCGTCCGGGAGACATACTCCGTATTAACCATCATACTAACCATGTTATACTGTTTTCTGTAAATAGGTTCTTTTTTGAAATTTGCTCCAGGGAGTAAAAATCGCAATTTTTATTAATTATGTCAAACATATAGCATCTTTTTTTGCTCTTTAACTTTTGTTTAATAAATAGACTTTACAAATAAGTCAAATTTGTTTTGCTTTTGTCTCTTTCATTGCCTGAACTTCATTATCCTTATTTTATGAACATGAGTGTATATCATTGTACTTTTCAATGAGTTGTGATAATTTACATGAATGAGAACCAGAATTGACAGTACGCAAATTTACATTATCAGTTGACTGTACATTTACACTTGAACAAAAATTAGTTTTTACTACATTTACAAAATTTTCACTTACTTGTGATGAGGAATTCACTCTTTTCACTAGACCAAGGTCATGCATGCAGTTGCACTTAATACTGGTTGCCCATTAAGATTCACAGTAATAAATTTTAATCGATGACACTGATTACCAACCATGCACAGAAGTTCACTTTCACCTACAACTGGTACTGCATCACCCGTATATGTACACACTTCTATTCTTGTCGGGGAAATAGAAGAGCAATTAAGATTCTGAAATACAGACAAGGGAAGCCCATTCACCTGAGCACCAGTGTCCAGTTTGAAAATAACAGGACATTTATTAATGATTTTCTTGAAGCCAATTACACTGCTGGAAGGCTGATATAGTTCCAATAAATGCTACATCTGGATTACATTCAATTGCTGAAACTATATGTTGAGATCTTTGTGCTGGCTGTTTTTTGGGTACACACTGGAAAAATGATTCTGCATTTTACAGTTGTGGCAAATTTTTCCCATAAGCTGGACAATTTCTCGGTCCATGATGTGATCCACATCGAGAATAGGGTCGTTGATTGCGTTGAACTGGATTTTTTTCGTGATTATTCTTATAATTGCACGAGTTGGATTGAGCTAATTTTGTGCTTTAAATTTCTTGTGTCGAGTTATAGCATCAACCTGCGTAGATGATGTAGATGGCTGTGACATAGCAAGAGAATGCAGTTTTGAGAGCTCAGCTGACTTGCACAATTCTAACGTTTTCTTTAACGATAGTTCTGGCTCTCTCAATAACCTTTTCCGTAAAACATCGTCCTGTAATCCTTGTATGATACGGTCTTTAATTTTGCGATCATGAGCAGCATCAAATTCACACTGATCAGCCTGTAACTTGATTTCGGTTACAAACGAATCAAAATTCTGTCCAGGCTTTTGAATAATGTTGTTGAAAACAAATGTTGAGAGAGTCACATTACGATATGGCTTGTAATGTTCATCGAACTTGTCCAAAACATCCTTCACTGTTCTGGTTTGACTGTCTGTAAGAGCAGGGAATTCAAATGCCATGTAGTCTTTGTACGATGACTTGCCGATAACGCTAAGCAGTAATGCAATGCGGGTAGCATCATCCTCTTTATTATATTTTAATGCAGCTTCAAAAAGTTCATATCTTTGTCGCCAATCTGTCAATGCTTCTGCTGGGTTATCACCTGGATGAAACGTTTCTATTTGCAGGAAATTATGTGCCATGCTGTCGCTAAGCCTAATCATGAAAAATCAATATTTACGATGCTGGATGATATTTCGATACTGGATGAATACGCACTTTTATTCTGACACCATGATAAGTTTCTTAAATGGATGTAAGTGACTTAGACGAGAGTTACAACACTAGATGAAAACTTAATCAACTTTATTAAGGCTAAGCAGCATGACTACCGAGAGACACTCTGAACTACCAGAGTAAAAACACATGGTCAAGACCATCACAGTTACACTTACAAAAACTTAATACATGGTACATAACACTTTCTACCGCCCGGAGTTTTCAAGTTTGACAAAGACAAGGTTGACAGAGAAGTAAGGGTAACTACTTTCTAACTACCCCGGAGTAACTACGTAACTAACTACTTCAAAGCACGAAGTAAAAAAACGTAGCAGGAATGAAGTCTCTCAGCCGAGGGTTGACTTTCTAGCAGGAAATCAGACACGCTGGCGGTCTCTAACGAAAAACAAGTTACAGCATATCAGAGAGACTTGAGACACTCTTCTCGAGTTCACACAAAAAAACGGCTCTTTCCGTCTCATCCAATCTTCTTATATATGGGTCCTGGTTTCCCCTGAGTCTATTCTTTCCGGAACGTTAAACAAAACACGGTGACTCAATTCTAATGTTAAAAGACTCGCCTAGACTCAGCTGACCCGTTTCCATAGGTGGCCAGGAGTTCTTTTAAGTTTGCAGACCCGGCAATAAACAACGTTTTTTGTGAGATTTGCAAGAACTAACCGTTCTCCTTTCTCCCAATACTTCAATAAATAAATTTAGTTCACAACTACAATTTAAAACGACATGCCTTTATTTCAAATATCCAT
>CM063509.1:41238796-41247477 GCA_032207245.1 Pardosa pseudoannulata
CCCAAAAGTTCAAAAACATTTTTTTATCATTATTTATTTATGTATTTATTTTTTTAGACAGCAATTATCTTTTTTGAATCTGAAAAATTGATTCCTCTTTTCTCTTTTTTTTTTTTCTAAATCAAGACTTTCCAAAACTATTTTTAAACAAAGAGCTGACCTGCATTGGCCAATGTAAACAGCATTGGTGATCACTACTTGAGTGAGCCTCTGTAATCTGAATCTAGATCAAAGCCTCAATACCCCCAAAAATTCAAACACTTTTTTATTTCATTTACTTTATTTTATTTTTTTATACAGAATTATCTTTTTTGAATCTGAAAATAGTTGATTTATCACTTCCCTTTCTTTCTAAATCTATCAAGACTTTCAAAAACTATATTTAAACGAATAGCTAACCTGTATTGCCCAATGTAGACAGTATGGGCGGTCACTATTTGAGTGATTTCTTTCAATCTGAATCTAGATCAAAATCTAAATACTCCCAAAAATTCAAAAACGTTTTTTTATCATTAATTTTTTTTTTTTTTTTTTTTTTTTTTAAGGCAGTAATTATCTTTTTTGAATCTAAAAAGAATTGATTTATCTTTTCCCTTTCTTTCTAAATCTGTCAAGACTTTCCAAAACTATTTTTAAATAAATAGCTGACCTGTATTGCCCAATGTAAACAGCATTGTTAGTCACTATTTGAGTGTGCCCTTCAATCTGAATCTAGATCAAAGCTTAAATATTCCCAAAATTTTAAAAACTTTTTTTAGTCTTTATTTATTAGGCAGCAATTATCTTCTTTGAATCTAAAACAAATTAATTTCTCTTTTCCCTTTAATTCTAAATCAAGATTTTCCAAAACTACTTTTAAACGAACAGCTGACCTATATTGCCCAAAGTAAACAACATTGGTGATCATTATTTGAGTGAGCCCCTTCAATCTGAATCTCTTATGCTATCTAAATATTAAAATATACAAAGGAATGAAGTCTCCTGATTGGCTACAATTCAATGCAATTATAATTCATATCATTGTTGATGTAAAGGTTCAGTAAAACAGCAAAATCACTATAAAAAAAGAAAAAAAAAAAAAAAAAAATAATAATAATAAATTTTAATCAAAGAATAATAATTTTTATTTTTCAATCATTCCTCCATTCATACTTAATATTTTTACAGGTATTAAAAAATTAAGGACCCAATATGAAGATTAAGGACTTTAACAGCAATTTTCAAGGAGAAGCCTGTTTTAGTAGTATGTATACAACAGTAATTTGTTTAAAGTAGAGACAAATCATGATTTTGTAGACATTCAAGTTATTTGTTTATTGGCAACATGAGAGCAAAGATGAATATCTAAGCTCCGTTTGAGAGAAAAAGATTTGATACATTCACTACAAGCATATGGTTTCTCTCCAGTATGAGTACGAAGATGAATTTTTAAATCATTATTGTTACAATATGCTTTGTTACATATACTGCATACATATGGTTTCTCTCCAGTATGGGAACGAATATGATTATTTAAGTTGCCTTTATGAGAAAATGCTTTTTTTACATACACTGCAAGCAAATGGTTTTTCTCCAGAATGGATACGAAGATGAATTTTTAAGGCAGAATTAACAGAAAATGCTTTGTTACATATATTGCACACATATGGTTTTTCTCCAGTATGGGAACGAAGATGACATTTTAAATCACAACTCCTAGAAAATGTTTTCTTACATACCATACAGGCAAAGGGTTTCTCTCCAGCATGGGAATGAAGATGAACTTTCAAAGATGAACTTTTAGCATATGCTTTCTTACATACATTGCAGGCAAATGGTTTTTCCCCAGTATGAGAACGAAGATGAATATCTAAGTGGCATTTTTGAGAAAATGCTTTCTTACATATACTGCAAGCAAATGGTTTCTCCCCTGAATGTGAAAGTAGATGAGTATCTAAGTGGCATTTTCGATAAAATGCTTTCTCACATACAGTACATACATATGGCTTCTCTCCAGTATGTAGACGAAGATGAACTTTCAAGTTGGAACTATTATAAAATGATTTTTTACATACTTTGCAAACATATGGTCTGTTTCCAGTATGTGAATAAAGATGAACTTTTAAGTTAAATTTCTTAGTAAATGCTTTGTTACATATACTGCAAGTATATGGTTTCTCCCCTGTGTGGGAAAAAAGATGAACATTTAAGTCACCTTTTCTAGAATATGTTTTCTCACATATAGTACAAGAATATGGTTTCTCCCCAGTATGTGTACGAAGATGAACATTCAAGTTGGAACTAGTAGAAAATGCTTTTTTACATATACTACAAGCTAATGGTTTCTCTCCAGTGTGGGAACGAAGATGAACTTTTAACTGAAAACTAGTATGATATGATTTATTGCATACACTGCAAGAAAATGGTTTTTTCCCTTTATGGAAACGAATATGACGATCTAAGTCAGATTTTGCAGAAAAGGATTTATTACATGCATTGCATGGAAATGGTCTTTCCCCTGTATGAGAACGAAGATGAATATCTAAGTGGCATTTTTGAGAAAATGATTTATTACATACACTGCATGCAAAAGGTTTCTCTCCTGTATGTGAACGAAGATGAATCCTTAAGCTGCCTTTATAAGAAAACAACTTCTTACATATACTGCACTCAAAAAGGGTTTTCTTACAGTCTACAGAATTAAAATGTTCAGACGTGCTTTCATCCATATCAACACCAAATACAATTTTAAATAATACACCTTTTTTAATTTATTTTAAATGTATTTTTCAGAGAAAATTTTCTTTTAAGCAATGCATAAATTTGTGGTTTCTAAAGGGTACATTAGATTACGCTTCATTTTATTGATATAGTAATTCTTATTTATAGTACACAGATACTACATATTACTTTAAAATATGTGACTGATAGCTATGGTTTCTTTGGTAAAATGGTCCATATCTAGGGCATATCACATAGAGTAATCTTTTCCATTTTTAAAACATGTAAATGGTTTCTGAATGGTACATTTGATTATACTCATTTTGTTGATTTAACAATTCTTATTTATAGTACACAGAAACTTTATGTTGCTTTTAAATGTATGACTGATAATTACTTTTTCTCATATAAAATGGTCCAACTCAAGGGCAGAACACAAAGTGTAATCTCTTTTTATAATTTTTTAACATGCAATTAATACATACATGTACTGATGCTTAAGAGTTATTCCATAAAAAGAGCTATACTTGTTCAGATATTTCCACTTTTAAAAGATAGTCTCAGAACTATTTTGTACAAACTTCTGAAGTACAACCTCCTTGTGCTTTATATTCAGTTGATCAATCCAGAACTCATTGCAGAGAAAGAAGTGCTTGAAATTAAATGTTACCTGCAAAGTAATAAAAGATATATTACTATACAATATTTTCTAACTGTAGCTTTTTGGGGGGTGGGGGACAGAGTTGCAAAAAACTTGGGTTTTTTTAAGAAAAATCCAATTTGGGTGAGTTTTACTGGGGTTTTCTGGGGGTCTGTTATTAATAGGAGGGGTTAAGGGGAAGTACCATATTTTAAAAAAAGATTCAATTGCTAAAACTGATTATATTTTTATTAACTTAATATTCAAGAATTATAATTTAATTAATACAAATAAATCAGTGTAAAGGCTATAAAAAGTTCACTCTGACATCACAACACAAAATTTTATATATTGACATGTAACACATATTTGAATGTTATTTTAACAAAGGATTATTTTTTATCTCTATTCCCTTAAAAAAATAAATAAATTGTTAATTCCTCTCATGAATTATAAGTTAAAAGACCCCAAAATATTTCCTCAGTATATGTTTGATGCTGATGAAATTAAAAAATTTAGTGCAGCACATAGGGTTGGCATGTTTTTGCCAAAGGTGGAAAAAACTATGGAAAAAACCGGTAAAAACCTTCTTGGCAAAAATACATTTTTGCCACTTTTTGCCAAGTGGCAAAAGTGGATATGTTTTATTTTCGGGTATGTAACTATTTTAACTTTTACTAATTTTAACTCTAATCTAAAGATACATATGTTTATTTAACATAGAATATTCAAAGTCTTATTCAAACAGTAATCTAAATCTAAAGTTATACTACCTAGAGATCCAAAAATAAAATAAATAAAATGTAGATTGATTTTGCAAGTATTTATGTGCAAAGTTGTTTTTTATATAATTATTAGCTTATTTACCCTACAAACTGTAGGTTTAAATGTTTTTAGTACTTCTATAATATATATATATATATATATATATATATATATATATATATATATATATATATATCTTTTATATATATACACACATTACAATTAAGACATTACTATATTAAATTGATAAATAAAGAAAACATTTATTATCCCATGTCTCCATCATATAAATTTATTTACAAAAATAGAATATTGTATTTTCATTGATAACATCAATGAAAATTATTTTAAATTGTTTAAAGTGTCAAATTAATACTAATGAAATACCTAAATAATATTCTGATTTAAGTCTCAATTGAATTATGTACAAAATTATTTATTATTTTGTATTTTATTAATTATTAGTTATTTTGTACATTTTTAAAATCCGGCCAATTTTTTTAGATTTTGCCGGTTTTTACCAGTTTTTGCCACTGTCCTGACAAAAATACCATTTTGCTGGTAAAATGACAAATCCTAGCAGCACAGTGGTAGAAACTGATTGAAATGTGTGTTAGGGATGGAGATATGATAGATTTTTGCAACTTTGTAGATGTCCTAAACAAGTGCCCAGCTATCTCTGCATCACTGGAGTGAGTGTTCTCTACATGTTGGTTGGTTTGGTCGAAACTTAGAAAAAGATTAGGAATACTAAAAGCATTGAAGTTAGTTAAGATACACAGACTTTCGAGACTGAAAAATAGTAATACCTGATTGATATCATTATCAATATATGATGTATTAAAGGATATATATTTCTTTTAAATTAATTAAAATCCTTGTTATCACAAATTTTAATCTAATATACAAATTTTAATCTAAATACATTCCATTATTTTGAAATTGGATAGTGCAAACTAAATAAGATGTAAATTTAAAGAACAAAGTAAATATTCTTTTAACGCAAACTATTTATTTGAAAAAACAAATCAGAATGATTTCAATATTTTTTAAGTACCGAATTGTGGATTTAACTGTTTCAATAAAAACACTAGTTTCGATGTTGTATCCACTCCTAATTGGTTACAAAGGTTATAATGAAAAATACCAAAAGAAGAAAACTGTCTTTCTATTCTAGCAGATAATGTGACGGCCGTTGTTACTTGGTAGACAAACTGGATTTCAAGTTCTGTAATACTCTCTTTACCCACCAATTACACAAAATGAAATTCACTAGTTATAACTAGTCGTACCTACCCCTACTACATACTTTCTGATAACAACCCCTAAATTCTTAGAAAACATACTATCTATTTACACTTATTTACTTATTGGTATTTCTGTGCTGACTGATTCAAAATTCTAATGTCTTTCGAATGTAGGTTTTAAGAGAAGTGAAAAAAAATGATTTAAATCAATGAATTTTTTTAAAAAATCAACTGATTTACATCATGCCAACCCTGGTTGGATTTGCCATAGATTTGCAAATATATTTCGGGATTTTGATAGACTGTATATATATTTCCACACAATAAATCTTTAAAACTGAAAGAGGGTAAAAAACTAAGATAACAGTTTCTGAAAATAAATAAAAATATCACAATTTTTTAAAAAACCCAATAAAACCCACTTCAGGGTAGGTTTTATTGGGTTTTTTAGACTGGGTTTTACCCAGATAAACACCGCCTGGGTTTTTGTGAGTGGGGTTTTTTGCAACCCTGTTGGGGGATGAATTAGATAATGGTTAACCTTAACCTCAATTTTAAGTAATTACTTTAAATTAGCTCTACAAACAGTAGGTTGAAAACTATTTTCATTTGTGAACCCTATTTTGTGTAACTTTTGTCATAATCCTGGTGTAGAAAATTTAAAGGGAAAATTTTTATAAATAATATTACTTTATAAACAGTGTAGCCACTTAGCACCAAAATCAGTGATAATTCTAAACTTCAAATAGCAATAGTTGTAATGATCAGATATAAATATTATGAGCTGTCTGCAATTTTCAACTGCATTGTTTACAACAAGTATATTATTAGTAGTCCATCAGCCTTATAGATAATTTAGGAATGGATATTCAATTTTTCGTCTGAACTCCTGCTATTCCTTAACAATGCATAATTATGGTAACAGATAATTCCGCCAACATTACGTTTGGCAAATTTTTTACTCAGGCAACACATTACGCCAACACCCTCCACAGGGTTATCACCTTCAGAATTGCTAATGCATCGTAGGCTAACGACATATTTAGACTGCCTACATCCAGATTTTGTGCAGTACTTCCAAAAAAAAGCAAGAGACATTTCTGAGCAACGAACTAGCCAAAGGGAACTACAAATCGTATACCCCTAAAGATCCTGTATATATACAAAACTTCAACATGGGTGTACCTTTGGATTCCAGCGACAGTCTTAGAACCAACAGGTCCAGTCTCTTATAGGACAAAAACTCCAATTGGGGATATTGCTAGACGTCACATTGATCAAATGTGTGACAGAGTTCCAGCTGAGGACAGTCAGCCTTCTTCAAATCCTGATGAAGCCAGTCCTAAGAGTCAACTTTCTCCCACTCCTGATAGAGTAAGCCCTAGCCCATGAGCTAGTAGTTCCAGACTGAAAAATGGGGATAAAACTCCTGTGCGGCCTCGCCGTACAATTACACGTCCAAAACATTTTGAGGACTATATTTTGACTTAGGGAGGAGGGATGTTATGATTTAACTGACTTGATTGTACTACTCTGTTGTGGTAACACAAAAAGCCACAGTTCTATGTCAAGATTATAAACTTGACGCACGCTGCTGCGTTCGCTCTATGGAATTTATCCAATATTAAATGTGTTGTTTTATATATATTCTAGTATTTATTAATTCACCCTCCCCTCACATCCGATATTTAATAGGTAACATTTTTAATGGTATTTTCAGTTGACTTATTTTGGAAAAAAAAATATAAAGTTAAAAGTGACCAAAATAGTCATGCAGTTGCTAATGTAATTTCATTTCTCTATTTTACTGGAATCTGCTACAAGAAGAAATCTTATTTTTGTCAAATTTCTTTCAAATTTTACAAACGATAAAATTTGTTCATGATCTCTCTGGATGTCAGGACCCATGGTTTAGGCTGCACTTCTATAAAACATTGTTTTTAGTTATCTAATTTTTTTTTTTTCAATGCAGACATATATCTTTATGCCAAGTATGGTTGCAAAGCTGTATATCTAGTCGGTCATCAAATTAGTCAAATGAATCTGCATCAGTCCTTTTCACGTTCAAGGAAATAAGAACTCCTGAAGATCAATACTCTTATTTTTTAAAAGTCTGGAACGCCTAAGGAAGCAAGAATATTCTGTAACTACGTAAAAAAATTGATATACTTTTCCAGGGCTGTAGCCAGAAATTATTTTCGGAGGGGGACCAAGTGAGAAAGGCATCTTTATTTGTGAATGATACTTCAATTGAAGAAAGGGAAAGCACTGTATTTCACTTTTATGGTCTGAGTGGTTTTTTTCTAAGAGAATAAATGTCCATGTTATTGAATAGCTAGGCAGATAGCACACATACAAACGTGGGTTGTTGTCTATCTACAAAATGATCTTTCAAAATTTCGGGGGGTTGGGGGGTGGAACAGTCCCTGAAATACTTTCCACTGACTAAGGCCTTGTATTTTTTTTTAGAAAGAATAAAAAATGAATTTTTTTTATGCTAGCAGGGGTCTGTTGATAGAGAGTCTAGCTTTCGGGAAATCATGAAAAATCTACTCATAATTTTGTGAAACTGAAATTAGCATTAAATCTTTCTTGTTCTTTAAGCAAAGGACCTGATTTATAAATTTTTTAAAACAGGATTCAGTTTTTGTGAACATATAAAAATTTATGAATCTCAAATTAGTACTATGTTAAAGTTCCATTTCAGAGAGTCTGATTTAAAATAATCTATCTATCTATCTATCTATCTATCTATCTATATATATATATAAATATATTTTATAAATAAACATTACATTTGTTTAAAAAGTTAAGTTTTAAAATGAATTCACTTTGCAAAAAGTTCCAACTTTAAATACATTTGGGATTATTTTTGTTAAAATTTTATATAAATATGAATCCATGTTTTAACAATAACAACTATATCCCAAAATTCATGATTAATTTTTAGTAGTTAACAAATAATTTATTTTAGTTAAGAAAAAATATTTTAACATTATAACATTGATTTAACTATGGTTTTTATGAATTTTACAATCTACCAGCTTAATGCTTCTTTATTTCTTACTAATGGTATGCTTTCCATATGCTTCAAACAAATAAATACCATACACTACAAAAAAAGTGTGCTCTACTACTTTTTGTCTTTGGAGATTCGACAATTCTAAGTGCACAAAATTATTGAACTGACATGATGATATGATTAAACACAGAAATGTTTCACAAACAATCGTAAAATCAGGGTTGGCTTCATTTGCCCAACCCGAAAAAACGCCAGTGGGTTTTTTTTTTTTTTTAAAAAACCACTTGAAAAAACAAAAGTGGTTTTT
>CM063509.1:41257577-41307577 GCA_032207245.1 Pardosa pseudoannulata
TATTGAATCCAGTTTATTGTAAAAACATAAACAAGAAGTGAAAACTAAATAGTTTTAAACACATAAGTAACGGACAACATTCGTCTTTTAAAGCAGTAAATTATTATTTTTTTTAATTTTATTTTTAAATGTTATAGCTTTTTCAAATAGTTGTATAAAGTGTGCTTCTCAAATTTATAATATTAATATTGAAGCTTGTTTTACTGCGAATTCTGTAAGATTATTTGTTCATATCAATGTAATACATGTTTTATAGTTAATGTATAGTTAGATGAAAGAAATCCTAATTATTTTACGCAGGGTTGGCAAAAACCCTGGTTTTTTCAGAAAAAACCCAACCCAGTGGCTTTTTTCAGGGTTTTTGGGCTTTTTTCGGGTTTTATCAGTGTTTTTAATATTCTGTAATGGGTTTGAGATGCTTTTTTGGGGATTTGAAAAATATTCAGGTTTTTTTGTCATGTAAGAGGACAGGATATATAATTAATTGTATGATTAAAATAAATTTAAAATGTCAATCACTTTTTAAAATTAAAAATTTTAAAAATCAAATTTAAATTATGCAGAAGAAATTTTTATCTAAATTAAAGGAAATTTTGAAATCTTAAAATAAATTTTGTTCATATTATAAAATTTTTCTAACATCAAAAAACTAGTTTTGAATGGTGATTATTTTATACTAAAAGTTGGCTTTGAAATAGTTGCATTTGAAGTTTTTTTTTTCAATAAAACATATTAAATTATTGCTCTATATTTATTTGCAGTATTGTGTTATTAAAGCATTCAGAAGATATTTTTTTAGTTAATTTGTAAGTTATATATGAAAAGTAGCAGAATTAATGATATATATTATCCCCATGTTTATTTATTTGCAGTTTTTATACATATTTTTTTCCGAATTTTTCTAGTCCATTTTTCAATTAATTTTATGACATGTAGTACTTCAATATTCTTATTTTTTTTTCGTCATACATTCTTATTAACTTTGTTTAATTTATATTTTATTGTATTTGTTATACAGATAACTAATTTTCCCTGAAAAGTTTTTAAGTTTTTGTTTTTTCTAGCAGTTTAGACCACCTCAAATTAAAAAGAATTCTAGGATCATTGTCAAAGACGAAATATGTAATATATATTATAGACTGAATTCAATATACTTATTATTAGTTAAATATGTGAAAATAAAGATTTTGAGAACCCTATTTTGAAAAAAAACCACTTTTGTTTTTTCAAGTGGTTTTAAAAAAAAAAAAAAACCCACTGGCGTTTTTTCGGGTTGGGCAAATGAAGCCAACCCTGATTTTACGATAGTTTGTGAAACATTTCTGTGTTTAATCATATCATCATGTCAGTTCAATAAAATTTGTGCACTTAGAATTGTAGAATCTCCAAAGACAAAAAGTAGTAGAGCACACTTTTTTTGTAGTGTATGGTATTTATTTGTTTGACGCATATGGAAAGCATACCATTAGTAAGAAATAAAGAAGCATTAAGCTGGTAGATTGTAAAATTCATAAAAACCATAGTTAAATCAATGTTATAATGTTAAAATATATTTTCTTAACTAAAATAAATTATTTGTTAACTACTAAAAATTAATCATGAATTTTGGGATATAGTTGTTATTGTTAAAACATGGATTCATTTTTATATAAAATTTTAACAAAAATATTCCCAAATGTATTTAAAGTTGCAACTTTTTGCAAAGTGAATTCATTTTAAAACTTAACTTTTTAAACAAATGTAATGTTTATTTATAATATATATATATATATATATATATATATATATAGATAGATAGATAGATAGATAGATAGATAGATTATTTTAAATCAGACTCTCTGAAATGGAACTTTAACATAGTACTAATTTAAGATTTATAAATTTTTATATGTTCGCAAAAACTGAATCCTGTTTTAAAAAATTTATAAATCAGGTCCTTTGCTTGAAGAACAAGAAAGATTTAATGCTAATTTCAGTTTCACAAAATTATGAGTAGATTTTTCATGATTTCACGAAAGCTAGACTCTCTCTCAACAGACCCCTGCTAGCATAAAAAAAATTCATTTTTTATTCTTTCTAAAAAAAATACAAGACCTTAGTCAGTGGGAGGTATTTCAGGGACTGTTCCCCCCCCCCCCGAAATTTTGAAAGATCATTTTGTAGATAGACAACAACCCACGTTTGTATGTGTGCTATCTGCCTAGCTATTCAATAACATGGACATTTATTCTCTTAGAAAAAAACTTCTCAGACCATAAAAGTGAAATACAGTGCTTTCCCTTTCTTCAATTGAAGTATTATTCACAAATAAAGATGCCTTTCTCACTTGGTCCCCCTCCGAAAATAATTTCTGGCCGAAAATAATTTCCTGGAAAAGTATATCAAATTTTTTACGTAGTTACAGAATATTCTTGCTTCCTTAGGCATTCCAGACTTTTAAAAAATAAGAGTATTGATCTTCAGGAGTTCTTATTTCCTTGAACGTGAAAAGGACTGATGCAGATTCATTTGACTAATTTGATGACCGACTAGATATACAGCTTTGCAACCATACTTGGCATAAAGATATATGTCTGCATTGAAAAAAAAAAAATTAGATAACTAAAAACAATGTTTTATAGAAGTGCAGCCTAAACCATGGGTCCTGACATCCAGAGAGATCATGAACAAATTTTATCGTTTGTAAAATTTGAAAGAAATTTGACAAAAATAAGATTTCTTCTTGTAGCAGATTCCAGTAAAATAGAGAAATGAAATTACATTAGCAACTGCATGACTATTTTGGTCACTTTTAACTTTATATTTTTTTTTCCAAAATAAGTCAACTGAAAATAACATTAAAAATGTTACCTATTAAATAGCGGATGTGAGGGGATGGTGAATTAATAAATACTAGAATATATATATAACAACACATTTAATATTGGATAAATTCCATAGAGCGAACGCAGCAGCGTGCGTCAAGTTTATAATCTTGACGTAGAACTGTGGCTTTTTGTGTTACCACAACAGAGTAGTACAATCAAGTCAGTTAAATCATAACATCCCTCCTCCCTAAGTCAAAATATAGTCCTCAAAATGTTTTGGACGTGTAATTGTACGGCGAGGCCGCACAGGAGTTTTGTCACCATTTTTCAGTCTGGAACTACTAGCTCATGGGTTAGGGCTTACTGTATCAGGAGTGGGAGAAAGTTGACTCTTAGGACTGGCTTCATCAGGATTTGAAGAAGGCTGACTGTCCTCAGCTGGAACTCTGTCACACATTTGATCAATGTGACGTCTAGCAATATCCCCAATTGGAGTTTTTGTCCTATAAGAGACTGGACCTGTTGGTTCTAAGACTGTCGCTGGAATCCAAGGTACACCCATGTTGAAGTTTTGTATATATACAGGATCTTTAGGGGTATACGATATGTAGTTCCCTTTGGCTAGTTCGTTGCTCAGAAATGTCTCTTGCTTTTTTTGGAAGTACTGCACAAAATCTGGATGTAGGCAGTCTAAATATGTCGTTAGCCTACGATGCATTAGCAATTCTGAAGGTGATAACCCTGTGGAGGGTGTTGGCATAATGTGTTGCCTGAGTAAAAAATTTGCCAAATGTAATGTTGGCGGAATTATCTGTTACCATAATTATGCATTGTTAAGGAATAGCAGAAGTTCAGACGAAAAATTGAATACCCATTCCTAAATTATCAATAAGGCTGATGGACTACTAATAATATACTTGTTGTAAACAATGCAGTTGAAAATTGCAGACAGCTCATAATATTTATATCTGATCATTACAACTATTGCTATTTGAAGTTTAGAATTATCACTGATTTTGGTGCTAAGTGGCTACACTGTTTATAAAGTAATATTATTTATAAAAATTTTCCCTTTAAATTTTCTACACCAGGATTATGACAAAAGTTACACAAAATAGGGTTCACAAATGAAAATAGTTTTCAACCTACTGTTTATACAGCTAATTTAAAGTAATTATTTAAAATTGAAATTACGGTTAAGGTTAACCAATGTCTAATTCATCCTCCACCAGGGTTGCAATAAACCCCACTCAGAAAAACTGAAGCAGTGTTTATCTGGGTAAAACCCAGTCTAAAAAACCCAATAAAACTTACCCTGAAGTTGGTTTTATTGGGTTTTTTAAAAACTTGTGATATTTTTATTTATTTTCAGAAACTGTTATCTTAGTTTTTTACCCTCTTTCAGTTTTAAAGATTTATTGTATGGAAATATATATACAGTCTATTAAAATCCAGAAAAATATTTGCAAATTTATGGCAAATCCAACCAAGGTTGGCATGATGTAAATCAGTTGATTTTTTAAAAAAATTCATTGATTTAAATCATTTTTTTTTTCACTTCTCTTAAAACCTACATTCGAAAGACATTAGAATTTTGAATCAGTCAGCACAGAAATACCAATAAGTAAATAAGTGTAAATAGATAGTATGTTTTCTAAGAATTTAGGGGTTGTTATCAGAAAGTATGTAGTAGGGGTAGGTACGACTAGTTATAACTAGTGAATTTCATTTTGTGTAATTGGTGGGTAAAGAGAGTATTACAGAACTTGAAATCCAGTTTGTTTACCAAGTAACAACGGCCGTCACATTATCTGCTAGAATAGAAAGACAGTTTTCCTCTTTTGGTATTTTTCATTATAACCTTTGTAACCAATTAGGAGTGGATACAACATCGAAACTAGTGTTTTTATTGAAACAGTTAAATCCACAATTCGGTACTTAAAAAATATTGAAATCATTCTGATTTGTTTTTTCAAATAAATAGTTTGCGTTAAAAGAATATTTACTTTGTTCTTTAAATTTACATCTTATTTAGTTTGCACTATCCAATTTCAAAATAATGGAATGTATTTAGATTAAAATTTGTATATTAGATTAAAATTTGTGATAACAAGGATTTCACAAGGATTTTAATTAATTTAAAAGAAATATATATCTTTTAATACATCATATATTGATAATGATATCAATCAGGTATTACTAGTTTTCAGTCTCAAAAGTCTGTGTATCTTAACTAACTTCAATGCTTTTAGTATTCCTAATCTTTTTCTAAGTTTCGACCAAACCAACCAACATGTAGAGAACACTCATTCCAGTGATGCAGAGCTAGCTGGGCACTTGTTTAGGACATCTACAAAGTTGCAAAAATCTATCATATCTCCATCCCTAACACACATTTCAATCAGTTTCTACCACTGTGCTGCTAGGATTTGTCATTTTACCAGCAAAATGGTATTTTTGTCAGGACAGTGGCAAAAACTGGTAAAAACCGGCAAAATCTAAAAAAATTGGCCGGATTTTAAAAATGTACAAAATAACTAATAATTAATAAATAACAAAATAATAAATGATTTTGTACATAATACAATTGAGACTTAAATCAGAATATTATTTAGGTATTTCATTAGTATTAATTTGACACTTTAAACAATTTAAAATAATTTTCATTGATGTTATCAATGAAAATACAATATTCTATTTTTGTAAATAAATTTATATGATGGAGACATGGGATAATAAATGTTTTCTTTATTTATCAATTTAATATAGTAATGTCTTAATTGTAATGTGTGTATATATATAAAAGATATATATATATATATATATATATATATTATAGAAGTACTAAAAACATTTAAACCTACAGTTTGTAGGGTAAATAAGCTAATAATTATATAAAAAACAACTTTGCACATAAATACTTGCAAAATCAATCTACATTTTATTTATTTTATTTTTGGATCTCTAGGTAGTATAACTTTAGATTTAGATTACTGTTTGAATAAGACTTTGAATATTCTATGTTAAATAAACATATGTATCTTTAGATTAGAGTTAAAATTAGTAAAAGTTAAAATAGTTACATACCCGAAAATAAAACATATCCACTTTTGCCAGGACGGTTTTTTCAGGGTTTTTCATGGTTTTTTCCACCTTTGGCAAAAACATGCCAACCCTATGTGCTGCACTAAATTTTTTAATTTCATCAGCATTAAAGATATACTGAGGAAATATTTTGGGGTCTTTTAACTTATAATTCATGAGAGGAATTAACAATTTATTTATTTTTTTAAGGGAATAGAGATAAAAAATAATTCCTTTGTTAAAATAACATTCAAATATATGTCAATATATAAAATTTTGTGTTGTGATGTCAGAGTGAACTTTTTATAGCCTTTACACTGATTTATTTGTATTAATTAAATTATAATTCTTGAATATTAAGTTAATAAAAATATAATCAGTTTTAGCAATTGAATCTTTTTTAAAATATGGTACTTCCCCTTAACCCCTCCTATTAATAACAGACCCCCAGAAAACCCCAGTAAAACTCACCCAAATTGGATTTTTCTTAAAAAAAAAAAACGAGTTTTTTGCAACTCTGTCCCCCACTTCCAAAAAAGCTACAGTTCGAAAATATTATATAATAATATATCTTTTATTACTTTGCAGGTAACATTTAATTTCAAGCACTTGTTTCTCTGAAATGGGTTCTGGATTAATCAACTGAATATAAGCACAAGGAGGTTGTACTTCAGAAGTTTGTACAAAATAGTTCTGAGACTATCTTTTAAAAGTGGAAATATCTGAACAAGTATAGCTCTTTTTATGGAATAACTCTTAAGCATCAGTACATGTATGTATTAATTACATGTTAAAAAATTATAAAAAGGAGATTACACTTTGTGTTCTGCCCTTGAGTTGGACCATTTTATATGAGAAAAAGTAATTATCAGTCATACATTTAAAAGCAACATAAAGTTTCTGTGTACTATAAATAAGAATTGTTAAATCAACAAAATGAGTATAATCAAATGTACCATTCAGAAACCATTTACATGTTTTAAAAATGGAAAAGATTACTCTATGTGATATGCCCTAGATATGGACCATTTTACCAAAGAAACCGTAGCTATCAGTCACATATTTTAAAGTAATATGTAGTATCTGTGTACTATAAATAAGAATTACTATATCAATAAAATGAAGCGTAATCTAATGTACCCTTTAGAAACCACAAATTTATGCATTGCTTAAAAGAAAATTTTCTCTGAAAAATACATTTAAAATAAATTAAAAAAGGTGTATTATTTAAAATTGTATTTGGTGTTGATATGGATGAAAAGCACGTCTGAACATTTTAATTCTGTAGACTGTAAGAAAACCCTTTTTGAGTGCAGTATATGTAAGAAGTTGTTTTCTTATAAAGGCAGCTTAAGGATTCATCTTCGTTCACATACAGGAGAGAAACCTTTTGCATGCAGTGTATGTAATAAATCATTTTCTCAAAAATGCCACTTAGATATTCATCTTCGTTCTCATACAGGGGAAAGACCATTTCCATGCAATGCATGTAATAAATCCTTTTCTGCAAAATCTGACTTAGATCGTCATATTCGTTTCCATAAAGGGAAAAAACCATTTTCTTGCAGTGTATGCAATAAATCATATCATACTAGTTTTCAGTTAAAAGTTCATCTTCGTTCCCACACTGGAGAGAAACCATTAGCTTGTAGTATATGTAAAAAAGCATTTTCTACTAGTTCCAACTTGAATGTTCATCTTCGTACACATACTGGGGAGAAACCATATTCTTGTACTATATGTGAGAAAACATATTCTAGAAAAGGTGACTTAAATGTTCATCTTTTTTCCCACACAGGGGAGAAACCATATACTTGCAGTATATGTAACAAAGCATTTACTAAGAAATTTAACTTAAAAGTTCATCTTTATTCACATACTGGAAACAGACCATATGTTTGCAAAGTATGTAAAAAATCATTTTATAATAGTTCCAACTTGAAAGTTCATCTTCGTCTACATACTGGAGAGAAGCCATATGTATGTACTGTATGTGAGAAAGCATTTTATCGAAAATGCCACTTAGATACTCATCTACTTTCACATTCAGGGGAGAAACCATTTGCTTGCAGTATATGTAAGAAAGCATTTTCTCAAAAATGCCACTTAGATATTCATCTTCGTTCTCATACTGGGGAAAAACCATTTGCCTGCAATGTATGTAAGAAAGCATATGCTAAAAGTTCATCTTTGAAAGTTCATCTTCATTCCCATGCTGGAGAGAAACCCTTTGCCTGTATGGTATGTAAGAAAACATTTTCTAGGAGTTGTGATTTAAAATGTCATCTTCGTTCCCATACTGGAGAAAAACCATATGTGTGCAATATATGTAACAAAGCATTTTCTGTTAATTCTGCCTTAAAAATTCATCTTCGTATCCATTCTGGAGAAAAACCATTTGCTTGCAGTGTATGTAAAAAAGCATTTTCTCATAAAGGCAACTTAAATAATCATATTCGTTCCCATACTGGAGAGAAACCATATGTATGCAGTATATGTAACAAAGCATATTGTAACAATAATGATTTAAAAATTCATCTTCGTACTCATACTGGAGAGAAACCATATGCTTGTAGTGAATGTATCAAATCTTTTTCTCTCAAACGGAGCTTAGATATTCATCTTTGCTCTCATGTTGCCAATAAACAAATAACTTGAATGTCTACAAAATCATGATTTGTCTCTACTTTAAACAAATTACTGTTGTATACATACTACTAAAACAGGCTTCTCCTTGAAAATTGCTGTTAAAGTCCTTAATCTTCATATTGGGTCCTTAATTTTTTAATACCTGTAAAAATATTAAGTATGAATGGAGGAATGATTGAAAAATAAAACTTATTATTCTTTGATTAAAATTTATTATTATTATTTTTTTTTTATAGTGATTTTGCTGTTTTACTGAACCTTTACATCAACAATGATATGAATTATAATTGCATTGAATTGTAGCCAATCAGGAGACTTCATTCCTTTGTATATTTTAATATTTAGATAGCATAAGAGATTCAGATTGAAGGGGCTCACTCAAATAATGATCACCAATGTTGTTTACTTTGGGCAATATAGGTCAGCTGTTCGTTTAAAAGTAGTTTTGGAAAATCTTGATTTAGAATTAAAGGGAAAAGAGAAATTAATTTGTTTTAGATTCAAAGAAGATAATTGCTGCCTAATAAATAAAGACTAAAAAAAGTTTTTAAAATTTTCGGAATATTTAAGCTTTGATCTAGATTCAGATTGAAGGGCACACTCAAATAGTGACTAACAATGCTGTTTACATTGGGCAATACAGGTCAGCTATTTATTTAAAAATAGTTTTGGAAAGTCTTGACAGATTTAGAAAGAAAGGGAAAAGATAAATCAATTCTTTTTAGATTCAAAAAAGATAATTACTGCCTTTAAAAAAAAAAAAAAAAAAAAAAAAAAAAAAATTAATGATAAAAAAACGTTTTTGAATTTTTGGGAGTATTTAGATTTTGATCTAGATTCAGATTGAAAGAAATCACTCAAATAGTGACCGCCCATACTGTCTACATTGGGCAATACAGGTTAGCTATTCGTTTAAATATAGTTTTTGAAAGTCTTGATAGATTTAGAAAGAAAGGGAAGTGATAAATCAACTATTTTCAGATTCAAAAAAGATAATTCTGTATAAAAAAATAAAATAAAGTAAATGAAATAAAAAAGTGTTTGAATTTTTGGGGGTATTGAGGCTTTGATCTAGATTCAGATTACAGAGGCTCACTCAAGTAGTGATCACCAATGCTGTTTACATTGGCCAATGCAGGTCAGCTCTTTGTTTAAAAATAGTTTTGGAAAGTCTTGATTTAGAAAAAAAAAAGAGAAAAGAGGAATCAATTTTTCAGATTCAAAAAAGATAATTGCTGCCTAAAAAAATAAATACATAAATAAATAATGATAAAAAAATGTTTTTGAACTTTTGGGGTTTTTTAGGTTTTGATCTAGATTTAGATTAAAGGGGCTCACTCAAATAGTGACCACCCAAGCTATCTACATTATACAATGCAGGTGAGCTATTCATTTAAATATAATTTTGGAAAGTCGATAGATTTAGAAAGAAAGGGAAATGAGGAAGAAATCAACTATTTTCAGATTAAAAAAAAGATAAATGCTGCCAAAAAAAATAAAGTAAATGAAATAAAAAAGTGTTTACACTTATCAAAGTACAGTTATCTTTCTTCCCTGGAACATTTTTAAAGCGTATAGGTACTCGAACTTGTAATTTTGCTCCTCCAGAGTTTTAGGATGTTATTCATATATGAAATTTTTGGTATAATATTTTAATGAATGTTGAAGTTATTCTGTTTTTATTTGTGTGCTTAAAACTTATTCTAATTACAGTTATTTTTTTTTTCCTGTGACATTTTTAAAGCGTATAGGTATTCGAACTTGTAGTTTTGCCCCTCTAGATTTTGAGAATTTTATTCATGGATGAAATTTTTAGGGCTGTAACTATTCTGTGACAATGGTGGCATAGGGGTGCCACACCAAAATGGAAAGTAGGGCCAGAAGAGGATGATTCACTGCAAGTAAGAATAAAGAAAAGTTGAAAAATAATTTTTCTGAAAAGTGGAATGGTAGCTGTGCAAAATTTCCTGAAAATGTATTGCTTTTGCAATTATTTTTCCCCGTTTATGATATAAAACTTGCTTTACTTTCACTGGATTGCAGTTACGAGTTTTTGGCATTGATCAAGGGGCAGTTAATGGGTAAATACGGTTTGTAGCTTGCCAAAGAATGCCTACATGGATTTGAGAAATGCAAAATATAAAGCTTCTTAAAGAAAGTTGCAAAAAATGTCTAAAAATATATTAGAAAGCAAAAATATAATTGTTGAAAAGTATGATGTGTCTTTTAAATAAATTATAAAAAATACCCATTTCATCCCACTAGACCCCTGTTAAAAAAGGGTTAAAACATTAAGTTTTAGGATTATCGAATATTCATTATTGAAAACTTTTGCCCCCCCCCCCTCCCAACAGTTGAAACTCCCAAGTTACACCTCTGTGTATGTGTGTGTGTATATATATATATATATATATATATATATATATATATATATATATATATATATATATATGTATACACAGAGGCTTAACTTGGAAGATTCAATCTGTAAATATATATATATATATGTATATATCTCTATATATGTATATATATATATATATGTATGTGTATATGCATATGTATATATGTATATATATATATATATGCATGTGTATATATATATATATATATATGTGTGTGTGTGTGTGTAGGTCAATAATCATTTTTAAAGCTGTAATTTTTTTTTTTTTTTTTTTTTTTTTTAAATCTAAAATAGTTTTTTAATCGTTCTTTTAAATGTACTTTGTACAGTTGTAATTATTTACTTAGAAGTGTTTCCTACTTTTACAATTTTAATCTTTTGGTTTTTTATTCACTCTGTACCTTTGGTATTTATAGATTTGTTTTTTTTTTTTGCCATGTTTGTTACTTCTTAAACGTTTTTTCTTAATCTATTCTTATTTCCATGTATAGATCATATAAGTTTACAATGGGATGTAATCAAAGCAACATCTTTTGGTGAAAAATAATAAATACTGTGACTAATTAAAAAATAAACGTGGTTCTTTTGCTGTAGATATCATCCGACAATTCGATGTTTAAAATTTTTGCTGTGAAAAGCAATTCCCCCACTTCTCTATTAAAAATAATAATGTTTGGAATTTTCCCGAACCTCTGTGGTTTTTTTAAGCAGTTACAAACGTTTTGAGTGATGTTGAATGAGATGTAAATTTTTGAGTGCCAAACCAATCAACCATCATTTAAAGATGTTACTTGCATAAGCTACATGTAAGTTGTGTCAAAACATTCATTTTTGAAGAATGTTATGTGCCCAAAATTGAAGTTTTTAAGGTTATATGTCCAACTAATGTATTTAAAATGTTATTTACTTCTCAAACATAAAAGAAATTACAATGAACAGCATAAAAAATGAAACAATCATATTGGTTTTTCTATTATGTTTTATTCTATTGTTTTTGGCTGGCAATGAAATACATACACAGAATTTTATTAGAGTAAAATTGGATGCAAAGAACAGTAGGCTGACCAGGTGCTTTCTAGATTACATACTATTGCAATATACGTATTGCTACATTTTTACATTTATGATTATTTGAATATTCTGAAATATATATAAACATATACATATTTACAAATTGTTTACTTATTTACATATGTACAAAGCTATTCATATGTATACGTATATACAAGTTCAATACTATTTACAAATTGTTTATATATTTGCATATGTACAAAGCTATTCACATGTATACATATATACAAGTTATTTACTATTTACAATTTCTTTACATATTTACATATGTGCAAAGCTTCACATGTATATGTATATACAAGTTCAATAATATTTACAATTTGTTTACATATTTACATGTGTACAAAGCTATTCACATGTATATGTATATACAAGTCCAATATCGTACCTCAGAACTGCAGATAACATCATTTACATAGGTATCCAACTCTTTATTGCTAAACAGTGTATAGATATGTATGTATATATATATATATATATATATATATATATATATATATATATATATATATATTTATATATAGGTATATATATACATATATATACAGTAAAACCTCCAAAGTTGACCACCTCTCTATGTTGACCGAAATCTATTAGTTTGAATGGTCACAACGCATTTTCAATGGCGATTTACCTCTCTATGTTGACCACCTCCGTAATTTGTATGTTGATCAATTTTCAGTAAATTTTACTCTATGTAACTTGACCACTGATGTTTTCTTGAATTAGATTTTTTCTCCGGCTGTTCTCCACCTGGTTTCTAGGAATTTCTTTATTAGTCAATCGGATTATCTGAGCAATACTCGCGATTGCTTTTGTTGCTTCATTCATTGTTCACTTCCAGTATGGTACTATGAGAGGGAAATACCAGAGAGTACCTACCCTTTTGTTAAAGAGAAATGATATTCTAGCCCTTTGAATGCTTTCATTTCTTGGATTGGCTGTAATTGCTGAAATCTGTCGAAAAAAGTCAGGAGAATGGGGTATGTGTGTAGCGTTGTAGCATTGAACGAACTACGCAGAATTGGAAAACATCGTGTATCGCTCACATGTGAAACACGTTCTGTTCTTTTTTTCTGGACATCGCGTCGTGGCAGTACCAGTCGTTTATTTGCGAATTTTTATTAAAAATGGTGCAAAGAAAAGCTCTAAGAGAACTTAAAGGAGAAAGTGGATCTTCTTAATTTTCTGGAAAGCAGCAGCCAAAGAAAGACAGCAGAAAAATTTGGTGTGAGTAAGACAACTGTGAGCAACATTTTAAAACGCAATTAAAAATATCTTTAAAGATATTCTTCCTTAAACGGAGAACTTCAAAGAAAAAACGTGTCTCGACGCTGTGAATGAAGCCACATTTCGTTGGTTTACAGAGATGAGATCAATTAATGCAAGAATATCGGGGCCTATGCTTCAGGAAATAGCAAAAAAATTTGCAAAAGAATTCAAAATTGAGGATTTCCAAGTGTCAGCAGATTGGCTTGAAAAATTCAAACTACGATACGAGATTTCTCAAAAAGTTTTGTGTGGGAAATCGAATGAGGTTTCAGCTGAAGTGGTGGAGAAGTTTATTGAAAAATTCCCAGAGTTTTCTAGAGGTTTTAAAGATGAGGACATCTTTAATGCTGATGAATGCGGTCTCTTCTTTAAAGCAATGCCTGATAGAAGTCTAGTAATGAAGGGTGACTCTTGCAAAAGAGGAAAACTTTCAAAACAGCGTTTTACTGTTCTTCTATGTGCTAGTAAGACAGGAGAAAATTTGAAGCCTATGGTGATCGGCAAAACCCCGTGTATTTAAAAATGTAAAACCTGATGACCTTCCTGTTTTTTGGAGAGCGAATAAATCCGCTTGGATGACCAGAGCTTTATTCGAAGAATGGGTTAGAGGAATTGACGCAGAAATGAGGAAAAAGAAGCGGTCTATTCCACTTAACGTGGATAACTGCCCCAGCCACCCAAAAGTGAATAATCTCACAAATGTGAAGCTAAAAGTTTTGCCTCCAAATACAACTTCGAAAACCCAACCTTTAGATTAAGGCATTATTTAGTCCTTCAAAGTGCACTACAGAGCTCAACATCTGGAATGGGTGATCATGAAAGCACAAACCTGTGGTCCTTCTTAGTTGGCATCATCAACAGCTGCGTCAGTAAATGCTTTGAATGCTGTTCATTGGATTAATTCTGCTTGGAATAAAGTTACTCAAGCCACGATTAAGAACTGCTACAAGAAAGCTGGATTTGTTACAGCTACAACATCAGTGAAAGAGGATGAGCTTCCTCTATCTCCCTTGCCAGTTTTTGATGGAGTTAATTTTGAAGATTATGTTACCATGAACGATGAATTAGTAACATGTGTTAAACCAGACCCAGAGGCAATCTTCAGTGAGATACTCTCTGGGACTAAGCACAGCGAGGACTCTAAGGTACGAGAAACGGACGGCGAAGAGGATGATGATCCAAGTGACGATGAAACTGAAAACCACCCAACTCTGAAGGAAGACAATTTAAAGCGCATGATGGAGCAACTTAAAGATTTCGCTGCAGAAAAATGTCCAAGCATGCTTAATGGACTTGTAACCTGTGAAATTGCTTTTTGCAGTTACCAAATGAACAAAAAGAGGGCTCAAACAAAAATTGAATCATTCTTTCAAAATTTGTAAAAATGTGCTGTAAATTCAGTAAAAATAAAAATGAGTAAGTGCTAATTTTTTTCTAAATTTTTCCTTAAAAAATACTAAAAAAAGCTTAATAACTTTTTTCTAATATTGTACTATAGTAAATATTTTTAAAAGATTCCCTAAGTTGACCACCTCCGTATGTTGACCACTTAGTTACAGTCCCTTAGGTGGTCAACTTATGGAGGTTCTACTGTATATATATGCATATATATGTAATACATATACTTATATGTACATATATATATATATATAGATGTATATGTATGTATTTATGGGTATATATATATATATATTTAATTCATATACTTATATGTACATATATATATGTATATATATATACATATATATATGTTTATATATATATATGTATGTATATATACACATACATACATATATATATATATATATATATATATTCATTAAAGTTTATTAGCATATCGTACAATACAAGTAAATGATGACAAGAGGTTAACCCTTACAGATATCTACTGCGAATGAATTAAAATAGAGTAAAAATGACTGAAAAATAATATGGAGAAGCCGTCTACAAATGGAAATAATCTCAATGGGAGTTGGCTGGCCGATTGGTTAGGGCGCTGATCGTCGGTACCAGAGTTCGTGGGTTCAAATCCCACTATGGCATGGATGTTCGTAGCCATTCGGAATCAGCTTTAAGCAGTAGGTCCCGGTCTCATTAGCCCTCGTGTGCAAAACAGTAGACCGTAGTGCTCCAAACCAAACCAATGGGAGTTGGAACGTCACACGATTGAAACCAAGGAAAAAATTGATCCCGTAATCCAAAAATACTTCAATCAGACTTTAATTAAATTCCATGAAAAGGATTATGAAATTTAATCCCGAGTTTGGGGGATTGACAGAAGATTTCTGATTCGGGGAACCTGTGATGTGAAAGTATAAAGGATCAACAAATAAGATTTCCTGGAAAAACTAGTACACGATTTTCCAAAGCTAATATATACATATATATATATATATATATATATATATATATATATATATATATATATATAAGTACCCACCTATGCCTCACACCCCACAGTCCTTGATTTTGAAAATAGAGATTTTCATGGTTGAACCTATCCCGCATGTTGGGTATCTTGGATGCCGAGGTAGAAAGAAAGAAAGATATAAACAGATACATATATATATATATATATATACACATATATATATACATATATATATATATTTATATATACATATATATATACACATATATGTACATATATATACACACATACACATATATGTACATATATATATACACACATATACATATATATATATATATAAACACACATATATACATATATAGATATATATACATATATATATATATATATATATATATATATATATATATATATATATATATATATATATATATATACATTTATGTATATATTTCAGTTTATTAAATGCTGTTATCAAAGATGTTATAAGTTAGCAAAAAACTGATGGCATAGTTTCTACTGACATACAGACCTCTAATGCGAGTTTAATAAAAAAGAAAATGAACCTACAAATTCTATCAAAATAAATTCGCATTTCATTTTCTTTGAACGTGATGAAAATTGAAATAATAAAGAAAGAGCATCTACAAATGCAAATTATCTAGAAGAGGGTGGAAACATCAAACGTTGGCACAAAGGGAAAATATTATCTCGGTACTCTCCAGAAATAATTCGATAAGGATCTAATTAAATTTCTGGAGTGGATATAGATTTTAATCTCGCTGGTGTTGTGGATGATTTCCGATTCGGGAAACTATCGTTGCGGGCAAGGTTGTAAGGTTTTTAAAAGCAAAACTGTGTAAATGGTATCAGATTTTGAAACAAGCTAACTAATAATATATACCTAATTTACTATTAATATATAGGGGAACGACACTTTAAAATTATCTATAAATTGGAAAAAAATATATGTATGTATGGGTGTTTATTTACGTATATATATATATGTGTGTGTGTGTGTGTGTATACACGCATGTGTATATTGTAACGACCCGTTACATGTCTGGAAAATAAAAGAATCCAAGGTCGGCCTAAAGGTCCTTCGAAGCTGAGACCTATTGTTACCTTTAGGCAAAAACGTTAATCAGTGCGAAGAAATCCCTTTGTGTACTGGATTTTCGTGCACAAACAGAAGCGGATCGTTTAACATGGAGTTAAATTAAAAAGTGTCCGTATGGTGCCGAGCTGTTTGCCGTTATGTGCCTAGATACTTTGATGACATGAGTGGTGGATGGAGTCCACTATTCTAGTTAATGGTGCCGCTAATAAGTTTGTTAGAAATAAACCTGACTTGATATTTCATGCATAGTTTAATATTGTAAAAGTGGCAACACTTCTTTGTAAATAGAGTTCGATGGATCTTTGAAATAAAGGCATGTCGTTTTAAATTTAGTTGTGAACTAAATTTATTTATTGAAGTATTGGGAGAAAGGAGAACGGTTAGTTCTTGCAAATCTCACAAAAACGTTGTTTATTGCCGGGCTGCAAACTTAAAAGAACTCCGGCCACCTATGGAAACGGGTCAGCTGAGTCTAGGCGAGTCTTTTAACATTAGAATTGAGTCACCGTGTTTTGTTTAACGTTCCGGAAAGAATAGACTCAGGGGAAACCAGGACCCATATATAAGAAGATTGGATGAGACGGAAAGAGCCGTTTTTTTGTGTGAACTCGAGAAGAGTGTCTCAAGTCTCTCTGATATGCTGTAACTTGTTTTTCGTTAGAGACCGCCAGCGTGTCTGATTTCCTGCTAGAAAGTCAACCCTCGGCTGAGAGACTTCATTCCTGCTACGTTTTTTTACTTCGTGCTTTGAAGTAGTTAGTTACGTAGTTACTCCGGGGTAGTTAGAAAGTAGTTACCCTTACTTCTCTGTCAACCTTGTCTTTGTCAAACTTGAAAACTCCGGGCGGTAGAAAGTGTTATGTACCATGTATTAAGTTTTTGTAACTGTAACTGTGATGGTCTTGACCATGTGTTTTTACTCTGGTAGTTCAGAGTGTCTCTCGGTAGTCATGCTGCTTAGCCTTAATAAAGTTGATTAAGTTTTCATCTAGTGTTGTAACTCTCGTCTAAGTCACTTACATCCATTTAAGAAACTTATCATGGTGTCAGAATAAAAGTGCGTATTCATCCAGTATCGAAATATCATCCAGCATCGTAAATATTGATTTTTCATGATTAGGCTTAGCGACAGCATGGCACATAATTTCCTGCAAATAGAAACGTTTCATCCAGGTGATAACCCAGCAGAAGCATTGACAGATTGGCGACAAAGATATGAACTTTTTGAAGCTGCATTAAAATATAATAAAGAGGATGATGCTACCCGCATTGCATTACTGCTTAGCGTTATCGGCAAGTCATCGTACAAAGACTACATGGCATTTGAATTCCCTGCTCTTACAGACAGTCAAACCAGAACAGTGAAGGATGTTTTGGACAAGTTCGATGAACATTACAAGCCATATCGTAATGTGACTCTCTCAACATTTGTTTTCAACAACATTATTCAAAAGCCTGGACAGAATTTTGATTCGTTTGTAACCGAAATCAAGTTACAGGCTGATCAGTGTGAATTTGATGCTGCTCATGATCGCAAAATTAAAGACCGTATCATACAAGGATTACAGGACGATGTTTTACGGAAAAGGTTATTGAGAGAGCCAGAACTATCGTTAAAGAAAACGTTAGAATTGTGCAAGTCAGCTGAGCTCTCAAAACTGCATTCTCTTGCTATGTCACAGCCATCTACATCATCTACGCAGGTTGATGCTATAACTCGACACAAGAAATTTAAAGCACAAATTAGCTCAATCAAACATCAGTCCAACTCGTGCAATTATAAGAATAATAACGAAAAAAATCCAGTTCAACGCAATCAACGACCCTATTCTCGATGTGGATCACATCATGGACCGAGAAATTGTCCAGCTTATGGGAAAATTTGCCACAAATGCAGAATCATTTTTCCAGTGTGTACCCAAAAAACAGCCAGCACAAAGATCTCAACATATAGTTTCAGCAATTGAATGTAATCCAGATGTAGCATTTATTGGAACTATATCAGCCTTCCAGCAGTGTAATTGGCTTCAAGAAATCATCATTAATAAATGTCCTGTTATTTTCAAACTGGACACTGGTGCTCAGGTGAATGGGCTTCCCTTGTCTGTATTTCAGAATCTTAATTGCTCTTCTATTTCCCCGACAAGAATAGAAGTGTGTACATATACGGGTGATGCAGTACCAGTTGTAGGTGAAAGTGAACTTCTGTGCATGGTTGGTAATCAGTGTCATCGATTAAAATTTATTACTGTGAATCTTAATGGGCAACCAGTATTAAGTGCAACTGCATGCATGACCTTGGTCTAGTGAAAAGAGTGAATTCCTCATCACAAGTAAGTGAAAATTTTGTAAATGTAGTAAAAACTAATTTTTGTTCAAGTGTAAATGTACAGTCAACTGATAATGTAAATTTGCGTACTGTCAATTCTGGTTCTCATTCATGTAAATTATCACAACTCATTGAAAAGTACAATGATATACACTCATGTTCATAAAATAAGGATAATGAAGTTCAGGCAATGAAAGAGACAAAAGCAAAACAAATTTGACTTATTTGTAAAGTCTATTTATTAAACAAAAGTTAAAGAGCAAAAAAAGATGCTATATGTTTGACATAATTAATAAAAATTGCGATTTTTACTCCCTGGAGCAAATTTTAAAAAAGAACCTACTTACAGAAAACAGTATAACATGGTTAGTATGATGGTTAATACGGAGTATGTCTCCCGAACGATGCAATACAAGCGTTACAACGCCTACGCATGCTGAGTATCAGATTATCAATCTGATCTTGGGGAAAAATCACCACTCATCAAGCAATGCCCTCCGAAGTTCCGATAGACAGTTGGGAGGGGGTTGACGGGCTGCAATTCGTCGGCCAAGCATGTCCCACACATGCTCTATTGGATTCAAGTCCGGTGAGTATGCTGGCCAATCCATACAATGATATCCTCCGATTGAAGGCATTTGTCTACAATGTTTGCACGTTGAGGTCGGCAGTTGTCATCCATATACAGAAATTCAGGACCCATGGCGCCCCGAAACAAATGTACATGTTGATCCAGAATGACATCCCGATAGATGTGCCCTGTCATCGTTACACTCTGAACATGCAGGTCAGTTCTGGAACCAAGAATAATTCCTCCCCAAACGAGCCATCCTACACCACCGTAACGGTGTCATTCAATTGTGTTCTCTTGGTGTAACGGGTACCTGGCGCTCTCCATATGAAAGTCCGGTGAGAATCAGAATGTAAACTGAACCTGGATTCGTCGGAAAACATCACACAAGACCACTGTTGCGGTGTCCACAATGCATGCTCTCTAGCTCAGCATAATCGCAGGCGACAGTGAGTTGCGGTAAGGGGAACACATCTGACAGGCATACGAGCATATAGACCAATGTTCCCTAAGCGTCTGTACACGGTCTGCCTTGAAACTGTCGTACCGGTAGCTGAAGAGAGCTGACGAGACAGGTCTGATGCTGTGCTCCGTCTGTTTCTTTTGGCAGTAACTGTCAAATACCGGTCATCATTCGGCTTAGTAACTCGGGGGCGACCTGTGCTGTAACATCTACTCACATTACCATCATGTTTGAATCGTTGCCAAAGCCTGGAGATGACACTCTGGGCGATTCCAAATTCCTCGGATACTTCCAGCTGGGTACGTCCACATTCCAGTCGTCCGATAATTCTACCACGTAAAAAATCATCCAAATGCTTCCTTTGTGCCATAACTATGCGGTTATTGCACTGAAAGGATTTTAAAAGCGCTTGTGAACAATTTTACTTCTTTGCTACCATTTCTTATATACCCTTTTCATACACTCTCGCCATTGTGACGTACTATCCGTGCCATCTGGTGGTTTCCTGCAATTTGCATATTCTTCTTCAAGATGTGTGTGATAATTCTACAGGTGAAATTTTTATTTTAGAGCTCAATTTCTGTGTGATTCTGAATTATCCTTAATTTATGGACATGAGTGTATTTGAAGGTATAGGCCGCTTACCTGGTAAGCATAAAATTATTCTGCATGATAATTCAAGACCTGTAATAGCTGCTTCTTGGAAGATACCTTTAGCCTTAGAACATAAACTTAAGGATTAACTTTTAAAAATGGAACAAACTGGTATAATTTAAAGGGTGACAAAACCTACTGATTGGGTAAGTCCTATTGTTGTAGTTCCTAAGAAAGATGGATCAATAAGAATTTGTCTTGATCCTTCGTCCCCTTAATAAGTATATTAAAAGACAACATTATCAGATTCCCTCACAAGATCAACTATTGTCAAAGGTAAATGGTTCTAAAGTTTTTTTTCTCTCCTTGATGCCAAAAATGCTTTTTATCACATTCAACTAGATGAAGAAAGCTCTGATCTTTGTACCTTCATAACTCCATTTGGTAGATATCGTTTTCTTGTTATGCCATTCGGCCTGAGTTGTGTTCCTGAAGTATACCAGATGATTATGGACAAAATTTTTGAAGATTGCCCAGACATTGATCCATATTTTGATGATGTCATGGTGTATAGTAAAAACATAGAAGATCATTATGCAAAATTAAAAAAAGGTTTTCCAAATTGCTAGAGAAAGTGGGCTAAAATTCAACAAAGATAAAGCTCAAATCGCTATTTCTAAATTACAATATTTAGGTCATATAATTTCTACTGATGGTCTCTCGCCTGATCCAAAGAAAGTGTCAGCTATCGCTCAATTTCCTGTGCCTACCACTAAGCAAGAACTAATGAAATTCTTGGGTATAGCTACATACCTCATGAAATTTGTGCCTAAATTTTCACAAGAAACTTCTATATTAAGAGATTTACTCAAAAAAGATACTAATTGGGTATGGAGTTCTCATCACAATGAGGCTTTCAAGAAAGTTAAAGTCTTGTTACAATCGACTACTGTTCTTCAATTTTTTGACAAAAATGCACCTATTGTCCTCTCTGTTGATGCAAGTTCCTATGGTATTGGTGGAGTTCTCCTTCAGAATCGCCAACCAGTTGCATATACTTCTGCTACCCTTTCTGATGCTCAGTCAAGATATTCCCAAATTGAGAAAGAGCTTCTTGCTATTGTTCATGCTTGTGAACATTTTCATTTCTATGTTTTTGGCCAGTATATTGAAATAGAGACAGATCACAAGCCCTTGCTTGGTTTAATCCACAAACCATTTGAAGATATATCACCAAGACTTCAAAGACTTTTATTACATCTACAGAGATACAGTTTTAAACTAACTCATGTTCTTGGAAAATACTTAGCTGTTGCTGATGCTTTGTCTAGAGCACCTGTTCCAGAAAATCCTGTTTCAACTACTGAAGTTGATGATGCACAGTTAATGGTTTCCCTGTTGGTTCAGGCATCAAATTCCAAACTGAATGAAGTCATGATAGAGACTAAAAATGACATGGAACTTCAGAGTATTAAAAATTACATAGGAAATGGATGGCCTGATAAAAAAAGTGTAGTCCAGCATGCACAGCCTTATTGGCATTGTCAATCTGGATTGCATGTTAAGAATGGCCTTATCTGTCGTAGACAGTGTCTAGTAATTCCAAAGTCATGTCGTAAGGATGTATTACAACACCTACATATTTGTCATAGAGACATAGTGTCTTGCAAAAACCTTGCCCGTCAATCTCTTTATTGGCCAGGTATGAGCACTGAAATTCAAAACATTGTATCACATTGTGATATCTGTTAACTAAACCAAAAGTTAAATAGCAAAGAACCACTTCTGGATAGAGAACTAGCAGAGCGACCATGGCAAAAGGTTGCAATTGATTTCTTTCATCTCTCCTCTGTAACATACATCTTAGTTGTAGATTATTTTTCCAAGTATATTGAGCTTCAACAGTTACATCACACAACAGCATCTACAGTCATCAATGCATTAAAAACCTGTTTTGCTCGCTTCGTAATCCCTGAGGAAATTGTTGCTGATAATGGACCTCCATTTGATTCTAAAGAATTCCATGAGTTTTGCTTTAATTGGGACATACACTTCAATCCATCTAGTCCTGGATGTCCTCGCTCTAATGGACAAGTTGAAAGGTGTATTCAGACTATCAAATCAAATCTTGTTAAAGCTGCACAAGACAAGAATGATGCTCATCTTGTTTTGATGAAATATAGAAATACTCCCATGGATAGACTACCTTCTCCAGCTGAGATTCTAATGGGTCGTCGTATTCGTACTATGATTCCTACACTTCCATCCCTGCTTGTACCTCATTATGATTGCAGTTCTGTGCAAAAACGTTTGCTTTTTCGACACCAACGACAGCATAAATATGATCTACATTCTCACACACTGAAACCATTGCAAGAAAATCAGGAAGTGTTGTTTCATCTTAATAATCAGTGGTGTAAAGGGAAGATATTTAGAGTTGGACCACAGCCCCGGTCTTACATCATAAAGGGAAAGAATGGTAGAGAATATCGCAGAAATCGTGTTCACATAAAACTTTTTAAACCTGCATGTCATATCAATCCCACAACAAAAGCTGAAGATTTATTTACAGCTCCTGTGGTCAATTGTTCTTCTACGGTTCCAGTAGCTCAGACATGCCAATCTGTTGCTAGTTCACATACAGTAAATGCTCGAACAACTCGTTCTGGTCGAACAATTAATCGTCCACAACGTTTTAATGATTATAAATGATTATAGTTTTCTGTACCTTCTTATTCAATAATTTTCTTGTATTAGTGATTTCCTTTATATGTACCTTTTTACTTTTTATGTATGTTTTTTTCTATTCTTTTTTTAAAGAAGGAAGATGTTATGTACCATGTATTAAGTTTTTGTAAGTGTAACTGTGATGGTCTTGACCATGTGTTTTTACTCTGGTAGTTCAGAGTGTCTCTCGGTAGTCATGCTGCTTAGCCTTAATAAAGTTGATTAAGTTTTTATCTAGTGTTGTAACTCTCGTCTAAGTCATTTACATCCATTTAAGAAACTTATCGGAAAGCTGTTACGGATCATCAGACCGGTAAATCATAGTAAAAGAGTCCCGTACCTTCACTAATTAGCGAAGAGATTCCTGCATCTGATTTTGACCAAATTTCTTGTACCCCCCGAATTTTATTTTTTAATGCTTATCTCGGCACAATATTTCGTAATTAATTACATTTAGTTAATTTTGTATATAGTTGTACATAAAGTTTATACGATTTAGGATACATTTAAGCTATAATTTTATCACAGAGTTGATTTGTTGTGATTAACATACTGCATCAGCTAAATATATATTTATATATTATATATTTCATTTGCTTACATATATATATATATATATATATATATATATATATATATATATATACATATACACATATATATATACATATATACATATATATATATATATACATATATATATATATATATATATATATATATATATATATATATATATATATATATATATATATATATATATATATATATATATATATACACACACACAGGTAGACAATTACCAACTATATTTAACCAAGGATGTTGAGTCAAAACCTTAGTATTCTCGGTGATAAATTTACGTTACTCTCCACAATTTATTGCAGTCTTTATTTTATACGATTTCCTTTAGTTTACGACTTCCATACATGGGTCATCTGGTCTTTTATGTGTACGGGAACGTTCAGGCCTGTTCAAACCATTTTTTTAAACCATGTATGGAAGTCGTAAACCTTCCACACCCAATTCATCTTTCTTCCTATTCGGTTTACATTTACTGGGCTTAATGGAGTTATAGTGTTTTGTTTCTGTATTTTTATTATATTTATTTACCTCTGTGTAATTGCTATTTGGAGCGCATTACATGGTAAGTAATTTTAACTATCTGTCTTTATCTATCTAATATTACAGACCTTATATATATGTGTGTGTGTGTGTATCAACTGTAAGCATTCAGGAAGTCCATGAATACGTTCCCCTAATTCCTTAGATTTTTAAAATGTCATGGGATAGCATAGGCTATAATGGTCGCCAATTCCGATACGCGGACTTTACCTCCTTATTTTATACATTTTTCATGTTTATTTATTTTTTTAATTATGTGTCCTTTTTTATGAATATCCATTTCCGGGAAATTTTACTGATATATTTTAATTGTTACGATGTCATGAACTAGATGGCGACACTAAATAAAATTTTTTAATGTGCTCCCTGCACGGCAGTTTTGAAGTATTTCAACATTCGTATTAATACTCTCCATTCTATTATAATTTGAGATCCATTCATTTCCTAAAAAAATGTACTGTTATCTTATTTATTTTTTAAAAAATCGAAACTATGTTCTTTATAACCCTTAATTGATTTTTATCCATTCTATAAAATGTGAATCTTTGTTCGATTGTTTTTCATGAGTACGCACAGTTGTATGCTGTTAATTTATCTCGACTTCTTTTCCAACAGCTAAAAAAGTACAATTTGGTTTGAAGGTACAAAAAATCATTGCAAGTGTGTCCAGAAAATTTCAAAATTAAAACATTTCTGGGATTATAGTTTCTTCTTTAATTTTTAAGATTACTGTTTAAATCATTCCCTAGGTTTTTTAACTTTGACAGATGAGCTGCCATGTCATCATTTGTCTAACTCAATTTTAAAAAACTATAAAAGTGTATTATATAGTTAGTTATCTGGTGAATCTTCGTATCTTTTGAAGAATTCACACCAACTATCTCTTTCAATATCACTGGTCTGATAATCGTTTGCAAAATGTCCCCAGTCTTTGCTTCCTTTAGAACCATTATAACAGAGCTACATTTTTATATCAAAGAGTATTCATAATATTTAATTTCACTATGGCTCAAAAAGTATAGAGCAATATTAAATAGTTATTTACTTTGGTCAATTTAATATTAAATATGTAAAAGTATATTGCATTTAAGAATAAATATTAGATTTTACTGTAATTGAAATGTTCAGTGTTTAGTCTTCCTTTCACTGTCAAAGTAAATATCAATATTGAGTTAAATTGATATTTTACACTAATTAGATCTGTTTTTTATATTTTGGATATTTTTTTAACTAAATTTATAAACTTGTGTTAGACAGTACTTTAAATTGTCTTTATTGTATATATGAATATGTAAATAATTCTTAAAGGGTGTTTTTAAATTGCCACTGAATAGGTAACATTTTTTTTAACCTTGTATGCATTTTTATACATAAGCCAAAGCAAAAGATCTGGTAAGAAAAAATACATAACTTGAGTTATGTATACATTGATCAATGTATTTACTCTTGTAATTGTTTTTTAATCTTGAAACTAAATTAGATAACTACATTACTTTCTGATAAAATCCAAACGTATAACTTTTTTGAAATGAAGTAAAAAGTATGATGAAACGATAGGAATGATCAAATACAGTTCATGATTTACTGAATAGGTTTAGTTTATATATTACATAATAGATGGCGCCAATTCATTATCAATGAATTTCCTCTGAAAGCTTGAAACACAACGACTAGAATTTACTTTATGGCTTGAAGCACTTACGCGCTCAATTTTCAAAATCTACTATTGTAATGTTTAGTGAGAAATTCAAGCTCATGATAATCTTGTTAGGATAATATGGGTCAAGTTTGGCTAATTTGAGTTTATTGCAGGTATCATTACGTATTGCTATTTAATAATTTATTTACCCAAAGGGAACTTGTGTGTAATAACTTTGAACATTCCTTTTCTCAACCCCCAAAATGACAATACCTTTTAGTTATGTGGTCCATGCGAGTTATAGATCAAACAATTGTATTTAATTTGTTACGTATTATGTATATTATAAAATTTCATAATTAAAATTTTTTTAAAGCATTGATCTGAATTAAAAATTCAAAGTAGATTATTTGTAATAGACAAATAACTTTTACACTCATGTAGAAATCGTCTACGATTATTAAATCCAGTTTATTGTAAAAAGATAAACAAGAAGTGAAAACTAAATAGTTTTAAACACATAAGTAAAGGACGACATTCGTCTTTTAAAACAGTAAATTATTTTTTTAAATTTTATTTTTAAATGTTATAGCTTTTTCAAATAGTTGTATAAAGTGTGCTTCTCAAATTTATAATATTAATATTGAAGCTTGTTTTACTGCGAATTCTGTAAGATTATTTGTTCATATCAATGTAATACATATTTTATAGTTAATATATAGTTAGATGAAAAAAATCCTAATGTATTTTATGCATTGTTTTCAAAAACCCGGTTTTTTTTTTCAGAAAAAACCGACTGCGCCCCATTTGCTCCTACTTTTCTGAAAAAAAATCCCTGAAAAAACCTAACCCAGTGGGTTTTTTCAGGGTTTTTGAGGTTTTATCATTATTTTTGGGTTTTTTTCGGGTTTTATCAGTGTTTTTACTATACTTTATTGGTTTTTAGATGCTTTTTTGGAGATTTGAAAAATATTCATGTTTTTTGTTTTATAAGAGGACAGGATATATAATTAATTGAATGATTAAAATAAATTTAAAATGTTAATCACTTTTTAAAATTAAAAATTTTAAAAATCAATTTTAAATTATGCTGAAGAAATTTTTATCCAAATTAAAGGAAATTTTGAAATCTTAAAATAAATTTTTTTTATATTATAAAATTTTTCTAACATCAAAAAACTAGTTTTGAATGGTGATTATTTTATACTAAAAGTTGGCTTTGAAATAGTTGCATTTGAAGTTTTTTCTTTTCAATAAAATGTATTAAATTATTGCTCTATATTTATATGCAGTATTGTGTTATTAAAGTATTCAGAAGATATTTTTTTAGTTAATTTGTAAGTTATATATGATAAGTAGCAGAATTAATGATATATATTATCCCCATGTTTATTTATTTGCAGTTGTTATACATATTTTTTTCCGAATTTTTCTTGTCCATTTTCAATTAATTTTATGACATGTAGTACTTCAATATTCTTATTTTTTTTTCTTCATACATTCTTATTAACTTTGTTTAATTTATATTTTATTGTATTTGTTATACAGATAACTATTTTTCCCTCAAAAGTTTTTAAGTTTTTGTTTTTTCTAGCAGTTTAGACCCCTCAAATTAAAAAAAAAAAAATTCTAGGATCATTGTCAAAGATGAAATATGTAATATATATTATAGATTTAATTCAATATATTTATTATTAGTTAAATATGTGGAAATAAAGATTTTGAGAACCCAATTTTGAAAAAACCCGCTTAAGTTTTTTCAAGTGGTTTTTTTTTTTTTTTTTTTTTTTAAACTCACTGGTGTTTTTTCGGGTTGGACAAATGAAGCCAACCCTGATTTTACAATAGTTTGTGAAACATTTCTGTGTTTAATCATATCATCATGTCAGTTCAATAATTTTGTGCACTTAGAATTGTAGAATCTCCAAAGACAAAAACTAGTAGAGCACACTTTTTTTGTAGTGTATGGTATTTATTTGTTTGAAACATAGAAAGCATACCATTAGTAAGAAATAAAGAAGCATTAAGCTGGTATATTGTAAAATTCATAAAAACCATAGTTAAATCAACGTTATAATGTAAAAATATTTTTTCTTAACTAAAATAAATTTTTTGTCAACTACTAAAAATTAATCATGAATTTTGGGATATAGTTGGGATTGTTAAAACATGGATTCATATTTATATAAAATTTTAACAAAAATAACCCCAAATGTATTTAAAATTTGAACTTTTTGCAAAGTGAATTCATTTTAAAACTTAACTTTTTAAAGAGATGTAAAGTTTATTTATAAAATATATTTATATATATATATATATATAGATAGATAGATTATTTTAAATCAGACACTCTGAAATTGAACTTTAACATAGTTCTAATTTGAGATTCATAAATTTTTATATGTTCTCAAAAACTGAATCCTGTTTTAAAAAATTTATAAATCAGGTCCTTTACTTAAAGAACAATATTTAATGCTAATTTCAGTTTCACAAAATTATGAGTAGATTTTTCATGATTTCAAGAAAGCTACACTTTCTCTCAACAGAGCCCTACTAACATAAAAAAAAAATTCATTTTTTATTATTTCTAAGAAAAATACAAGGCCATAGGCAGGGGGAGGGATTCCAGGGACTCCCCCCCCCCTGAAATTTTGAAAGATCATTTTGTAGATAAACAACGACCCACGTTTGTATGTGTGCTATCTGCCTAGCTATTCAATAATATGGACATTTATTTTCTTAGAAAAAAACCTCTGAGACCATAAAAGTGAAATATAGTGCTTTTCCTTTCTTTAATTGAAGTATCATTCACAAATAAAGATGTCTTTCTCACTTGGTCCCCCTCCAAAATTAATTTCTGGCTACAGCCCTGGAAAAATATATTAAATTTTTTTATGTAGTCACAGAATATTCTTGCTTCCGTAGGCATTCCAGTCTTATAAAAAATAAGAGTACTGATCTTCAGTAGTTCTTATTTCCTTGAACGTGTAAAGGACTGATGCAGATTCATTTGCCTCTGGCAACAAATCTGTAGACTAATTTGATGACCGACTAGATACACAGCTTTGCAACCTTATTTGGCATAAAGATATATTGCAAAGTATGCAATGCTAGCTGCATTGAAAAAAAATTAGATAACTAAAAACAATGTTTTATAGAAGTGCAGCCTAAACCATGGATCCTGACATCCAGAGAGATCATAAACAAATTTTATCGTTTGTAAAATTTGAAAGAAATTTGACGAAAATAAGATTTTTCATCATGTAGCAGATTCCAGTAAAATAGAGAAATAAAATTACATTAGCAAATGCATGACTATTTTGGTCACTTTTAGCTTTACATTTTTTTTTTCAATATAAGTGAAGTGAAAATAACATTAAAAATGTTACCTATTAAATAGCGGGTGTGAGGGGATGGTGCATTAATAAATATTACAATATATATATATATATAACGAACACATTTAATATTGGATAAATTCCATAGAGAGAAAGCAGCAGCGTGCGTCAAGTTTAAAATCTTGACATAGAACTGTGGCTTTTTGTGTTGCCATAACAGAGTAGTACAAGTAAGTCAGTTAAATCATAACATCCCTCCCACCTAAGTCAAAATATAGTCCTCAAAATGTTTTGGACGTGTAATTGTACGGCAAGGCCGCACAGTTAAAAAACCCAATAAAACCTACTAAGTGGGATTTATTGGGTTTTTTTTAAATTTGTGATATTTTTATTTATTTTCAGAAACTGTTATCTTAGTTTTTTACCCTCTTTCAGTTTTAAAGAATTATTGTGTGGAAATATATATACAGTCTATCAAAATCCAGAAAAATATTTGCAAATCTATGGTAAATCCAGCCAGCGTTGGCATGATGTAAATCACTTGATTTAAATAAGTTGATTTAAAAAAAATCATTGATTTAAATCATTTTTTTTCACTTCTCTTAAAACCTACTTTCAAAAGACAGGAGAATTGGGAATCAGTCAGCACAGAAATACCAATAAGTAAATAAGTGTAAATAGATAGTATGTTTTCTAAGAATTTAGGGGTTTTTATCAGAAAGTATGTAGTAGGGGTTGGTACGACTAGTTATAACTAGTGAATTTCATTTTATGTAATTGGGGGGTAAAAAGAGTATTACAGAACTTGAAATCCAGTTTGTCTACCAAATAAGAACAGCCGTCACATTATCTGCTAGAATGGAAAGACAGTTTTTTTCTTTTGGTATTTTTCATTATAACGTTTGTAACCAATTAGGAGTGGAAACAACATCGAAACTAGTGTTTTATTTTTAAACAGTTAAATCCATAATTCAGTGCTTAAAAAATATTGAAATCATTGTGATTTGTTTTTTCAAATAAATAGTTTGCATTAAAAGAATATTTACTTTGTTCTTTAAATTTACATCTTATTTAGTTTGCACTATCCAATTTCAAAATAATGGAATGTATTTAGATTAAAATTTGTATATTTAATTTTATTTAATCAGTGTGTAGAATATACTAGATAGATAGGATGTTAGTTCTTAGAAAAAACTATTCTATGTATATTGCAAAAAACATAAAAACAACAATTAAAATTAATATTCAGAAAAAAAAATCTGATTTAAATAAAAAAAAATCTGATTTAAATCAAAAAAATCATGATTGTTTTCCAACCCTGATGAAAATCCAGAAAAATATTTGCAAATCTATGATAAATCCAACATATCAATTCGGAAAAAAAAAAATTTATCTGTGAAATCCATAAAGAAAATGGCAAAAATTTCATGTGTAAAATACAGAATAATTTGACCATAAATCATAGTATGATAACAAGGATTTTAATTAATTCAAAAGAAATACATATCCTTTAATACATCATATATTGATAATGATATCAATCAGGTATTACCATTTTTCAGTCTCGAAAGTCTGTGTATCAAACTAACTTCAATGCTTTTTGTATTCCTAATCTTTTTCTAAGTTTCGACCAAACCAACCAACATGTAGAGAACACTCATTCCAGTGATGCAGAGCTAGCTGGGCACTTGTTAAGGGCTCCCACAAAGTGGCAAAAATCTATCATATCCATCCCTAACACGCGTTTCAATTAGTTTCCACCACTGTGCTGCTAGGGTTGGTCATTTTGCCAGCAAAATGGTATTTTTGTCAGGACAGTGGCAAAAACTGGTAAAAACCGGCAAAATCTAAAAAAATTAAGCTAATAATTACTTTAAAAACAACTTTGCACATAAATACTTGCAAAATCAATCTTCATTTTATTTATTTTAATCTCTAGGTAGTATAACTTTAGATTTAGATTACTGTTTGAATAAGACATTGAATATTCTGTGTTAAAAAAAACATATGTATCTTTACATTAGAGTTAAAATTAGTGAAACTTAAAATAGTTACATCCCATACATAAATAAATCCCATTATATAACATCCCATTACATAAATAAAACATATCCATTTTTGCCACTTGGCAAAAAGTGGCAAAAATGTATTTTTGCCAGGATGGTTTTTACCGGGTTTTCCATGGTTTTTTTCCACCTTTGGCAAAAACATGCCAACCCTATGTGCTGCACTAAATTTTTTAATTTCATCAGCATTAAACATATACTGAGGAAATATTTTGGGGTCTTTTAACTTATAATTCATGAGAGGAATTAACAATTTATTTATTTTTTTAAGGGAATAGAGATAAAAAATAATCCTTTGTTAAAATAACATTCAAATATGTGTTATATGTCAATATATAAAATTTTGTGTTGTGATGTAAGTGTGAACTTTTTATAGCCTTTACACTGATTTATTTGTATTAATTAAATTATGATTCTTGAATATTAAGTTAATTAATAAAAATATAATCAGTTTTAGCAATTGTATCTTTTTTAAAATATGGTACTTCCCCTACCCTCTCCAATAAAAAACAAACCCCAATAAAACTGACCCATAGTTAGATTTTTCTTAAAAAAACCCGAGTTTTTTGCAGCTCTGTCCCCCACCCCCAAAAAAGCTACAGTTAGAAAATCTTGTATAGTAATATATCTTTTATTACTTTGCAGGTAACATTTAATTTCAAGCACTTGTTTCTCTGCAATGAGTTCTGGATTGATCAACTGAATATAAAGCACAAGGATGTTGTACTACAGAAGTTTATACAAAATAGTTCTGAGACTATCTTTTAAAAGTGGAAATATCTGAACAAGTATAGCTCTTTTTATAGAATAGCTGTTAAGCATCAGTACATATATGTATTACATGTTAAAAAATTATAAAAGGAGATTACACTTTGTGTTCTGCCCTAGAGTTGGACCATTTTATATGAGAAAAAGTAATTATCAGTCATACATTTAAAAGCAACATAAAGTTTCTGTGTACTATAAATAAGAATTGTTAAATCAACAAAATGAGTATAATCAAATGTACCATTCAGAAACCATTTACATGTTTTAAAAATGGAAAAGATTACTCTATGTGATATGCCCTATATATGGGCCATTTTACCAAAGAATCAGTAGCTATCAGTCAGATATTTCAAAGTAATATAAAGTATCTGTGTACTATAAATAAGAATTACTATATCAATAAAATGAAGCATAATCTAATGTACCCTTTAGAAACCACAAATTTATGCATTGCTTAAAAGAAAATTTTCTCTGAAAAATACATTTAAAATAAATTAAAAAAGGTGTATTATTTAAAATTGTATTTGGTGTTGATATGGATGAAAGCACGTCTGAACATTTTAATTCTGCAGACAGTAAGAAAACCCTTTTTGAGTGCAGTGTATGTAAGAAGTTATTTTCTCATAAAAGCAGCTTAAGGGTTCATCTTCGTTCACATACAGGAGAGAAACCTTTTGCATGCAGTGAGTGTAATAAATTATTTTCTCATAAAAGCAGCTTAGTGGTTCATCTTCGTTCCCATACAGGGGAAAGACCATTTCCATGCAATGTATGTAATAAATCCTTTTCTGCAAAATCTGACTTAGATCGTCATATTCGTTTCCATACAGGGGAAAAACCATTTTCATGCAGTGTATGCAATAAATCATATCATACTAGTTCTCAGATAAAGATTCATCTTCATTCCCACACTGGAGAGAAACCATTATCTTGTAGTATATGTAAAAAAGCATTTTCTACTAGTTCCAACTTGAATGCTCATCTTCGTACACACACTGGGGAGAAACCATATACTTGCAGTATATGTAACAAAGCATTTACTAAAAATTTTAACTTAAAAGTTCATCTTTCTTCACATACTGGAAACAGACCATATGTTTGCAATGTATGTAAAAAATCATTTTATTATAGTTCCAACTTGAAAGTTCATCTTCGTGTACATACTGGAGAGAAGCCATATGCTTGTACTGTATGTGAGAAAGCATATTCTCAAAAATTTCGCTTAGATATTCATCTACTTTCACATTCAGGGGAGAAACCATTTACTTGCAGTATATGTAAGAAAGCATTTTCTCAAAAATGGTACTTAGATATTCATCTTCGTTCTCATACTGGGGAAAAACCATTTGCCTGCAATGTATGTAAGAAAGCATATGCTGATAGTTCATCCTTGAAATTTCATCTTCATTCCCATGGAGAGAAACCACTTGCCTGTTTTGTATGTAAAAAAACATTTTCTATTATTTCTGCTTTAAAATGTCATCTTCGTTCCCATACTGGAGAAAAACCTTATGTGTGTAATATATGTAACAAAGCATTTTCTGTTAATTCTGCCTTAAAAGTTCATCTTCGTATCCATTCTGGAGAAAAACCATTTGCTTGCAATGTATGCAAAAAAGCATTTTCTCAAAAAGGCACCTTAGATAATCATATTCGTTCCCATACTGGAGAGAAACCATATGTATGCAGTATATGTAACAAAGCATATTATAAAAATTATGGTTTAAAAATTCATCTTCGTACTCATACTGGAGAAAAACCATATGCTTGTAGTGAATGTGTCAAATCTTTTTCTCACAAACAGAGCTTAGATATTCATCTTCGCTCCCATGCTGCCAATAAACAAATAACTTGTGTGTCTACAAAATCATGATTTGTCACTATTTTAAACAAATTATTGTTGTATATATACTACTATAACAGGCTTCTCCTTGAAAATTGCTTTTTAAGTCCTTAATCTTCATATTGGGTACTTAATTTTTTATAGCTGTAAAAATATTATGTATGAATGGAGGAATGATTGAAAAATAAAAATTATTATTCTTTGGTTAAAATTTGGTTTTTGTTAAGTGATTTTGCTGTCTTACTGAACTTTCACATCAACAATGATATGAATTGTAATTGCATTGAATTGTAACCAATCAGGAGACTTCATTCCTTTGTATATTTTAAAGTTGATGTTTAGATAGCATAATAGATTCAGATTGAAGGGGTTCACTCAAATAATGATCACCAATGTTGTTTACTTTGGGCAATACAAGTCAGCTGTTTGTTAAAAGTAGTTTTGTTAAAAGTAGAAGACAAAAAAGTAAGCAGGACAGTAGCTATTTTTCTTTCATTTGGGAGCCTAATAAGTGATTTCTAATGGGTTTTATAGCGGACTCTTTAATGTCTCTCAAAAACGATACTTTTCCTCTGCCGAGTTTGTGACATCGTTCATGTAGACATCGAGCGCCTATGCTGTTTACATGTTAAAAGGCAACTTTTAAATTTGTTTTTGTGTAAAGTATCACATATAATAGAAATTTTTTTGTTATGTCTGGCATTAAAAAATCATACTTTAAATATTGTATTGTGCCACTCTGTAAAAATACAACAACAAATTTCAATGAGAAAATATTTTTCAGCGTCCCGAAAGACCCACATACACGTAAAATCTGGACAACTGTGATGAAAAGGGATGAGAAATTAAACCCCAAATTATCATATAAATCATCTTTATATGTTTGTGAAGACCATTTCTCGGTAATTAAATGCTTGATTTTGTTTAAATATTACTAATTTAGAACAATTAAAGTATATAAAAATACATCTATACCTTTAAAGGATTGTTGATTAACCACTGCTATTTAACTTTTAAAACTGCTAATTTTCGAGTATTATCACAGAGTTCAAGTACAATAAATATTTTATAAAGCATATATCGAAAAACATATAAATATCTAAAGCATATAATTATCTAATAAATAACTCGGGGGAGGGGAAGGTTATGTATTTGCAAGGTATTATAAATATTTTTTTCAGAGATGCATACTTTCTTGTGTATCAGATCGAAGTGATATTTTTTGATTAAATTGGTGACTAATTTGAAAAAAAGTATAATATTTTTAAAATACTTAATAATGATATTACTTTAAAAATTAAATTTAATTTGAGAAATTTTATACATTTTTTAATTTGACATTAATATTAAAGGCAATAAAATTGTATTGCTATTTAAAAATGTATAAATAATTAAGTAAAGCCGTTTAAAGATTTTAAATTTCTTTTCATCATATTTAAAATATCCAAGAATTGGTTTGGTTTTGGAGTGCTACGGTCTACTTTTTGCAACACGAAGGCTAATGAGACCGATCTCACAATAAATACCTCCTCTAATTTTTATTTTAATATTACATCCGTCTCTATTTATAAAAAACGATGCTGCTACAAATATGTGTGTATATGATATATGTATATTTATTTGACTTGTTTGTGTTTACAAACAAAAGAGCTGTGTTTAACATGAATAAAGTATTAATACATGTTTAGTAAAATTGGAAAAAAATATAAATAATTTTACACACCTTTGGGTTTTAATTCCTCGTATTTCTGCTCCCATAAAATCCGGGTTTTTTGCCAAGAAAGAAAACATTGACATGCTGTCAATTTTCGGGAGGTTGTCTGATTGTCCTTTGGTAAATCCAGGTAGAAGAGACATTTATGACAAATTGAGATAACTAAGCTATCTAGATCGATAAAATAAACCTTCAGGTTTAAATAAAAATTAATTTTGATAGCTAGAAAATTTCAGGAACTTGCAAAAACAAAATCGGAAAATAGTGCGCGCTTAAAGGCAATACAAAAATATTGGTCTGCATGAATGATGACATCACAACCAATCATGGAGCGTTTTGATGTCACGTGATTTTCGCTTAACTTTAAAATTAATTTTTTAAATGATGGACCCAGTTTTTTACATTTTTGAGAACATTTTTGGAATCTACGAGTCTGAAATTATCAGAAAAACACTAAGTTGTTCGAATCCCCCACATGTGCAAATTCATATTAAAGGAAAAAGAGAAATAAATTTTTTTTAGATTCAAAGAAGATAATTGCTGCCTAATAATGATTAAAAAAAGTTTTTGAAATTTTGGGATTATTTAGGCTTTGATCTAGATTCAGATTGAAAGGGCGCACTCAAATAGTGACTAACAATGCTGTTTACATTGGGCAATACGGGTCAGCTATTCATTTAAAAATAGTTTTGGAAAGTCTTGATAGATTTAGAAAGAAAGGGAAAAGAGAAATCAATTCTTTTTAGATTCAAAAAAGATAATTACTGCCTAAAAAAAAAAAGAAATGATAAAAAAAAGTTTTTGAATTTTTAGGAGTATTTAGATTGTGATCTAGATTCAGATTGAAAGTGGCCACCCATGCTGTCTACATTAGGCAATACAGTTTAGCTATTCGTTTAAATATAGTTTTGGAAAGTCTTGACAGATTTAGAAAGACAGGGATGTGAGAAATCAACTATTTTCAGATTCATAAAAGATAGTTGCTGCCTGAAAAGATAAAGTAAATGAAATAAAAAAGTGTTTGAATTTTTTTGGGTATTGAGGCTTTGATCTAGATTCTGATTAAAGAGGCTCACTCAAATAGTGATCATCAATGCTGTTTAAATTGGCCAATACAGGTCAGCTCTTTGTTTAAAAATAGTTTTGGAAAGTCTTGATGTAGAAAAAGAAAAAGAGGAATCAACTTTTTTTCAGATTCAAAAAAGATAATTGCTGCCTTAAAATTAATACATAAATAAATAATGATAAAAAAAAGTTTTTGAACTTTAGGGGGTATTTAGGTTTTGATCTAGATTCAGATTAAAGGGGCTCACTCAAATAGTGACCACCCAAGCTGTCTACATTGGACAATACAGGTGAGCTATTCGTTTAAATATAATTTTGGAAAGTCTTGATAGATTTAGAAAGAAAGGGAAATGAGGAAGAAATCAACTATTTTCAGATTCAAAAAAAGGTAGTTGCTGCCAAAAAAAATAAAGTAGATGAAATAAAAAAGTGTTTGAATTTTTGGGGGTATTGAGGCTTTGATTTAGATTCTGATTAAAGAGGCTCACTCAAATAGTGATCATCAATGCTGTTTACATTGGCCAATACAGGTCAGCTCTTCGTTTAAAAATAATTTTGGAAAGTCTTGATTTAGAATAAAAGAGAAAAGAGGAATCAACTTTTTTTCAGATTCAAAAAAGATAATTGCTGCCTTAAAAAAAAATAAATAAATAATAATAAAAAAAGTTTTTGAACTTTTGGTGGTATATAGGTTTTGATCTAGATTGAGATTGAAGGGGTCACTCAAATAGTGACCTCCAATGTTGTTTACATTTGGCAATACTGATTAGCTATTCGTTTAAATATAGTTTTGGAAAGTCTTGATAAATTTAGAAAGAAAGGGAGAAATAAACTTTATTTGAAAAAGATAATTGCTGCCTTAAATAAATATAGAATAAAATAAATAATGATAAACAAATTTTTGAATTTTGGGTTTATTTAGGCTTTTATTTAATGGTAAATCATGCCAAAAATTCAGCATAAAAAAAAAGAAAATGCATAAGATGTTCGTATTTACACTACCAGATCACAGTATATATCTAAGATTAATAAATTAAGTCATGGTAGCTCAGTCAGCAAAGACAGCAATCTCTGAACAGAAAGGTTATGGGTTTGGAACTATAGCCAGCCAAAGATCTGTCACATTCATTAATGGAAGCTAGGGCATGTAAAATAGGTTCATGGTTGCAATGTCCTCCAAGAACCTATACAAAACTTCTGGAGATAACAGGCCAAGCTTGGGGGGGAGGGGTACAGTGATCTCTCTTCCCTGGGACATTTTTAAAGCATATAGGTACTCGAACTTGTAATTTTGCTCCTCCAGATTTTTAGGATGTTATTCATATATGAAATTTTTGGTACAACATTTTAATGAATTTTGAAGTTATTCTGTTTTTATTTGTGTGCTTAAAACTTATTCTAATTCCTATAATCTTTCTGTCCTAAGACATATTTAAAGCTTATAGGTATTCGAACTTGTAATTTTGCCCCTCTAGATTTTTAGAATTTTATTCATACATGAAATTTTTAGGGGTGTGACAAAGGTGGCATTTGCCACAAATGCATCAGTCGTAGAAATGTCGCACCAAAATGGAAACTAGATCCAGAATAGGATGATTCACTCCGAGTAAGAATAAAGAAAAGTTGAAAAATAATTTTTTTGAAAAGTGGAATGGTAGCTACACAAAATTGCCAGAAAATGTGTTGCTTTTGAAATTATTTTTCCCTATTTATGCAATAAAACTTGCTTTACTTCCACTGGATTGCAGTTATGGTCTTTGTTAGAGTTGTTGACATTGATAGTGGGGCAGTTAATGGGTAAAGACTTTTTGTAGCTTGCCAAAGAATGGCTACATGGATTCGAGAAATGTAAAATATAAAGCTTCTTAAGAAAAATAAATGTTACCAAAAAATGTCTAGCAGTTACAAACATTTTGAGTGATGTTGAATGAGATGTCAGGTTTTGAGTGCCAAACCAATCAACCCTGATTTAAAGACGTTACTTGTTTAAGCTACATATAAGTGGTCCCAAAACATTCAGTTTTGAAGAATGTTATGTATCCCAAATTGAAGATTTTAAGGTTATATGTCCCACTAATGTATTTAAAATGTTATTTTCTTCTCAAACATAAAAGAAATTACAATGAACATCATAAAAAATGAAACTATCATATTTTTTTTTCTATTATGTTTTATTCTATTCTTTTTGGCTGGCATTGAAATACACATACATAATTTTATTATAGTAAAATTGGATGCAAAGAACAGTAGGCTGACCAGGTGCATTCTAGATTACATACTATTGCAATATACGTATTGCTACATTTTTACATTTATGAATATTTGAATATTTTTAAATATATATAATTATATACATATAAGAACCTTATTTACAAATTGTTTACGTATTTACCTATGTACAAAGCTATTCACATGGATACGTATATACAAGTTCAATACTACTTACAAATTGTTTACATATTTACATATGCACCAAGCTATTTACATGTATACGTATATACAAGCTCAATGCTATTTACAATTTGTTTACATATTTACATATATACAAAGCTATTCACATGTATACGTATATACAAATTTAATACTATTTACAAATTGTTTAAACATTTACATATATACAAAGCTATTCATATGTATACGTATATACAAATTCAATATTATTTATAATTTGTTTACATATGTACATATCTATTCATATGTATACTTATATACAAGTTCATTTACATATTTAAATTTATACAAAACTGTACACATATTTACATTTATTCAAATTTGTTTATATATTGAAATGTTGAGAAACTATTTACATTTTATTATTTTATAGACTTATTTAAGCATTTAATTTTACATTTTATGTTCATATTAAATTTTTTTCGAAATATTTTCTATTTGAATAAGTTATTCTCATCTTCTAATTAAATTTTTGAAATATTTCCCAGAATAACTAAATTTTTCACATGAATTTCAAAAAGCTTTTCATACACAAACATATTTTTCAGTGAAACAATATACTGGATGGAATTTAATAACATAGTTTAGTACATATATTTATAATTTTCTATTTTAGATACTTTAATTTTTTTTTTCTAATTTCAAACACAATTTCACAACGCAGAAATTGTTTTACATTTAAGATATTTACTTCACATTCACAATATAAAATTTTTTAAAGAAACATACCAAGACAAAATTTCATAACTTTTTAACACATTTATAAATAGCTGTTTTTCATTTTAGATATTATTAATTTCATTAAACGTCAGAAAACACAAATTGTTTTTCATTTAAAATGTTTGCTTGACATTCACAACATAAAATTTTTCAATTAAATGTCATAGCAAAACAAAATTTCATAATAATTTAATACATTTATATATAGCTTTTTTTCATTTTAGATATTTTTCATTTTATAAAACGTCACGACACACAAACAGTTTTACATTTAATATATTTACATGACATTCACAATATAAAAATTTTTCATCTAAACACTATACCAAAGAAGACAAAATTTCGTAACATTTTAACACATTTATAAATACCATTTTTTTTTCATTTCAGATATTTTTAATTTCATAAAACGTCACAAAACACAAATTGTTTTACATTTAAAATATTTATTTTACTTTCACAATACAAAAATTTTTATTTAATATTATACCAAAACAAAATTTAATAACATTTTAACACATTTATATATAGCTTTTTTTCATTTCAGATATTTTTAAGTTTATAAAACATCACAACACACAAATTATTTTACATTTCTTGTATTTACTAGACATTCACAATATAAAATTTTTCAAACAAACGTTATACCAAGACAAAACATTATAACATTTTAATACATTTATATATATATATAGCTTTTTTATTGCATTTTAAATATCTTAAATTTTTTTTAGTTTTTTAAAACTTCACAATACACAAATTAGTTGACATTTACAATATTAATTTGAAATTCATAATATAAAATTTTTCAATTAAAAATTATTCCAAGACAAAATTTCATAACATTTTAATCCATTTATATATAGCTTTTTATTCATTTTAGATATTTTTAATTTTTTATTAATTTTTTAAAAATTTTACAACAAAAATTGTCCTACATTTAAAGTATTTTATTGACATTTACAACCAAAATTTACTTCTTAATTTTATAGATTTGTATTACACATGAATATATATATATATATATATATTTATATATATTATATATATATATATATATATATATATATATATATATATATATATATATATATATATATATATATATATATATATATATATATATATATAACTTTTTATTTGTTTTTAGACATATTTTCTTTTATATTTTTCACACACATCACACAGTTTTATTTCAATTTCATGGATTTTACATATATTTCTTTTACAATTTTATTCTGCGTCTTATACTTATTTTTCTTTTTGGTAAATATTATTATTATTATTTTTTTTTTTTTTAGCTGAGGCTTTGTACTTTTTTTAACATATTTTATATACTTATTTATTTCCCATAATAATTTCACTGCATTCTTTGTTTTCCAGTTTCTTCGTATCACACAGTTTTATTTTAATTTGCATGCATTATACATATTTTCTTTTACAATTTTAGTACATATTTTATTTTATTTTTTTATTGCTTTTTGGTAAATATTTCATTTTTTTGTCATTTTTGGCTGAAATTTTGTAATTTTTTTTTACATTTTTGACATTTTAAATTTTTTTTTTTTTTTTACTTCTTAAAACAACTGCACTACATTTTGTGATTTTCAGTTAAAAGTTTTGTATGGTTCCAATATTATTGGTATGGTTTTGTATGGTACGACTTGTATGGTATCGGCGGGTTTTTACTGGCCAGTACAAACCCGCCGATTTACATTCTCGAGGCTGCTCTGTTCTGAAACTCCTCCGTTCCAGATGGTGGGAGGGACCGACATGGCTAAAAATGCATGAAGACAGTTGGCCTCAGTCCGTTATAGTAACTGATGAAGAGGCTGTTTCAAAGGAAAAGCTGAAGAAATCCATCGTATTCATCAATGCATTTTTTGAAGAAGAGCATTATCTTTCGTATTTTTCGAGTTACATGAAAACCGTAAGAATAACAGCCTGGTTGTTCAGATCCATTACAAATGCTAAAGCTTCTAACAAAAACCCTACCAAGGGCAATTTGACTGTAGAGGAGGTGGAAAGGGCAGAAAAACGAATCATCAAAGTAATTCAAAGGGAATTCTCCTCAGAAAAACGCATTAAAGGTCTAAAGTCTTTAAATATTTTTAAAGATGCAGAAGGAGTCTTACGAATAAAAACTAAACTTACAGAGAGACAGGATTCTAAGGATTTTAAATATCCTATCCTTCTTCCAAGTAAACATCGGTTAGTAGAACTTCTTATTAAAGAAAATCATTTGAAACATCTGCATGCAGGAGTACAAATTCTGTTGGCCAATTTAAGAGAGAGATTCTGGATCATTAATGGGCGAAGAACGGTGAGAAGTGTAATAAATAAATGTATTCGATGTAAGCGGCATAGCAGCCGAAATGTGGACACTGCTCCAATTGGTTTACCCGAAGATAGAGTAAAAGAAGCATCAGTTTTTGAAATCACAGGAGTGGATATAGCAGGACCACTGCATTTGAAAGGAGGAGAGAAATGCTGGATAGTACTTTATACATGTGCTGTGTTCCGAGCCATTCATTTAGAATTGGTACTGTCACTTTCTACCAAAGCCTTTCTTCTTAGTCTTAGACGTTTCATAGCTCGACGAGGACGTCCCAAAGTGATTTATAGTGACAATGCGAAAAACTTCGTAGGGGCGGAAAACTTGCTTGAAAAATTAGATTGGAGTTCCATTCAGCAAGAGCCATTGATAGAGAAAATAACGTGGAAGTTTATACCTCCCGCAGCTCCCTGGTGGGGAGGTTTTTGGGAGATGATGGTTCAAATGGTCAAAAAACTCCTTCGAAGGGTGCTGGGAAAAGCTTTTCTTCTCTTTGAAGAAATGGTGAGTCTTTTATGTGAGTGTGAATCCGTCATAAATTCATGACCTATCACCTATTTAACAGAGGATCCAGAAGACATGATTCCGCTCACTCCTGCGATGTTCCTACAACCTATCCAAATGGTGGGAGTCCCAGATTTAGATGAATTGAATAGGACTGATGTCAAAAAACGCTGGAGGTATCAACAGACTCTTAGAGAACTTTTGAGAAAGAGATTCCGCAGTGAATATTTAAGCTCTCTACTCCAACCGAGGAAAAAGGATGAGTATTATGAAGTGAAACCAGATGATGTTATTCTAATAGAAATTGATTTCCAAAAGAGAGTAATGTGGCCAATGGCTAAAGTTGTGGAGGTTTACCCTAGCAAAGATGCAATTGTGCAACTGAAAACTTCTAGTGGTGAATTTATACGTCCCGTTCGTAGACTTTTCCGTTTAGAGATAAGATCTCCGAGTGAGAGCATGACGAATAAGACTAAGAGTAGTCAAAGTGATGTAACGAAAAGAGAAAATTTAACAACCAGAAGCGGTAGAACTATTAAGTTGCCTATAAGATTTCGAGATAAGTGAACTCAAAAACAATTAAGAACTTGGACTGTTTGATGTTAATTTAAAGAAAATATGTTTTGATTATTAGTGTTTACAATAATCAAAAGGTGGGAGTGTGAAGGAAACGATGTGTCACGAGGGTTATTCTGACGTCAAATGTATATTTCTTATAAAGTTTATTCTCTGTGTATGGCAACTTCGCCATTTTATTAAGTGTTATGAAATCTCATAGACTAAAGCACTTTGGAATAAAATGTTTTGCATGGAATTGCTGTGTATTGATGTTTAAAATTACAGTTTTTTTTTTTTGCAAAAAAGGTCAAGTGTACCATTTTTAATGCACGGAACAGATGTATTTGTGTTGCAGAGATCGATATTACCGATTTTAAGACAAGAAAAATTCAAGTAATAAAATGTTACATAAAATGTCATTTAAAACGAAATCATAGCAGGTGGCATGATTATAAATGTACCGACCTTTTTTCCAGACTGGTGCACTTGTGATGTTGTGAAAAAAGATAGTGTTTACCATAGCTGTTTTTCCACGGGCGCATTTAAACGCACCAGCCTGTTTTAGACCGGTGCACTTATGATCTTGTGATTACCGGATGCTAGTTTGCCAAATGTGGCAAATATTTAGCGCAATTTGAGGCCGGTGCATTTATTATGTTGTGTTACTTGTTTTACTGAAAATTTTGGAAGATTATTTGTTCATATCAACGTAATACATATTTTATAGTTAATATATAGTTAGATGAAAAAAATCCTAATGTATTTTATGCAGGGTTGGCAAAAATCCGGGTTTTTACAGAAAAAACCCAACCCAGTGGTTTTTTTCAGGTTTTTTTTCGGGTTTTATCAGGGTTTTGGGGCTTTTTTCGGGTTTTACCAGTGTTCTTACCATACTATAATGGGTTTTAGATGCTATTTTGAGGATTTCAAAAATATTCAGGTTTTTTTTTTTATAAGAGGACAGGATATATAATTAATTGTATGATTTAAATAAATTTAAAATGTTAATCACTTTTTAAAATTAAAAATTTTAAAAATCAATTTTAAATTATGCAGAAGAAACTTTTTATCTAAATTAAAAGAAAATTTTGAAATCTTAAAATAAATTTTTTTTATATTATAAAATTTTCTAACATTAAAAAACTAGTTTTGAATGGCGTTTATTTTGTACTAAAAGTTGGCTTTGAAATAGTTGCATTTGAAGTTTTTTCTTTTCAATAAAACATATTAAATTATTGCTCTATATTTATTGGCAGTATTGTGTTATTAAAGCATTCAGGAGATATTTTTTTAGTTAATTTGTAAGTTATATATGATAAGTAGCAGAATTAATGATATATATATTATCATTGATTTAAACCATTTTTTTTCACTTCTTGTAAAACCTATATTCCAAAGACAGGAGAATTGGGAATCAGTCAGCACAGTAATACCAATAAGTAAATAAGTGTAAATAGATAGCATGTGCTTTCCAAGAATTTAGGGGTTGTTATCAGAATGTACATAGTAGGGGTAGTACAACAATTATGACTGGTGGAATTCTTTATGAAATGGGAGGTAAAGAGAGTATTACAGAACTTGAAATCCTGTTTGTCTACCAAATAACAACAGCTATGGCTTCATCTGCTGGAATGAAAAGACAGTTTTCTTCTTTTGATATTGTTCATTCTAGCCTTCATAACCAATTAGGAGTGGATAAAGCATCAAAGCTAGTGTTTTTATTCAAACAATTAAATCCATAATTCGGTGCTTAAAAAATATTAAAATCATTGTGATTTGTTTTTTTAAATAAATAGTTTGCGTTAAAAGAATATTTACTTTGTTCTTAAAATTCACATCTTATTTAGTTTGCACTATCCAATTTCAAAATAATGGAATGTATTTAGATTAAAATTTGTATATTTAATTTTAGATAATCAGTGTGTAGAATATAGTACATAGATAAGATGTTACTTCTTATAACAAACTATTCTATGTATATTCCAAAAAACATAAAAACAATTAAAATTAATATTCAGAAAAAAAAAAAAACCAATTTAAATTAAAAAAAATCTGATTTTTTTTTTTTTTTAATCATGATTTTTTTCCACCCAACCCTGATTAAAATCCAGAAAAATATTTGCAAATCTATGGTAAATCCAACATATCAATTTGGAAAAAAAAAAAAAAAAATCTGTGAAATCCATAAAGAAAACGGCAAAAATTTCATGTGTAAAATACAGAATAATTTGACCATAAATCATAGTGTGATAACAAGAATTTCACAAGGATTTTAATTAATTCAAAAGAAATACATATCCTCCAATACATCATATATTGATAATGATATCAATCAGGTATTACCATTTTTCAGTCTCTAAAGTCTGTGTATCTTAACTAACTTCAATGCTTTTTGTATTCCTAATCTGTTTCTAAGTTTCTACCAAACCAACCCACATGTAGAGAACACTCATTCCAGTGATGTAGAGCTAGCTGGGCACTTGTTTAGGGCTCCCACAAAGTGGCAAAAATCTATCATATCTCCGTCCCTAACACGCATTTCAATTAGTTTCCACCACTGTGCTGCTAGGGTTGGTCATTTTGCCGGCAAAATGGTATTTTTAACAGGACAATGGCAAAAACTGGTAAAACCCGGCAAAATCCAAAAAAATTAAGCTAATAATTACATTAAAAACAACTTTGCACATAAATACTTGCAAAATCAATCTTCATTTTATTTATTTTAATCTCTAGGTAGTATAACTTTAGATTTAGGTTACTGTTTGAATAAGACATTGAATATTCTGTGTTAAAAAAACATACGTATCTTTACATTAGAGTTAAAATTAGTGAAACTTAAAATAGTTACATCCCCATAAATAAAACATATCCATTTTTGCCACTTGGCAAAAAGTGGGAAAAATGTATTTTTGCCAGGACGGTTTTTACCGGGTTTTCCATGGTTTTTTTCCACCTTTGGCAAAAACATGCCAACCCTATGTGCTGCACTAAATTTTTTAATTTCATCAGCATTAAAGATATACTGAGGAAATATTTTGGGGTCTTTTAACTTATAATTCATGAGAGGAATTAACAATTTATTTATTTTTTTAAGGGAATAGAGATAAAAAATAATCCTTTGTTAAAATAACATTCAAATATGTGGTATATGTCAATATATAAAATTTTGTGCTGTGATGTAAGTGTGAACTTTTTATAGCCTTTACACTGATTTATTTGTATTAATTAAATTATAATTCTTGAATATTAAGTTAATTAATAAAAATATAATCAGTTTTAGCAATTGTATCTTTTTTAAAATATGATACTTCCCCTACCCTCTCCAATAAAAAACAAACCCCAATAAAACTCACCCATGGTTAGATTTTTCTTAAAACCCCCCCGAGTTTTTTGCAACTCTGTCCCCCACCCCCCAAAAAGCTACAGTTATAAATATTGTATAGTAATATATCTTTTATTACTTTGCAGGCAACATTTAATTTCAAGCACTTGTTTCTCTGCAATGAGTTCTGGATTGATCAACTGAATATTAAGCACAAGGAGCTTGTACTTCAGAAGTTTGTACAAAATAGTTCTGAGACTATCTTTTAAAAGTGGAAATATCTGAACAAGTATAGCTCTTTTTATAGAATAGCTGTTAAGCATCAGTACATATATGTATTACATGTTAAAAAATTATAAAAGGAGATTACACTTTGTGTTCTGCCCTAGAGTTGGACCATTTTATATGAGAAAAAGTAATTATCAATCATACATTTAAAAGCAATATAAAGTATCTGTGTACTATAAATAAGAATTATTAAATCAACAAAATAAGTATAATCAAATGTACCATTCAGAAACCATTTACATGTTTTAAAAATGGAAAAGATTACTCTATGTGATATGCCCTAGATATGGACCATTTTACCAAAGAATCAGTAGCTATCAGTCAGATATTTCAAAGTAATATAAAGTATCAGTGTACTATAAATAAGAATTACTATATCAATAAAATGAAGCGTAATCCAGTGTACCCTTTAGAAACCACAAATTTATGCATTGCTTAAAAGAAAATTTTTTCTGAAAAATACATTTAAAATAAATTAAAAAAGGTGTATTATTTAAAATTGTATTTGGTGTTGATATGGATGAAAGCACGTCTGAATATTTTAATTCTGTAGACTGTAAGAAAACCCTTTTTGAGTGCAGTATATGTAAGAAGTTGTTTTCTCATAAAGGCAGCTTAAGGGTTCATCTTCGTTCACATACAGGACAGAAACCTTTTGCATGCAGTGTATGTAATAAATTATTTTCCCATAAAGGCAACTTAGTGGTTCATCTTCGTACCCACACAGGGGAAAGACCATTTCCATGCAATGTATGTAATAAATCCTTTTCTACAAAATCTGACTTAGATCGTCATATTCATTTCCATACAGGGGAAAAACAATTTTCTTGCAATGTATGCAATAAATCATATAATACTAATTCTCATTTGAAAGTTCATCTTCGTTCCCATACTGGAGAGAAACCATATGCTTGTACTATATGTGAGAAAGCATATTCTAGTAAAACTCCCTTAGATATTCATCTTTTTTCCCACACAGGGGAGAAACCATTTGCTTGCAGTATATGTAAAAAAGCATTTTGTAGTAGTTTCAACTTGAATGTTCATCTTCGTTCACATGCTGGGGAGAAACCATATTCTTGTACTATATGTGAGAAAGCATATTCTAGAAAATATCACTTAGATATTCATCTTCGTTCTCATACTGGGGAAAAACCATTTGCCTGCAATGTATGTAAGAAAGCATATGCTGATAGTTCATCCTTGAAAGTTCATCTTCATTCCCGTGCTGCAGAGAAACCACTTGCCTGTATTGTATGTAAGAAAACATTTTCTAGGAGTTATGATTTAAAATGTCATCTTCGTTCCCATACTGGAGAAAAACCATATGTGTGCAATATATGTAACAAAGCATTTTCTGTTAATTCTGCCTTAAAAGTTCATCTTCGTATCCACTCTGGAGAAAAACCATTTGCTTGCAGTGTATGTAAAAAAGCATTTTCTCGTAAAAGCAACTTGACTGATCATATTCGTTCCCATACTGGAGAGAAACCATATGTATGCAGTATATGTAACAAAGCATATTATACTCATTATTGTTTAAAAATTCATCTTCGTACTCATACTGGAGAGAAACCATATGCTTGTAGTAAATGCGTCAAATCTTTTTACGTCAAACGGAGCTTAGATATTCATCTTCGTTCTCATGCAGCCAATAAACAAATAACTTGCATGTCTACAAAATCATGATTTGTCTCTACTTTAAACAAATTATTGTTGTATACATACTACTAAAACAGACGTCTCCTTGAAAATTGCTGTTAAAGTCCTTAATCTTCATATTGTGTCCTTAATTTTTTAATAGCTGTAAAAATATTAAGTATGAATGGAGGAATGATTGAAAAATAAAAAATTTTATTCTTTGGTTAAAATTTGGTTTTTTTTTGAGTGATTTTGCTGTCTTACTGAACCTTCACGTCAACAATGATATGAATTGTACTTGCATTGATTTGTAGCCAATCAGGAGACTTCATTCCTTTGTATAGTTTAAAGTTGATGTTTAGATAACATAATAGATTCAGATTGAAGGGGTTCACTCAAATAATGATCCCCAATGTTGTTTACTTTGGGCAATATAGGTCAGCTGTTTGTTTAAAAGTAGTCTTGGAAAGTCTTGATTTAGAAGGAAAGGGAAAAGAAAAATCAACTTTTTTCAGATTCAAAGAAGATAATTGCTGCCTAAAAAAATATAAGAAAAGAAATAATGATTTAAAAAAGTTTTTGAAATTTTGGGAATATTTAGGTTTTGATCTAGATTCAGATTGAAGGGGCACACTCATATAGTGACTAACAATGCTGTTTGCATTGGGCAATACAGGTCTGCTATTCATTTAAAAATAGTTTTGGAAAGTCTTGATAGATTTAGAAAGAAAGGGAAAAGAGAAATCAATTCTTTTTAGATTCAAAACAGATAATTACTGAAAAAAAAAAAAAAAAAGTTATAATGATAAAAAAAGTTTTTGTATTTTTGGGAGTATTTAGATTTTGATCTAGATTCAGATTGAAAATGACCACCCATGCTGTCTACATTGGGCAATCCAGGTTAGCTATTCGTTTAAATATAGTTTTAGAAAGTCTTGATGGATTTAGAAAGAAAGGGAAAAGATAAATCAACTATTTTCAGATTCAAAAAAGATAATTGCTGCCTAAAAAAAAAAAATAAATAATGATATAAAACGGTGTTTTAACTTTTAGGGGTATTTAGGTTTTGATCTAGATTCAGATTAAAGGGGTTCACTCAAATAGTGACCACCCAAGCTGTCTACATTGGACAATGCAGGTGAGCTATTCGTTTAAATA